>CM068548.1:32746542-33056021 GCA_035048495.1 Euptelea pleiosperma | reverse complement strand
CGTCTTCTCAACGTATACCAACTTGCACATATTGTGGGCAATTATACGGGCAATGAGAAGTTTACTCTTCATCTAGTGGCCAAATATTATTATACATTTCAAGGAAGTTCAAGCCAAAAAGTGAATGTTTGCGGTCATTTTTGGCTGCAAACATTAACAGCTCAAATCGTAAAAATATGGACTCACAGAAAATATTTACCTACGTAAATAATTGTGGGGTGCAACCAAACACCTAGAAATGCAAAAAACATGTTGCAAATGTTTGTAAACAAATATTTACGGCAATACCAAGCAAGGCCTTATATGCGTTTAATACCCGAATTTTTTTTTTTTGTTTTTAAGAAACATTTAATACTTCCGTATAAAAGAAAAAAGAAAAAACAATTTTAAGAGTACGAATAAAACACGTATTATTCGCGTTTTAATATAAGAATTTTATATATTTTTTAATAAAAACATATGAAATTGTCGCATAAAATGAAAAAATTGGCAAAATTCAGGCTTTAAAGGCTAAAAGAAATAACATTTCAGTGATGACCCAATTTTTTACCGAAATTTTTTATCCAAAAAGGAATTAATCATCCGAAATGATTAGGTGGTCATAATCATCCGGAATGGTTAATCTTTCGCCATTGCAGCGTGGGACCCATTAAATATGTCCCAATCTCTTGGTGTAACACTAGCACTAGCACTAATACTCCATAGCGGACCCATTAGAAGTCGGGTTTGAAATTTGGACCCATATGACAAGTTATCGATAGCCACCAATGATTTTCAAACTAGTCTTTGGGGTTTTCAATGATTCAATTTTGACCCATGACCTATGAGATCATAAATAAATTTTAGTGGGTTTGGACAGTTTTCTACTATATGTGGGAAAATTTTAGATGCAGAGGACTTTGGATGCAGTCGATGCAGAGGGGTCTCGTGGTCCTACATGGCTCATTCTTTTTGGGCCCACTACCGCATGGATGTTTACCTCACCCCTTGGTGGCTCTATATACCAAAAATCAATCTTAGATTTTAGCACTTTTTTAGGATTGATTGTAGCCGTTGGATTCAAGCATGTTTTTTTTGCATATTTTTTGGGTTCTTAATCCAATGGTTAGAAAATATCAACCAAGCTGATTTTTGGTATGCATATCCACCAAGGGATGGGGTAAACATCCATGCGGTTAGTGGGCCCGAAAAGAGATTAATGTACAGCCACGAGACCCCTCTGCATGCCACTAATGGTTTTTAGGCTATATATAGTAAGTTGAATCCACAACATGTTGACTCAATTCTTGTGCATACTTGGTTCCGCGATTCGGGCGTGTTCCCCAATGTCACGAATTCGACTTCTCTTGGGCTTACCCGATGCAAGTAGTTTGCGGGTGGCTGCGTGCATCCATGGGGATTAATCAGGGTTGGGATTATGTTATGAAAAATGTGTTTTACAAATTTTGAATTTTAAATTTTTTGAAAACACATTTTTTTTCGCGCGGTACGTATTTGACGATGCAGATGTCTCATTAGCAATTTTTTGCACAATATATCAACAAATAAAAAAAAAGAAAAAAAGATTTGAGAGAGCAGGGACTAGAACGTGGGATTCAAATTTCCGAATTATTATTATAATTTTTACTCACATGACCTCCTCTAAACTCAAAAAATCGGTACCTTTGCAAACTAGGAATGCACAAAATCAAAGGTAGTTGATAAAATTGAAAGAAATTGCTCTCTGGATAAAATAAGTTTTTTTTTTTTTTTATAGGTAAGCCTATTTTTTTTAAAGAGATCAGTAAGTCGGTGAAGGCAGTTTTTGAACCCAGGTATATGGTATCATCACCCACAAACTTTTTCAGTTGAGCAAGCTATCACCTTCAAAGGATAAAATAAGTTGTAACCAAGGAATGAGGATGGAGTTTGGGATCTTTCATTGTTTTTCCTACCTTAGATAAAACTTCAGAAAAGCCCACCTAACTACTATGTTTATACAAATTTAATGTGAATTTGACGTTATACCCGATTATCAAAACTAGAGGTAAAATAAGGCTTTAGATTAATAAGGGAATTAGGTCAATTTGAAATGCGTTCTCAGGTGAGCGGTTGACCGTGGGGTAGCATATGGCGTCCCCCTAGTGTTCATTAAATAACGTTCGCTCGGGAATATTAACAAACATTGATGTATACATTAACTTATCTCATTGGGAGACAGCTTAGGTTTAGAGATCGATCTCGAGTAACAAGGTATACCTGAGATCTTTTCATTTGGGGAGGCGGCATTTTTGGTAGTCACCACTGCCATCTGGGCCCACGGACCGCATGGATGTTTAGCCCACCCCTTAATAGACATTCATATAAAAAGTCAGCTTGTTTAATGATTTTTAGCCGGTGGTTTTAGTACTCAAAAAATCCATGCATTCAACGGCTATAAGAACGCCTTAAAAGGTGCTAAAAAGTGTTAAAATCTAATGGTTTAAGATTACCAATCAAGGTGATTTTTGGTCTGTATATCCACCAAGAGGTGGGATAAACATCCATGCGGTTAGTGGGCCCAGATGGCATCGGTGACTACCAAAAATGCCGCTTCCGCAAATGAACAGTTTCAGGCATATCTTGTTACATCTTTTTCCAAATAAAAATGGTTTATTCATTTCCCTAGGTACGTAGGGTGCACGATAGTTTGACACTAGCTTATATAAAATTCAAATACACTGTATTGGGATGTAGATTTGGATATATAACCTCCTAATAGGGTCGTGATGTAACAAGGTATACCTGAGATCTTTTCATTTGGGGAAGCGGCATTTTTGGTAGTCACCACTGCCATCTGGGCCCACTGACCGCATGGATGTTTAGCCCACCCTTTAATAGACATTCATACAAAAATCAGCTTGTTTAATGATTTTTAACCGTTGGTTGTAGTACTCAAAAAATGATTGTATTCAACGGCTATAAGAACGCCTTAAATGGTGCTAAAAAGTGTTAAAATCTAATGGTCATAGATTACCAATCAAGGTGATTTTTGGTATGTATATCCACCAAGGGGTGGCATAAACATCCAAGCGGTCAGTGGGCCCAGATAGCAGCCGTGACTATCAAAAATGCTGCTTCCGCAAATGAACAGTTTCAGGCATACCTTATAACATCTTTTTCCCTCCTAATATGAAGCCGTAACGCCATCCCAAAAGTAGATCGCACATTAGGCGTATATCCTGATCAGGAAGCTCTGCTGCCCTGTCATCTCCTTCGATGACAGGGCCCGGTCATCAAAGTTTTGTACTGCTTCACACAAAGGTGCATTGAAAGAGTTGACAACATTCTCAGCCCCTTGTCGGCTCCTTTACACGTGTCCCATGTTTTGCAATAGGGATAAGAGACTGTCGATAGCCCCGTTCCAGCCGTCGATGTGACTCAAAGTTGTTCCAAATGATGGGGGATGATGCAACTCTGGGCCCACCAATCTTTTAATGTTATCTAGTCGGCATGTTCACCTACCGACTTTTTGCGAACAAATCGACCGACAACGCGCAATTTAAGATCCTATCGAAAAAAAGAAAAGGCGATCATAACACCACGTAACACTGATATGGGAAGTGGGACCCAGTTAGTGAGCGTTTCCCACGGACTTTACGCGCAGATCGTTGGCCTAATCAACAGTCTGACAACTACTTAAATGTCTACGCCGGGGCCATGACTAAATTTATGGTCCCCCTGCCCTCGTGGCGGGTGGATTTTAATCCCCAGCGCGACTCCATGTTTGGTCACTTAATTAGGGACCCATCTCAATCACTACAGCCTGTGTACGCTTGACAAGTACCCCCACCCCTTACAACCTCCTGACATGACTTTTTCAGTAAAAATAAATAAAAATAAAAAATAGGAAAATTTCTAAAACGAAATATTTTTTTTAATCTATTTACAAAAACAAAAATAAAATTCTGACATTTACATAAATAAAAAAAAAAAAGTAACTGAAGATTGACTTTTCTCCCTTTTCTCCCCCACAAGAAATAAAAAAGAGTGATGATCGCATGAGCCGGGCTCCATCAACGCGTCCACGGTGCCCATTGTTGGTGACAAGAAATTAAAAAAGAGTGATGATCGCATGGGGCGGGCTCCATCAATGCGTCCACGGTGCCTTTGTTGGCAACTTTTGATTAGTTGCCAACTCACCTCGGGCTGCGCAGTAGCTTAAACTTTTAATTTTAAAATTGAAAATTTTAACAAGTTAAAATTAGAATTTTTATTATTGGGCTATTATTTAGTATTACCAAAAAACAACTTACTAAATCTAATTTACTTCTCATTTCTTCTCTTCTCATTCCCTCATCATCTTCTTCTTTATTCTCTGCATCTATCTCCATATTGTCCTCTTCTTTCTTCTCTATTGCCCGTGGGACATGCTCGCTCACGCCTACAATGGAAGGACTTGATCTGAGTTGGAATAAGTGCATGTTGTCTCACATGGGTGCTTCCCTCGCCCAAGTTTGAATTCAAGAAATCCTAATGAAATATTTGTTTTAGAAAGTGTAAAAAAAGCCCGAAGGAAAATGTTTGAAAGATTTGAAGAATAAACTCCACTGAGAAAAACGAAGTTGAGAAAATGGTCGATGGTGTCGGAGAGAGCTTGCACTTCACCAATCCGGATGAGGTCTTTCAATTGGTCGATGATACCTCTGTTTTGGGTTTTTGAGAGAGAGAGGGAAACAGAAAGAGAGGGAGGGCAGAGAAATATTACAAAATCCGATGACGGCGAGGTGCTAGAGCCCGGAAGGTGTGGGAGTGGGAGAGATGAAAGAAAAAGAAAAAAGAAGGAAGAAGGCCGTGGGAGAGATGAGAGAAACAAAGAAGAAAACTTTCTATCTTTTTGGCAACTTAATCTTTTATAAAATAAAAAAAAATTAATTTTAAATTATTAAAATCTTCAATTTTAGAATTAAAAATTCAAGCTACCGCGCAGCCCGAGGTGAGTTGGCAACTAATCAAAAGTTGCCAACAATGGGCACCATGGAGGCGTTGATGGAGCCCGGCCCATGTGATCATCACTCATAAAAAAAAGCTGAGGAAGGCTGACAAACGCCCTTTTAAGCACCCTTTAAAAGGGCATTTGCCCATAAAGAGTAAAATTTTGGTACCAATATGAGCCACATGGCACACTATTATTGGACGATGATCGTATGGATGTTTGGCCAATCAATAGGTGGACCTACACACCAAAAACGAAACATGATTAATGATTTATAAGTGTTGTATTGAAGTTATTTTCATGAGTTGATTTTAACCGTACGAATTTTAGCATTATTTGAGTACAAAGATCCAAAAGGTTGCAAATTACTAATCAGGCTGATTTTTGGATTGCAGGTCCATAGAGGGACTGACCAAACATCCATACGGTCATCGTCCACTAAGAGTGTGCCACGTGGCTCATATTGGAAAGGAAGTTTTACTCCTCCATGGGCAAATGCCCTTTTAAAGGGCGTCTGTCAGCCTTTCAGCTTTTTTTACTTTTTGTCAAGCAGAAAAGTCATCTTTTCACTTTTTATTTTTGTCACTAAGGGCGTTCAGTTACTTTTTTTTGTAAATGTCAAAATTTTATTTTTGATTTTGTAAATAGATTAAAGTTTTTTTTCGTTTTAGAAATTTTCTCATTTTTTATTTTTATTTTTGTCACCAATGGTTGTACAGTGTTCATTCCCCCTCTTCAACGGGAATTAGATGCCATAGTCCAACATGATGCTTCTGGTAGAGTTTACACTAAGTTGTAAAGATCTTTTTGTCTAGTTTCTGATAGGGGTCTGCCTAACCCCAACTTACTCTCCAAACAACAAAAAAAAAAAGAGTTGGGCTAGCTAGTAGTCCCCGGCCCAGGGGTCCGGGGACGGAGCCCCGAGTCAATGGCGACCTTAGTATTATGTACCTCTTGTGTTGCATTAAGAGGTACTTTGTATATTTTATTGTACAAGAGATTATATATATTCTTTAAAGGCGTGTTAGGGTTTCAGAGATGGTGAAAAACCTCTTCTTACCTACTCGAACGTTGGTAAACTGCCAAATAACGTAAATCTGATGTTTATGTTCGATTTGGTTTGGTCCAGTTACTAGGTGTTCCAAAAATCGAAATCTATTTATATACCCTTTATTGGCGCCTTGCTACTACATGTTGATGCATAGGAAATCTCTTTGTCAGATCTCGTACAAAATTTTATGGGTCCCCAACCCCACCCACCCCCAAAAAATGTCACAAGGCACTCTTCAAGGCCAGACCCCATGAATGTTGCACAAACCTTAGTGGACCGACACACTAAAAGTCAACCCGATTGATGATCCTAGCTGCTGGTCCCTAATGGTTGAGGAAACACACCAAATTCAAAGGGTCATAACTCGAATGACTTAAGTTTTAGATTGTCACTAACCCAAGTGGCAACACACCTGCCGGTTCAACAGTCTGAATGATGAATTGAGCATTTGTCCACCTTCAGCAGTTCAAATTTTGGGTGATTCAAGACAAACACCATATTTACTATATACATGACATAAAATGAGTTTAGACAGACAAAAGCAAGGAAGATGTGGTAGAACTGAGCTCCTTAGCTACTTGGAGGAGGTATTCTATGTTGATTTCAGGATAGTGCTGAAGAAGCTTTAAGTTAGCTGTAAAATCACCACTCAACAGCCTGCTTCTCACGCACAAGAGCATTGCACAACAGACTCGGAGCAGCATTTCCTGTACAAACCAACTGTGTTAACTCCAAATCAGTGCTTTCACAAGTGCATACATGAATCCACGGATGCATACACTTAAAAGCACATGCATGCATGCACTACATATGTAGTTAAGTAGGTGGGGGGGTGGAAATAACCATTAGAGAAGAAATACAGATGATCGAGCTAATTATAATGGCTAAAGAAAAGGATCTAAGATCAATCTCCCAAACATATCTACATTATTGGCAGACAAACGTACCTTCCTATTGGCACACAGAAACACGGGTACATATGTATGTGTGTGGAAATACGTACATCGAAATAAAGAACAAGTTAAATGCTCAAGTAAAATTGGAATGACAGGAAAATAAAAGTAACAATCACAAATCGCTCTTTCAAAAATAAAAATATGAATTAATATCTGATCCTCCAATGGAGGAAAGGAATCCCTACTTCACCAAAACCCTAAAATACCACCATGTAGCCTGTGGTGCGCATTCCCTTAAAATCAAGTTATCCATTTTGGTGCAAACCATAAGATTTTGCACAAATATGGTTAATCCAGCAAAATTTAGCAACATAAAACTCTAACTCGAAAAGGAAAAAAGTTTCTATCAACTCCAGTCTTCCTCTTGCTTCTACACCACACCAGTACTTATAATCCTCCCCAAATAACATCCTATCAAGCTAAAATTCTTCTTTTAATCTTATCTAAACTGAAAATCAAATAGAAAGGATTTTACCCTAATCTAATGAAATTAAAACCTAATCTAACTCAAAACTTTCAGACAGTTGAAATTTCATCTTCTAAATTGTGCAGTCCTCTGATTGAAACACGGTCTTTTCAGGGGCACGGGCTGAGGCTTGAAGACATGAATGACACATTGGATGCTCTTACATCAGTCCCTCTGGGTTTCGAAAAAATCAACCTCGAATTTTGAGTCATTTTTCAACTTTCCCAATGCTTGATTCTACATTTGGCGTATGACGCTTCTTCGGTCTTGGCATAACATGTAGGGAATGCGGGTACAGTTTTATCTACTTGCCATTCTTCCATATCCGGTACGTATTTCTTTGCGTGAAGTGAACGGCATCAACATCATATTGCCACAGCATAATAATAGAATATCACAGGTATCTTCCCTAATATTAAAGATGACATAGTCAATGTACTCTAAACTCCTGAGACTTAATTCTTACTCAAACAGTTGAGTACATTTCTTCAGCATATCGCAATGGGTACTTGTCTTCGGTTTCCTGTAGCTTCAATGCATCAATAAGTCCCCTAGAAATCATGTTGATTGTACTTCCATTACCAAAAGAGCATGGATTAGTGCCTCAAAGGGTCCATCAAAAGCATCTGAGCTGGCAAAAAACTGAATTCTGCATCTTCAACTTGAAGCATGTATTCTTCTGAGTGCCAGTACGCTTTACAATGGCCATCAAGGATAGCTCTTCACCCTCCAGCTCTCATCTCCATTATATTCGTGTATTTGGATGAGAATGACACATTCACTTTGGGCACAAAGTAGATATGTGACCTTCTTGCCCACAATGGCAGCACTTAACCCCCTTCTTAGGTTTGTTTCTCAGTGAAAATATAAGTTCTCAACTTCCAAAGTTTGTAAAGAAGTAATTCATCTTCTTTTCCGACTCTTGTGCATAACTCAATGCCTCCTCAACAGCTTTGAACTCGAGAAAAGCAATAGTGTTTTATCTCAGGCTTGAGACCATGATATCACCGAATATGCACTTCTTTCGTTCTCCTAGAGATTTACACTGAGGATAGTTTGTAGAATTCTTCAGTATACTCTTAGACAGATAAATTCCTCTGTTTAAGATCTTTCAACTTTCCAAAGAGATTCCAAGAATAATTAGCAGGATGGCATTTGATTTGTAAAGCCTCCTTCATTTCCCATGTTGTAACTGGTCCCAAGTCCATCCACTTTCTTTGCTGTAGGAATTCAACCCACCAAATAAGTGTGAATCCCCTGAATTTTTTTTTTATAAGTAAAATAATTTATTGAAGAAGGGAACAAGATTCAAAAGAACCACAGAAGCCATGGCTGAGGGAGCTACTCTAGCATCAAAGACATCAGAAGATTACAAGACTCATCAACCATGTCCCCCCATCTAAAAACGAAATCCTCAAAACAGATTCCTTTAAACTTGTGTAAAGTGTACAACCAAAAATAGAGTGGCTTTAATCTTTAGCACCACTTCAGCGATGCTGCTTTACTTGCCCTAAAAAATTTGTCTTTTTCTTTCCTTCCACATCTTCCAACAAACCGCAAAAGGAGGAAACTTCCATAACATGCGGCACAGCTTCTATGGATGGAGGCAAAAGGCGACCACCCTTCAAAGAGATCGAACACACCCCAAGCAGATCAAAAATCCTTCCCACACTTCTCTTACACCCGGCAATGGATGAATAAGTGGTCCCCCGTCTCTCCATCAGAACTGCACAAAGAACATCTATTTAGGGATCTGAAAACCTATTCGGATCAAGTTGTCCACTGTATCTTACCTAGCATCGCTGTCCACGCGAAAAAGGACACTTTGGAGGGGACAGGAGTTCCCCAAACCAGCTTCTTAGGGAAAGGAGTGAGCTACGGGCATACTAGATTGTGATAAAAGGACCGAACTGATAATATCCTTTCGGCTCCCACTTACAAATTCTTTTGTCTCCCTCCATGGTTGATATCCACCCCTTCTAAGGATGTAATAAGAGTGGCCACTTCATCGTCTTCCCAGTCATTCAAATTTCTTCCTAGGCCCAGATTCCAGGATAAGTTACCATCTGATGTAGAACAACAGTCTCTCCCTAGAGCTCCTTTAAAACAACAGTCTCTCACTAGAGCTCCTTTAAGCCTTTAAGGTTTGAAATGCCAAATATAGAGGGATAGGTGGTTTGAAGAGGTAGATCTCCACACCAGCTATCTTCCCAAAAACTCACCGAGTTCCCTAAACCAACCTTGAATTTAATGTCCCTTCTGAAATATCGATTCATCTTCGATATACCTTTCCATACCCCAATGCCAAATGAAGATGAAGGCTCTCGGCTATCCCACCCGCTGTTGCAGCTTCCACATTTGGTTTCAATAACCCTCCTCCATAAGTTACCTTTTTCCTCCCGAAATCCCTCGGATTTTGTTCGAGGGTGGGTAAGGCGGCAAATGAAAAAATGCCAAGTGGATTACTCTTTAGGGGCCCACTGACCTTATGGATGGTTGGTTTACCTCTTGATGGATCTACACATCAAATATTCATTTAATTGATGTTTATATATGTTGGATTTAGCATTTTAATAATGTAATTTTTAGCCGTTGGATTTAAGCTTTTTTTTAGATGCTAAAATATAACTGTTAGAAATCATCGATCAAGTGAGGAGGGGGGGGTTAGGGGATGGTGTGTTCCCACGCACATGTTGTGTTGCCCTGTCAACCTGTTTGTATCCATAGTTGTTTCGCCTTTCCCCAACAAGTCGATCTTTTGGGGTAAATGGTTATTTAACATGGTATCAGAGCCAAGGTCATGGGATCGAGTCATGGGAAGCGTATTCTTGAGGGTGGATTTTTGGGGGTCACAAATGCCGCTCCCTAAGGGCGCGATAGAGGTCCGTAGGTGTGAGGTCGATCGCCGTTAGAGTTAAAGGCTCACGGGATCGAATCGTAGGATGAGCCCACGAGTGCGAGGTCGATCACACGATCGAATCGTGGAGCCCTGCAAGGTGTGACGTCGATCATGGTATAAAGGCTAAAAGTTTGCCTTCTCCTCACAAGATATCTTTTCGGGAGGAATGGCGGCTTGAGGCCTAGTAGAGATCCTAACAATTGGTATCATAGCCTTATGGCTTGGGAGGTCGCGGGTTCAAGTCTCCAGCGGGGTGTATTCCCGCTGAGGGGGAGTGTTAGCGGATGGTGTGTTCCCACACACACGTTGTGTTGGCCGGTCGACCCGTTTGTATACATAGTTGTTTCGCTTTTCCCCAACAAGTCGATCTTTTAACAGGGGGCAATTGCCCCCCTGGCTCCACCACTGACCATTTCCCAATGATCGCATTACCCCAAGTGTAATGACCATATTTCTAGTAATATGATAGTAGAGTTTTTATAATACTTTGAACATTATATGTATGTCATTTTAAAGGTCTCAACAATAGCTTTTTCTCGGTATCAAGTTTGTCCAAATCGGACTTGCGAGTCAAAAGTAATTGTGTTTAGTTCTGAGCAACATTTTAAGTTTTTATATGCTATGGTTTGATATCAACTAGAAGGCGCCTTTATAAATACAAGGCCATGCCTTGAGAAAAATACATTAGTTTGGGTATTTGTGTTCTAACCCCTGAGGTAAGAATATTTGCAAAAAAGCTCATCAACTAGAAGAAATTCTAGAAAATTCCTAGGAATTCCTGAAAATATTCAGGAGCTCATTTGAAAAGTTTTTTGTAGAGCCCACTGTCTCGAGATTCGCGTCGGATGAGGTTCAAGGATTCGGGATTCTAACGTATTTATGAGTAAGTACATAGTTATTTATTTTATGCCTTTATTTATTTATTTAATTATTTAATTAATTAATTAATTATTTATTTATTTATTTATTTTATTTAATTGATTATTTATTTATTTATAAATGTTATTTTCTTTGGAAATAATAGAAAATTCACAGAATATTGTAGAAAAATTCTAGAAAATTCTATTACTTTTGGAGAAAATGTCTGAAAATGTTATTCTTGTTATCTGATAGATTTTAGTAAGGAAAAATCTCAATTCTTGTATTTTCCACTTGAAATGTGTAAATGCATTGATGATTTTTTGTAATCTTAAAAGCATGAAATTATGATAGATAAGGACATGTGTAATATATTTAGTTAGATGAAGTAACGCTCAAATTCATTTAAAAGGAGATATATGCGTTTTATTCTGTTTTATGTATTCGCTTTCTAGATACAGCAGCCATAGGGTCCGTACAAGCTTTAACTTGTCGGGTAAGCTCCTCTTTATATCTCGTTAATCTCATTTAGACCGACATAATCAATCTACTGATCAGTCGCCTTTCTTCTCTGTTGTAGACTATGTCAGACGTCCTTGGAGATATCCTCAGGATATAGCAGACAGAGTCAAATATATTTTGAGGAAAATCCCCAAGGTAGTAAAGCAATGGTCCCTGGCGGGATTAATTGATAATAACAGAAGGTCTCCAGCTTCTGGTCCCGTCATCTCGCGTGACCAACGGATAGTTGCGCCTGACTACTCGCGTAAGCGTCCAGCTCCCGAGATCACTGAGGGGGAGGCCACGTCCCGGGAAGAAGCGGATCTAAGCCCCGAGGTTCCCTTAGTAAAAAGACCTCGTCAAACTCAGAGGGCGCCAGCCCCTGTAGATCCTCCAACAAGCCGCGTCACGTCTGCTCCTTATCCCGTGGCCGAATTCTTCAGACATCCAGATGGTCGTCAAGAACCTCTGAATGATTTTGCCCGGGAACTTGTTCGGTTGGAAGAGGCAGAGGTATCTTCTTCTATAGCTGATGTTTAGCTCATATTCTTCTGTGATCACCTAACCCGTTACCTCCCTTGCAGATGGAGGGTAGAATGGCCGAAATGCGGAAGGACACTTTTGCTGCCCCAGTCCTGGCGCCAAGGAAGAAAAGAAGATTGATCAAGGGATTAGCTCCCGAGCTAGAGGCATCGCTGATTCGGGATGGTATGGTAACTACTAAGGCCAATCTAGCTGGCGGTTCTCCATCGACTCAGCCTTCTGAGGCCCCAGATTCTCCTTCGGTAGCTGCCATACCTACTGCTTCTCCCTCGATCGCCATTACGTGGTCTCCTCCTGGATTCCATCCTTCTCCAGGGCTTCAACAAACGTCTACCCCTCTATCAACCTCTCACCCAACAGACGTTGCTTGGCCCAGTCATTCAATTGGTGAGCACATTCGTTCTCCTTCATTCCCGCCTGGTACAGTATTTGATTTAATTGATACATGGGTTACACTGAAAGAATTGTGGCGCCAAGATAACCCCATTGCAGGTCTACGGGATTTCAATGGCGAGGAACCGTATATCATGAATGCTGGTTGTCTGCCAAATGGGAAGCCCATCTTGGAGCAAAGCTCCATTGCTGATGCCGGGGTGGCTTCGACGTTAATCGAACGGATCTGTCTCCCACGGGACAGATTACGTTATATTGACATGCCTTCCCCGAAGGTGCCTTGCGAAGTTCTCAGTCGCTCTCTTTTGGAGGTAATAATTTTTTCCCTTGGACTGCTCTTTCTGATGAATTCTTTGATTATAGTCTAACACTCTCCTTCTTTCTGCAGAGTATCCACGCTTATGTAGGTCTGAGGGATTATCTCGGCGATCTCCTCCAAAATTATACTACCCTTGTCGAAAAATCAAGTGCGTCCGAAGCTAAACTTCAACTGGCCGAGGAACAAATTCAAGCTGCCAATCTTTCTGCCGAAGTTTCGAAGACCAAGGTTGAAATGGAGAAAAAATTGGCCCTTGACGCCCTTGCTTCAAAGAAGAAAGCTGAAGATAACTTGATTAAAGTCAAGGCGGAGTATGCAAAATTCAAGGAGAGAGCCAGCCGCTTGCAAGAAGATCTGGAGAAGATGACTGTTGAGAGAGATGAAACCAAACAAGCATCCGACGCCCTCCAACAAGAATCTTATGACAAAGGATACCGGGAAGGCTTTGCCAAATGTGAAGTTATGATGGAAGAAGAAGAAGGAGATGAAGATCCTGTTCAAGACATGGTTCAGCCTGAACCAATTGTCGGGACGAATATTTCAAAAGAAGTATCCCGAGAACCATCTCCAACCATCCCGGTACCCGAAGTCGCTCCAGATTCTTGTCAAACAGACATGGCGACTCTAGGAGAGGATGCCACAGTAAATCCTGTTATTCAGCCGGTTGGCGGGTAGGATGTGACTCCTTCATGATTTTTGTAATCTGATCTGATTGAGGGATTTAAAAATGTAGATGCCGCTTAAGGCCTTTCAATTTAATAGAATACTTTCTCTTTTATTGTATGAACTGAATCCTTATCAAGACGCGAAGTCAATGTATTAAAATTCAATAATCCTAGTCAGGAATATAGGTTTGTCGGGAATCAACCTGGGCTATCCCGGCTAGGACTTCATGGTCGACGAGAATCTCATTAGGACTTTATAATCGACGAGAATCTCATTAATTCTAGTCGCATGACTAAGAATATTTAGATCATCCCGGCCTTCCGGTTTGTATACTTAGATTCTTATCAAGGCAAGAAGCCAAGATGTATAAAAATCCAAGGCTCCCGGCTAGGACTTTATAATCGACGAGAATCTCATTAATTCTAGTCGCATGACTAAGAATATTTAGATCATCCCGGCCTTCCGGTTTGTATACTTGGATTCTTATCAAGGCAAGAAGCCAAGATGTATAGGAATCCAAGGCTCCCGGCTAGGACTTTATAATCGACGAGAATCTTATTAATTCTAGTCGCATGACTAAGAATATTTAGATCATCCCGGCCTTCCGGTTTGTATACTTGGATTCTTATCAAGGCAAGAAGCCAAGATGTATAAGAATCCAAGGCTCCCGGCTAAGACTTTATAATCGACGAGAATCTCATTAATTCTAGTCGCACGACGAAGAATATTTAGATCATCCCGGCCTTCCGGTTTGTATACTTGGATTCTTATCAAGGCAAGAAGCCAAGATATATAAGAATCCAAGGCTCCCGGCTAGGACTTTATAATCGACGATGATGCTTCTTGTATGAGAAATTTGGAGTCATCTCTATTGATAGAAGATGCGCATATTAAATGCGTTCCACGGCCTTTCGAATACATCTCCATCTTGAGTTTTCAAGTAATACGCCCCATTCTGTCCAATCCTATCAATAAGGTAAGGACCTTCCCAATTGGCACCCAATTTGCCACTCCCAGGCTCTCTGGTATTGTCAAATACTTTCCTTAATACCAACTCTCCAACTTTAAAGGTCCTGCGTCTGACACGGCGATCATATGATCGTTTGATGGTTTGCTAATAATTGGCCAATCTTACAACTGCCTGCTCGCATCGTTCTTCTAGCAAATCATTATCCCGAGCCAAAATCCCCTCATTCTGTCTAGTATTGACAGCCTGAGTGCGAGATGTCGGGATAACAACTTCTGTGGGGATCACTACTTCTGTCCCATAGGCCAGAGAAAATGGAGATTCCCCCGTAGTCCTTCTCGGGGTAGTTCGGTATGCCCATAGTACTCCCGATAATTCTTCTGCCCATTTACCCTTTGCCTTATCTAGCCTCTTCTTCAAATTTTCAAGTATTGCCCGATTCGCTCTTTCAGCTAGTCCATTACTCTGGGAGTATCTCGGGGTGGATAACCGCTTTTTTATATTCAAATCCTGACACAGAGCTTTCACCTCGGCGGAATCAAACTGGGTTCCATTGTCTGTGACAATCTCCTCTGGAATGCCAAATCGGCAGATGATGTTCTCCCACAAGAATCTCTTAACATGTAAAGACTGCACCTGAACTAAAGGAACTGCTTCAATCCACTTTGTGAAGTAATCTGTGGCTACTAGTAGGAACCTGACATTCCCTGGGGCTGTCGGGAATGGTCCCATTATGTCGAATCCCCATTTTGCAAACGGCCATGGACTAAATACAGGATGTAACTCTTCGGCGGGAACTTTGATCAATGGAGAATATTTCTGGCATTTCTCACATTTCTTGACAAGCAACTTGGCATCTTTCTGCATATAGGGCCAAAAATAACCTTGGCTGATGGCTTTATGTCCCAAGGTCCTCGCCCCCGAGTGTCAGGTATTCGGATAAGGGGATGTCGAATTCGTGATAGTTCAACTAGCTACCATGTGGCCAATATTCATTAGTTAAGAAATCGATTGTGTTCAGAATACTTACCTCGTACGTAAGAGATCCTGCCACGTAAGTCATTTGACCTCATCTGGCTTTGCCGGGATGAGATTGAAATAGATCCTGTCAAGTAAGTCTAGTGACCTTGTCGGGATATATGCATCCAGCCAGTCATGTGACCTTGCCGGGATAATATTGAAATAGGTCCCGTCAAATATGTTGACCTTGTTGGGATGAGATTGTAATAGATCCCGCCAAGCCTGTTGACCTTGTCGGGATGAGATTGTAATAGATCCCGTCAAGTTTATTGACCTTGTTGGGACGAGATTCAATAATAAATATGTCGGGCAAGATTGAATGCTTCCCGATATATTAAAGGCTAAGACGTTAATGTATTCTGTTAGCATTACGTCCATGTGTCGATTATTCCATCTTGACACGTGGCACTTCCAATTAATGAAAATCGTGTGACACGATGGGCAGTTTATGGCTCCTGATGATGCCTCCGGCGCATTTACTCTCGCGTGTTATTCATTAACACATGTCATCTTTTTATAATCGCACGTGCTAAGCCAGTGACACGCGTCAGTATCTGACTTGCTGAAAAATACGGCACCCACACTTATGGTCTTGAAATGCTTGAAATCTTCTTTATCTGGTCACAAACTGTCAAAAACTTTCAGAATTGCCAAAACTCTCACAATTTACCTCGCTTGGAAAACTGCCCCTATCTTGAAAAATACACATAATTAACCAATTCTAAGAGCATATAATTGTGGGGAATTATTTTTTCCAAAATCGTATGATCTTGTAAGGAATGTATCCATATTCTAGTTTGCGTAATTCTGTATGACATAAAACATGTTTGTAACCGTTCCTACGAGTGTTCATGAGGCCTTGAAAATGTCGTGGTATACATCTCTCATTGACTACCTGAAGACTAAAAGAGGAAGATCGAAGACTCAGAAGATTGAAGACCGATTCATCTGAGGAACCGTTCTGCCGTCCGTTTAAGATCGTGCCCACTCGCATAGGAAGGTAAGTGACTTAGTGGCCTTAGAAATAGAATATTGCTTAAAAATCTTGGCTAAACTTTTTCATTGTACGAGACTTATGTTCAAGCCAAAAGAGGCTTTAAAAATCTGAACTAAGGGGAAGTCCAATCGATTGGACACTGATGTGGAATCGATTGGACATTACGAGACAAAACTTCCCAAAAGTCCAATCAATTGGACATTGATGTGGAATCGATTGGACTGGCGAACAAAAAATCCACGGAGCAGTCCAATCGATTGGACCTAGTGCCCAATCGATTGGACACTCAGACCAATCAATTAAATCTCACGCTACCAACAGTCGCGGCTTTTGGGGAGTATTGGTTAAATGTCCTGCATCAAAGTGGTATCAGAGCGGGAGGTCTTGTGTTCGAGACTCCTCACCGGGGGTGATTAATGCAGGGGCATTTTCACACCGGGCTCGAGTGGGGCAGCCTACTTATATGGGGCACACTCGGGGTGGGATGGCCCGTGTGAAATGGGACCCATGAAGGAGGGTTTGACCGAGGGCCTAGATCATGGGCTATGAGATAAAGGAATTTAATCTCACGCTACCAACAGTCACGGCTTTTGGGGAGTATTGGTTAAATATCCTGCATCATTTTCTCTTCTCTTAATCATAGCTTCTTACTTGATCTATACCTCTGCCTAAGTTACCGACCAGAAACCAACCTAGTAAGCTAGAGGGTACCACGTATGACTCAACACTTTTAAGCAACGTTTAGGAGTTAGGGTGTACCAGTCAACGGTAGGTTTGGGGCATACCAAACTGAAACAACGGCAAAGGAATCGTGATTGGAATGGCGTTCGTGGATTCGATGCGTGGAGCCAAAGGACGTGGACGCACGGTAGTTGGCCTAGAGGGTTGTATGCTGTATGGAAGCGTTGCTGCATAGGTAACTTGTGTGCTCGTAACTTTTCGGTTAGTGATACTTTCCATCTGGACGTGGTCCCGTGGTTTTCCTTGGCTAAGGTTTCTACGTAAAAATTATATGTATTATGGTTTGTTGATTCTTTATGTTTCCGCATCTTGTGATAATCAATAGCGTTAGGTGCTCCTGCATCACCATATTTCATGGCTTATATGGGGGGATTTTAGGCCTCTTGGTATAGGACCCTTTTAATCTGCCAGAGTATCATAACTTCACTCTAGGAGATATAGTTTCCTATGAACAGGCATATAGAGATACATGTATTTCCACATGTGTACACACAGAGTACATACATACAAGACAAGCACTTGTGCTTCAGGGAGCTCACCCATGACTTTCTATGTGCTTATTACTTAAAAATGTTTTTACTTTGGACAAAGCATAGAAAAAGAAAGCACAAACTCCTAATGTTGAACAGTCGTGTTGATTGACTCAAAACTTGGCTGAATACACTTGGTTTGGGCAGGAAAGAACTATGCTCACAATTCAATATTGTAGAAGATTCGCTAAGTGTATAAGTTAATCATGGACTAGAATCAATCAACACATATTTAGAGGCAAATTCTGTCAAATCTACAATTTTGAACATTGATGAGAGAAACTTACATTTATTGATGAGAGAGAGAGATACCTGAACACCAAAAGGATTACTTAGAAGAGAATCCCATATTCTCATGATGGCATTAAAATTGAATTCCTGAGTTAAAAGCAAGGTAATCCACCTGAACGCATAGAACTGTGGGTTAACCTGCACAATGGGACACAGAAATCAGCTTCCATTCTCACAGTAACATAGGAGCGACAAACTCAATAACAATCATGATGTATAATCAAAGTTATAGCTTGATAGGGGCCCCTTTTCACATTGACGTGTTCATCAACATTTTGCTCGAGATACAATAGGCATTCAATGTATATCAATAAGAGTGTCTTGGCACCAGTGTCAAGGTAATGCACATTCTTTTTCATTTATTTACCTTATTTAAGATTTCAAGATGCCGCCATAACTCCTCATCATTGGCTTTCAACAACTCTGCTAAGCGGGAAAGAGTGGAGTGGATCCCCACTGAGCTATTATCTAATTGTTGACAAAAGTGATCTACAGAGTCACTCAAAAGTCGAACAAAACAGGCAAAAGTATCTGCTTCTGCATTGGACTGCACAAAAGAGCAAATATAATTGGAATTCAGCTTAGGAGTAACTATATAAAGACCAACAAATACCAGATATTATTCCCTTTATCAGCAAGGTATATTGATTTAACTCAAAAAGTAATGCAAACATTTTCTAATATAATTGAGAAGTATTTTTGAGAAGACACGACTTCCCATCTTCTCTACCCCTGGCACTGGTGCACATGTAGCTCGATGATCTCCTAGTTCAAAATCAGTTCGATCGGATGATCATAACCAATGAAACCATGGACTTTTTTCTGGATGTTTGTAATGTTTTTCTGACCATCCAAAAGAATCGGAAAGGTAGGATGGTCTGATCAGATTGGATCAACTTCTACTCTACGGGATCTCACAGGTAGTAAAAGAGAATATTGCTTAAGATCCATATGCCAAAAACTGACCTGATCTGATAATCAAAACCCTCCAATTTATCTCATTCTTTTGGATGCCAAGCAAAAATATGAAATGGTCTGAAAAGAATATATAGATCGGAATGCTACATTCCATAGTCATTTTTCGGTTACTGAACAAGAACCAAATAAATATCCTCAGGATAACAAGTCCTCACAAAATCAAAATCAAAGTCAGACCAACTAATAGAGTTTCTTACAGCGTTTTGCTCATCAGGGTCAGTGCTAAATAGATAGTATATTGGTGCCAAGACCTCATTCATTCCTTGTACATAACGAATTGCGGGATTTAGTTTTGCAAATAGGAGAAGAATATTTCTCATTGCTTGCTGTACATGAAACAAAATGCCATCCAATCCAATCAGTGCAAATCTTTTTAATCCAGGAAAAATATAATTGGAAGAAATATACAAGAAACGAGAAGCCGATGAAAGTAATTGAAAAATAGGCATAGAAGAGAAACTGTGGGGTCAAATACCCTGTTTTTGCGGCTCAATGATGAGTCCCCTGAAAAAAATTTCAAGTCTGGGTGAGTGCGTTGCAAGTCACGGTCAATCTGATCTGCAATCTCTGCATCCTAGAAAACATAAACATCTACTGTAATTTGTTGTCAAGCTGAGTATATATATGGATGTTAAGATATGGTTGAAGGTGGGAAACCTATTTACCTGGAAATATTGATGCCATATGCTAGCCTTACCAAGGCTCAGAGGGTGATCTCCATGAGAAACCTCATGCCTCCTAAGCAATCCATCCACATAACCGACCCCGTCCTGCTCATTAGAAACCAAAGCTTCATCCTTTCTTCTAGTGAATTCTGACTGTCTAGATAAAAACTTTTAATTAGCGGATGGTAGCCAGAAGTAATGACTGAAGATACATACAGATTGAGAAGGAAGGAAGTCCAGCAACAGAGAAAGTAACAACAGATCCAGTCACCAAGTTCATGAATATGGATTAGTCAGTTAACAACTTACAGGATTCAAGAGCAGCTCCTCTTTTAGGGTAGCATATTTCAATCGGTTCTCAGCCAACTCTCCTTTCCATAAATCTTGAGAAGCAGGCAAGTAACCTAAGAGCAGCTGCTAGTGTGCGAAACATAAAAAGGACAATCAGTGGTCAAATGCAATACATTGGCATGTATTAAATTATTAGAGAAATTTGAAGGATTTTTCTATAAAAGTTCTACATTTTCAGTGTCTATAAGATATATAGAAGGAGCACTTCCATTTCGGGTACAAAAAGTTATTTGTGAAGTAGTTCCAAATTGACATGGTAGAGTACTTAAAGACTCCTCAACTTCATCAGGAAAACTTGTCAAGAAGAAACAAGGTTAACCGATGATTACAAGTTAATAACAATGTTAACCAAATATTATCGAAGTATGGTGCAGACCCAGACTATGATAGCTAGATCAACAATAGCTTACATTAGGTAGAGGTAGGACACTCCAATATCCAATATCATGAGGATATGTCCAGGATAACTCCCTTTGTCACCACAATCCCTTGGGATATGCATGTTGTTACTATGGATGCATATTGATGGCATAAGAAGACAATTACTCATAGCAATTGGTGACCGTTAAGGATGTGATCGTTTCATCATCAACACATGGAATAGGGAATTTTACATGTCTTTAATAAGTAAAGCATTGTTTTTCAGAAGCTTTTAGAGTATTCTTCATGTATCTTAGCAAAAAAAGGAGTACTCATCAAGTGCTCATAAGCGATGGAAAACCATTAAGCATACAAATTTGACTTACCTTGTCCTAGATGGCTCGTGTAACAGAATACCTCCATAGAAGATCTTTATGAAGTACTTTCTAAGATAATACTTCAAGATGTACTCACGTAGGGTCTTAATTCTAATTGTGTTTTGTCTAACGAATCCAAATTGGAACAAATCATCAAAGAACAACTGATAGCTACAATACTTATCAAAAAAAAAAGGTAACATAGCTACAATTGGTCCCATTAGATTTAATTTAACAACAACAATAGTATGTTTTATGATGAATACAATTTGAGTCTCTTATAAGGAAAATCCATAAAGTAAATAAGGTCAGTATTTGATGTTATTCATTGAATCCACAATGTAAAGACATATGGACACTTCCAAAGAGAAAGATCCAGATTTTCCTAAGTTGCATGGATATGGACACATGTGTCGGAATCCGACACAGATACGAGGTGTCGGACTCGGAAACCCGAAAAAAATAGGATTCGGGCCTCGGCTGAATATTTTTATTTTATAACGATGAGTCCGTGGCAAAATATCAGGATTTTCTTGGTAGATATCTAATGATTTGAATCATATATAATGTTATATTTGTTGCAGACAAAACTTCAATTGTGAAAGATAGAACTCATTACCTATGGAAACTGTTAATATCTTGCAAGGAAAGAAAAAAAAATTTGGAAGTGTCACACAAGAATCCGTGTCGTGTCGGAGTCCGACACATGCCCAACACGGATACTTCCCTCATTTAGAAGATTCCATGTAACATTGTAATGCCTCGCTTTTTGTTTGCATTAATTATTAGTTAATGATTAATTATGTGTATTAATTATTAATGTCTAATTATTGTTGGTTTGGATCATGTTTGTTTGGATGGGCTTTCGAGGCCATTTTAGTGACATTTTAGGCCTTTTTATTATCCAGTTTGAAGCCAAGTTGATACCCATAGGCCTCAGGCCTATTTTTAACCTATTAGTGGACCTAAATTAAGGTTTCTAACGCTCCTTTTATAAGCTTAAGTGAAAGTAACAAAAATCACTTTTCACAAATCCTTAAACCTAATCTCTATTCTCTCTTCTCTTCTTCTCTTGCTCTCTGAAGCCTAAGGTTTGGGAAAACCCTCTGTTCTTAGTTTAATCTCCCGTGACTTTGTATTAGCGATCACAGGCAAGTGAAAACCTCATCAATCCTTTATAATTCTTATATGTTGATTGTTGTTCTAATGATTTTCATTAGATTCAACATAATCTTCGTATTATTTGCCGTAGTCTTCAAAATGGTATAACCACTTACTGGGCCCTCCCGGGTCCAAGGTCTGTCCGTCCATATTCACCCTCATTTTCCATCTCTCCTCACATTGTAGATGAGCATGATTAGGGTTTTTGATCTATTATGTAAGCATGATCATGGTTTCTCTTTGGTTTTCTTGTTTTTCTCTTGGTTGGTTTATATGCTAAAATACTTCAACCCATGAATCCATATAGCATATGTTTCCAAATCATTTTTCTTGTATTTCATAGAAACTAGAGTTCGCCTGGATTCTAACGCACTTCGAATCATATTTTTTCGCGTTGCATAGAATGGACCAAACTTACGCTCTGTAAGAAGGTATAGATTTGGATAATCATTCTGAAAAAGAAGATTCTCCGCACCAGATATCCTACCAAAACCTGATTCTATGTCCAGAACCAGCTACAAACCGAATTTCTCTAGAAAATTTCTTAGACATCTTCAAAATTTCTCTGTATTAGTAAATACACTAACTACATTCTTAGAAGCCATAATGTGAACCCGTAATGAAGCCAGAATTATTCGACCTCCATTTTCTGTTGTTGTGAAACAAAAAGCTTTTAGTCCTATTCAAACAAACATAAATTTTTAAATGAATATAACTATACAAAGACTGAAATCTAACCTTCCAAGCTGTAGCACGCAAACCTCCTCCATCAGAAAGACCAGAACTAGCGATCCTTTGCAATCTTTCCAAATTTATAACCTTCTGAGAAAGCTAATAAACAGAAAAGAAAAAAAAAGGAAAATGGAGAAAAGTAGAAAACATAATCAAGGTCACCACATTGATAGATGAAAAGAAAAGGAACAAACAGGAACCCTAGCTTATTCTTCAAAACAAACAAGAATCTTAAATTTCTTCAAAATTTACAGAGATTCATTGCCCAAATTTTATCACAATAAATATACAGATATTTGAATTCGAACTAAAAAAAATTCATCGAAATGAACAAGAAACCATAAGAATCGAAGACATGCATTCTCCTAAAACCAAGCCGATACTCCTAAAGCCAACGAAACATGAAGCAATTTAATCAAATCTCACCTCGAACTCCAATTCCGATCTTTTCTCATCGGCAGCAATGATCGCAGAAGCAGAAACTGCCTTTGAAATCTCTTTACCAACTCTCAGTCGGACCGTCAAATCCGATTCTCCGTCCGCCTTTTCATTATCGTTTTCGGTCTCGGATCCGAATCCGTTGGACTGAAACGTTTCGAGCTCTTCCCCCAACTCGAACCCAAGATCTATACATCCACCATCTTCTTCCTTGTCTTCAAAGCCAGCTACCAAGCTGCCGAGCCGATCCGGAACGGCTCGCTTGGTTTTCTCCGAGAGCTTAAACTTTCCTTTTAGCATTGTCGAAGAAGCCGGATCGGTCAAGGGAGACGGCTCCCTCGAGCCAAATAAGTGTGTCCGTACGCTTCCATGGAAGCTCTGGAGAGGTGAAGAGAGAAGAAGAGGGTTTTGGTTCCATGGCGCGCGCTTTCCCTCTTTCCCTCTCCCTCTTCAAAAAGAATGGTAGTTAACGGTTTGAATGGTAGAAATGCAGGAGAAAATCTACAACAGATTTGAAGTCTATCAGCTTCAATGAACCTTACATTGTACCGTCGAATGGTTGACTGAAACATCAATCTGAAGCGTCAACACGTGTTCCCTATGGAATAAGGTTTGATGTGAGTACAATTTAATCAGATTGGTCTGATTGTTTGGTCATGCCCCAACCTAGAAGTAGCCCACCAGTTGGCTAGGTTATGATATGGGCGTAGGGGGCAGAGAAATGCAAGATAAAATGGGCGAATTGAGGTCCATCATTTCTTTCCTCATCGAAAGTGTTACCGCCAGAAAATTTTTCCTCGGCTGTTAAATTGCACCCAAGAATATATGCATTTTCCGATTTTCCAATTGTTTGATTTCATGGATTTTCCTGTGAGAAAATCATATTAAATTCATACTTATTTGGTATTAAATTGCAATGGTCTGATAGAGGCAAACTCTGCTCAGGTAAATGGCAAATGGTTTAGTTTGTTTTGTAGATCCCATAGAAAAGTTTCTCACTTTGGATTTCTAGCCATTGGATTTAGTACTAAAAAAAATGGTTGAATCCGATGACTAGAATCACGTCTTAAAAAGTACTAAAATCTGAAGTTTAGCTTGAGGGAATTTTTCTCATGATCCGAGGGGCCCATAAGAATGCACTACCTGGCATGCTCTTTTTGGACCCACTTATCCATGAATGATTGGCCCACCTTGATGGACCTACACATCAACAATCAATCTGATTGATGATCTCTAGCCATTGTATTCGAACATATTTTGGGAACTAAGATCTGACGGCTAGAGATCACCAATCGGGCTGATTTTTAGTCTCTAAGATTGTGCCATGCTTTTTCGGTGCAGGGTACTTAAAAAAGTCCTGCTTCGACCAACCCACATGAGGTCTTTTTCCAATCCACCTCAATAAAAATCAAAAGTTCTGGGAGCACAACACATCTCAAACATGTGATTTGTTATATTCAAAAGTAAATACATCAAACTCCTTCCAAAAGGTTAATCAACTGAGCAATATCCATTACAATGCTCCATAATATAAATTTCTCTCGAAATAAAAGCTACCAATGAGTTCATTTCAGAGACATCATGAAATGAGAATGAAGTCCATATTTATAAATAATATGCCACAAATCTCACCTAAAAATAAATATCTTATGACATTGTGACACATCAAGAACACCATAAATCCATACCTATATTGAAATTTCTCAGTCTTCTAAATTAAAATTGGAAATACCAATCAATATAGGAATAGAAGCTTTTGTGTAAAAAATAGATCTTATTACCATGGTTTAAAACAACGTCCTTTTAACAGTTTTAACAACCGTTAAAATGGTAATGCTCCAAGCCCATTATGTTAAGAACTGTTTTGACGCTTAGAAAACAACGGCCATTATTTTTTGAAAAAACAATTGTGGAAAAAGCAGCCGTTATTTACGTTATTTTCCTTTAAATTATGTTATTTTTCTATTTTTCGTTATTTTTTTTTTTTTTAAATTTTGAATTTCAATGCCATTTTTTTTCTCTCGTTATTTTTGTTAAATTCTATTTTTCCATTTTGCCTATGTCCGTTACAATTCAGTTTAATGACCGTTTTAACGGTAACGGTCCCCAGTCCGGTATACCATTAAAACAACCTCTTTTAAACTTTGTTTATTAGTACGAAGCCTCAGACTTACTAGATTTGTCAAGCAATGGAGATGAGTTTTCCCACAATATAAGCTAGGGTTGGTTTGTGTTCCTAACCCAACAATTAGCAGACCAATAAAGCAAGCCACTAGCGAGCTTGCTATACTTGAGTAGTAAGGACCTATGGGTGTGTTATACAATAGGGACCCGCGCTCATGGACTTATTCGATTTAGGATTGATGAAATGACTAAGTGGAGGGATGTCCAAATACACCGATCTAGTTTGGCCCTAGCTCTTGATTCTTTTTAATTTAGTGGATCTTGGGTGATATTCGCTCAAAAGTGCTTATTTTAAGCAATTATCCTTTTAGCGTTATTGCATTCTCCTACGTAAAATACTCTATTTACCTACTTTTCTATGTAAGAGTCTCTTATGTTGCGTAGGACACACTTTTCTGGACGAAATGGTATATTTGCATGCATTAAACACATTTTCGGAAGTCTAGATATTAAGCCGTTCTGATAAAGTCTCATTACGCGCTTCTTCTGTCGCAGGAAACCCTGATTGGATGATTCTCGAGACTAGTGGGCCCACATGGATTATGAAAGCCCATTATCAAAGCTTAAAGAGTCCACAGGCTATGTCTAGAAGATATGAGCCTATTATGGGCTGAACAAGGGGATCGAAGAGCTGGCCCAAGGAACCACGAGAGCGGGAGAGCTGATAACCAAGAGAAGGACCAAAGCATTTAAAGCCACATCAAATGATGGCCTGCTCTACTGGCAAAGCTCAAGTGAAGAACAATGGAAAACTAGGGTTCATGACCCTCTGCCAATACTTTTTCTGATATTTTCTCTCTCATCTCTCTCTCTTCATTTCTCGGTCCTCGAATCTATTGACTTAACCCCAGAACTCCTGCTCATTGGCTCTGTCTCATCTCCCTTAGCTTTCTGACCGTTGGATCTTCCATCGGACCATTGGATCTCTATAGATCGCCATCTGATCTATCAATTCTATGCATCCGACCATCAGATCAAATGCCTCAGATGATTGATTGTGGCCGAGAGCGTAGAGCTCGATTTCCGAAGAAAGGAAAAATGATGGGTGTTTCAAGGGGAAAATGCATTTTTCTCCCCTGGCAACCAAACACACCCTAACCCCCATCCATCGAGCCCAGTGGCCCACTATCCTTCTCACCTACCCTCTGGCCCATGGCCGATGCACTCTGGGCCCACGAGTTTTAGCATTATTTCATGGTCTACTATCCCATTGGCCGACCACTGGCCGACATGTGGCATCATCTCTTGGCCCAGTGGTCAAGCACTCCCTTGGCCCTAAAACCTATTCCTCAGTCCATTGGTCAACCCAATGCGGGCCTATAAATTATTAAGCTCACGGCCATGGCAAATTCTTGGACGGGCCCCACTCGAGACCCTTAAGCACGGGCCCCCATCTTAGTGAAATCTCCACGATCCAACGGTGGAGATTACATGGTGCGACCCCTTTTTAGTTTAAAAGGGGGGAAAACCCTAAAAGAAGCCGGCTCTCTTTCCCCCCCTCTTTCTTCCTCCTCTTCTCTTCTTTCTCTTTCTCTTTTCTCTTCCTTTTCTTCTTCTTCCTTCCTTTTCCGGCGACCTTTCTCCGGCGAGCTTCTTCTTCTTCTTCTTCTTCTTCTTCTTCTTCTTCTTCTTCTTCTTCTTTTGCAGGTACAAGGGGGCTAACCAGCAAGCCGTCACCCCCTTCAAGGCACCATCACAGCACCACCTCGCCATTAAAACCGGCGAGCTTCTTCCCGGTTCTCACCACGCCCCCACCTGCTGATCCAACGGTAAGGGTTCTTACCCCCCTCTCTTTCTTCCCTTCTCTTCTCCCTATCTTCTTCTTCTTCTTCTCTCCCTTCTCCTTCTTCTTCTTCTCTTCATCGTCATCTTCTTCGTCCCCATTTTCTGGCTGGAGTTGCAGACCTGCAACTCCGGTCATCTTCTCCCTATCTTCTTATTCCCCCTCTTTCCCTTCTCCTTCTTCTCTTCCTCTTCTTCATCCTCTCCTTCCCATCCTCTTCTTCTGCTGGTCTTCTAAGCAGGTACCGCCACAGCACGTTTTCACGTGCTGCCGGAGTTGCAGGTTGCAACTCCGGTCGTTGTTGCGTCCTTCACCGCACACCACACTTCCACAGCTAGCCTGCTCCACCATCGTCTCAGTCAGCCGCCTCTTTCCCTTCGTTACCTTCTCTTCCTCCCCTTCTTTCTTCAAACCTTTCTTCTTCTTCTTCATCCCCGTTTTCGCCGGAGTTGCAGGTTAGCAACTCCGACCGCCTGCAACTCCGGTTGTTGCTCGGGTTTTCTCCACCTCTCGTCTCCAGTCGCTTGAGCAAACCTGCTACCACCTTAACTCGCCACCGTCTATTTGTAGGGCCACAGCCCTTGCTATCGTCTTCACCATCGCCTCCCCTCACCGGAGTTGCACACTTGCAACTCCGGCGACCCATTTACAGTCAGTCAGACTTCCCTTCGCCTATCTCACTAGGACTGGTTCACATTAGCTTACGGTGTGCTGCACACACATGCAACACCAGCAACCACGTGATCATGCTGCCATCCCTCGATTTCCATCTCCAACAGCAACAGCAACCTCCATTCACCTTGGATTGGCCATCTTCGTGGCCGATCATCATGTTTTCATGGTCTAACCCGATCCGTCTTTCAAGGTGAGTCGCATAAGATATTTTCTCTCTCTATCTTTTTCACTAAGTCTTCCCCTTTCTCTCTCTAAGTTTCTCCCTCTCTTTCTCTTTTTATCTCTCTATTTTTCTCTCTTTCTTTAGACTCTCTCTATAGTTTCTCTCCCTACCCTTATATGTTTTCTAGGTTAATACTTACTGCTTTTTAGTTTTAGGATAGCTAAATTTCGTTCAAGATTCCATGTAATGGTTGTCATATTTTGATTATTAATAAAGTGAGTTCGATGAATGAGTTTTATGGATATTAAAGGTTTACTGTGAATATAGTGTTCTCCATTTTTAATTATTAGTGTCCATGTCTCTCAAAAATTCCCAAAGAATGTTTTAAAAATCCTCATAACTATTCTCACCCTTCCATCCTTTTATTTTTAACAATTTCTGAGAAAAATCCGTAATTTCATGTCCATTATTGCGCTAATCTGACTAATCCCGAGTGCGGATCGACATCCAACACAAGCCACTGTGCAAAAATTGCTCATTCTACAGGTTAAAAGTTTCGGATTAATTAAAAATGTGTTGAAGTTAGGGTCGTTCTCTCAACGACGGAAAAACCCTATTTTCATTGGGGATCAAACTCAGTTGGAGTGATGAGGTAGTGATGAAATCTCACCAGTTTTAAGAGGAGTTGGGTCTACTCAGTTAGGGTTCATTAATTAGCGGCTATCCATGCAGTGCGAATAATGTTTGATGTGAAAGCAAATAGACACGTGGCACTTTAATTCACCAAATTGCACAGTATCGCACTCAAGGCGAGGAAATGGACTTACTTCCCGTGGGCCACGCCATGGGGTCGCCTCTGTGGGATAGGGAGGGGTATCCAAATGGGTTTGGGCTCGAGTCCTCCTCTTTGAGCTTTCGCTCCCTACCCACACTTGGATCGTACGCTGCAGAAAAGTTAGATCGCACGGTCTAGGTTCTGGGATTTAATTAGAAGGTTATCCATCTTTAGGGTTTCAAACAACATGCAATAGATTAAGGCGGTTATTTAATTAATTTCCAAGTTAGGGTTTAAATTCAAATTTAGTGATATTCGCTCAAAAGTGCTTATTTTAAGCAATTATCCTTTTAGCATTATCGCACTCTCCTACGTAAAACTGCTCTAATTATCCACTTTTCTACGTAAGAGTCTATCTCATTGCGTAGAACACACTTTTCTGGATGAAATGGTATATTTGCATGCATTAAACACATTTTTAGAAGTTTAGATATTAAGCCGTTCTGATTAAGTCTCATTACGCGCTTCTTCTGTCGCAGGAAACCCTGATTGGATGATTCTCAAGACTTGTGGGCCCACATGGATCATGAAAGCCCATTATCAAAGCTTAAAGAGTCCACAGGCTATGTCTAGAAGATATGAGCCTATTATGGGCTGAACAAGAGGATCGAAGAGCTGGCCCAAGGAACCAAGAGAGTAGGAGAGCCAATGACCAAGAGACGGACCAAAGCGTTTAAAGCCACATGAGTCAGCAAAGAATGATGGTCGACTCTACTGGAGAAGCGTGAGGATGGTCACAGTGAAGACCAGGGTTCCAGACCCTCCGCCAGTGCTTTTCTCTCTATTTTCTGATACTTTCTCTCTCATCTTTCCTTATTCTCTCTCTCTCTCTTCATCTCTCGGTCCTCGAATCTACTGACCTAACCCCAGAACTCCTGCCCATCGGCTCTATCTCATCTCCCTTAGCTTTCTGACCGTTGGATCTTTCATCGGACCGTTGATCTTCAATCGGACCGTTGGATCTCTCTAGATCCGTCGATCTACCAATCTGAGTCCCAATCCAGTCACCATCCATCCGATCGCCATCAGACTGTCTGTCACATCATCTTGTGAGACAATGGACATCATCAATCCATGAGGGCCAATAGCCGGGCCCATCTTCATCGACCCACTGTCTGACCAGTTAGTGGACCCTGCGAATTTCAAAATAATTTTAATTAAATGGGGGGTCCACTAATTGGGGAGATTCCCCATAGAAAAGTAGGTTTTTACTTAAAAAAAAAAAAAAAAAAAAATATTTTTCATATTTTTTTATTTTCAAAAAAATACCCTATTTCCATTAAAGGAAATAGGGAGCTTTAAAAGGAGAAGGATAGGGGTTCGTTCGAACCCTAATCCCCCTCTTTTCTTCTCCTCTCCTTCCCCTAATCTTCTGCCCACGTTTTTGCCTCTTCTTTTCCTTCTTTCTCCTCTTCTTCTTCCATCTTCTTCTTCTTCTTCCTCCTCCATCTTCGCCGGAGTTGCAGGCAGCAACTCCGGCCATCTGGTCCTCTTCCTCCTCCTCCTTCTTCCTCTTCTTCTTCTTCTTCTTCTTCTTCTTCTTCTTCTTCTTCTTCTTCTTCTCATTTTTTTTGTTTTTATTTTTGTTTTTCCGTTTTGTACCGAAGTTGCAGCCTGCAACTCCGGCCGGCAGCGCCCCCCCCACCAGTCCAGTCCTCCTTCTTCTTCTTCTTCCTCTTCTGCTCTCTTCTTCTGCTCCTTCTCCCTCCTCTCGCCTGCGCTCCCTATTGCTGCGTGCAGCACGACCGCGTCCTCCTTCTCTTGACGCTGCACCAACAGTTCCGCCTTGAAAGTAGGATTTTTCCGCGTCGTTGGTTACGGAAACCCTAACTTCAACATATTTGTAATTTGATCCGCATTTTAATCCTGCAAAATATAAACTTTTGTATAGGGATTCGTGTCGGATGTCGATCCTCACTCGGGATTAGTTCGCGCGATTCATGAACATAAAATGACGAAAAATTTGCAGAGAATGGAACATAATTTTATTCAAATCAACTTTATTTAATCAAAATTGTCTTTTACAGCAAAAATCTGAAAAAATAACTAAACTAGAAAGCATTTTAATAAGAGAGGGAGGTAGAGAGAGAAATTAGAGAGAGAAAGTTCAAGCATGAGCTATGTAGAGAGAGAGAACTAGAGAAAAAGGGAGGTTTTAGAGAGAGAAACAACTTGGGAGACTTAGAGAGAGAAAGTGATGAGAGAATGAGGAGAGAGAAAGCGAAGAGGGAAAATTACCTTGATGCGGAACTTACCAATGGTGAAGATGGATAGAGAAGATGTATGGCCATGATGCGGAAGCCGGTCACGTGGTGGGGAAGCATGACAGCATGGTGGTGTTCCACGTGGTGCTACAGTGCTTGGGCATTGGCTGGAGACGCACCATTCAAGGGAGGAGATGCTAATGGCAATGCTTTTCATTTATCATTTTCTTTCTTATGGAGCAGGGTAGAGAAGGGTTTGGACGGCTAGTAGATAGAGAGAAGATAATAGAGTAGAGGTTTAGAAACATGGTGAAGCAGCAACAATGGTGGATGTTCGAGTTCCTAGAGAAGTCTTTTAAATTACTATTTTTAATGCCTCGGAAGGCCGAGTGCAAATTTGTAATAATTTAGGAATTTTACTGCTTTCCATATAACTGCTAGATCTTGTTCTAGGGTTTTTTAGAAACCCTAGATTAAGTGGAAAATACCAAAAAAATAATAAATTAAAAATTCAAAAAAAATTAGGGTTTCATATTCTGCAGATTTTTAGAAATCACCAATCCAGGATTTGCGATTTTTGGAAAGATTCTAAAATCTTGAAACTCTGCTTAATTAGGGTTTCCCCTCTTAGAAGTTTCCTCTTTAGAAGAATTTCTATCTTTAGAAATCTTCCGAATTTGGAAAAGTCTGCAAAAGGAAACATCCCAAATCTAGCAGAATTTCAATTTTGGGAAATTTTCCAAAATTGTAAGGGATCTCGCAATCAAATCTTTCTTGGAAGATCTCCACCGTTCGGGAAACTTTCCACTCTAGGTATTTTCCAATCTGAAAATTCCTAAATTTTAACCCATCTCGAAGTTGGAAACTAATTCAAAAACTTGCCTAAATCTAGTGCTTGTTCAGTGAACCCTAAAAAGGCAAGGATCTTCCAAATAGAATCCCGAATACCTAGACCGTGCGATCTAACTTTTCTGCAGGAACACGATCCAGTGTGGGTAGAGAGCGAAAGCTCAAAGAGGTGGAGTCGGGCCCAAGCCCATTAGGATACCCCTCTCTAACCCACGGAGGAGACCCCGTGGCGTGGCCCACGGGAGGTAAGTCTCTATCCTCGCCTTGAGTGCGATACAGAGCATATTGGGTGCATCATTGCCGCTTGTCTATTTGCTTTCGCATCCATATTCTTCGACTTGCGTGGCGTGGCCGTTAATCAATCAACTCTAAGAGAGCAGACCCAGCTCCAAATTGAAACTGGTGGGATTTCATCACCCACCTCATTATTCCAACTGATTTGATCCCAAGGCTCCATTTAATTAAAAAGAATCAAGAAGTAGAGCCAATTAGCCCGGTGTTCGAGGAAAAATCCACGCAAAGCTAACCCGCTTAACATCCAATCGAAATAAGACCACGAGCGCGGGTCCCTGTTGTCTAACACACCCATAAGTCCCTGCTACTCAAGTACACTGAGCTCGACGTGGCATCTTGGACTATTCGGCGGTTAGTTGCGTGTGGACTAGGAACACGCACCAACCCTAGCTTAACCCGAGGGAACACTCTTCTTATATACTTGACCAATCCGGTTAGTCTGGGACGTACTTAAGACAGCCATTGTGCCGCACGTCTGTCTAGGCTTCGGATTGCCTTGTTGTTGACTAGAGTTAGTACTAAAGGATTCGCTCTGAAGAGTGTAGCCTGGTGAGAACCTCTGAGTGCAAACAGTTAGTCCGGCGGCTAAAAGATAAACCAGTGGTCCCCCACTGTCATAATCTACTCCAGCCCCAAAACTAATAAGATAATGCCTAACATATATCCTGATTGTTTAGAAAAGGATTATCTGTGCTTGGTGTGCATCATTTAGAATCACTACTCCAGTGTCTCCTTTTGGCAACTTTTTGCCACATCTTGAGCTGCTTTTTCAAGTAGAAGCCCGGTTGGACCTGCCCTAACCTTTTACTGACTCGATCTGAGAGTTAGTCCACCGCACCCCTCTATCGCCTCTAATGGCAGATGAACGGCCTCTGTATGAGACCTACTACAGTTTCTGTGAGAATCGAGGTGATCACTCTCAACAATGGTATGACAATTCTGCGTATCATCATGATACTCCAGTCTCGCACACTTCTACAGGGTATGATAATCACCGAGATCCGGAGTACAATTCTGTACTCCAAGAACTTAAAAATTCAGTCTCTGCCCTTCGTGCCGCAGTCCAGCCACCCGTGTACCATTCCCACTCTGTAGGATATTACCCTCCTATCCAGTAAGATGTCTGTACCTTTCCATCTCCAATGCAGACCTCCTATGACAACACTTATTATCGGGATAATAGGAGTCACCATAACTTTGGTTGGGAACAGTCTGCCCTCCCGCAGCAACTACCGCAGGATAATTATCCTTCTGGATTCCATCAACCCAATGGCGAGTATGACTGGCAATACTCGCAATCCCAGTACCCGTCATATCCACAGAATGACTATTCTGATCAACAGTGGGCCCCTCAGGATTTTCAGAGTCAGCACCTAGTCCCAGACTCCACTTTGCCTTACAACTTTCATACCCAGTCGGACTACAATCAAGAGTTGCCACCTCAGCTCCCCTTGGCTGAACCACCTCCGTTGGCTACTAAACCCGGCCTAGAGGACCTTCTCTCTCAGTACATTGCCCAGCAACAACAGTATTTCAAAGGACTAGAGCACCAACAACAGCTATCTATGGAGAGCTTGGAGCAACGTCTAGTTCAATTAGAAAATGAGAGAGAGGAAGTCAAATTCACTAGCCCACCACTAGCCTATCTTGAGGAGAATGATATGGCCACTGTCTATAATGACGAGTCGTACAATTGGACCAAGTACCAGAATTGCCAGGATGAAATTGAAATTGTACCCACCCCTAGATCGAGCCAGACTATTGAGGAACCAGTGTATCCTTATACGGTGCCTTTAAAAGCACCACATCCTGAACCTACCTCAGAGCAACCTATTTCTCACTCTCCCACTGCTGCTTCTAACCTGGACCCTGAAGTTGATCATCATGACACCGAGTTTTGTCTCGATTGTAGGATCCCTGCTGTCAAAGATCTACCGTTCCTCCCCACCTCCCTTGGATTGTGCAACAATTGTGATGAACCCGAGTCTCAATCTTTGGTGCCCTTAACAGCACCAACTTCTGGACTGAGCACAGAGGAACTTAGTCCCATCTCTATCTCTGATAATTCTCTCTCTGCTCTGAATGCAGACATTCCTACTGATGAGCCATGTCTAGAAAATGGGCCTCCCGCTGTCATGGACCTTGATATTCGCTCAAAAGTGCTTATTTTAAGCAATTATCCTGTTAGCGTTATTGCATTCTCCTACGTAAAATACTCTATTTACCTACTTTTCTACGTAAGAGTCTCTTCTGTTGCGTAGAACACACTTTTCTGGACGAAATGGTATATTTGCATGCATTAAACACATTTTCAGAAGTTTAGACATTGAGTCGTTCTGATAAAGTCTCATTACGCGCTTCTTCTGTCGCAGGAAACCCCGATGGGACGATTCTCGAGACTTGTGGGCCCAAATCGATCATGAAAGCCCATTATCAAAGCTTAAAGAGCCCACATGCTATGACTAGAAGATATGGGCCAAATATGGGCTGAATAAGAGGACCAAAAAGCCGGCCCAAAGAACGAAGAGAGCAGGAGAGCCAATGACCAAGAGACGGACCAAAGCGTTTAAAGCCACATGAGTCAGCAAGGAATGATAGTCGACTCTACTGGAGAAGTGTGAGGATGGTCACAGTGAAGACCAGGGTTCCAGACCCTCCGCCAGTGCTTTTTTCCATTTTTTTGATACTTTTTATCTCATCTCTTCATATTTTCTCTCTCTCTTCATCTCTCGATCCTCGAATCTACTGACTTAACCCTAGAACTCCTACCCTTCGGCTCTATCTCATCTCCCTTAGCTTTCTGACCGTTGGATCTTCAATCGGACCGTTGGATCTCTCTAGATCCGTCGATCTACCAATCTGGGTCCCAATCAAGTCACCATCCATCCGATCGCCATCAGAATGTCTGTCACATCATCTTGTGAGTCGATGGACATCATCAGTCCATGTGGGCCAATAGCCGGGCCCATCATCATCGACCCGCTGTCCGACCAGTTAGTGGACCCCGTGAATTTCAAAATAATTTTAATTAAAAAATGGGGGGTCCACTAATTGGGGAGATTCCCCATAGAAAAGTAGGTTTTTACTTAAAAAAAAAAAAAATATATATATTTTTTTTATTTTTTTATTTCAAAAAAATACCCTATTTCCATTAATGGAAATAGGGAGCTTTATAAGAGGAGGGAGAAGGGTTCGTTCGAACCCTAATCCCCCTCCTTTCTCTTCCATTCTCTCCCCAAACTCTCCTGCTCCTTCTTCCCCTCGATTTTTGGCGATTTTCCCCTCTTCTTCTTCACCTTCTTCTTCATCTTCTTCGTTATTTCTTCTCACCGGAGTTGCAGAACTCCGGCCATCTGCAACTCCGTCCTAATCCCCCTCCAATACCGTTTTCCCATCTCCTCTCCTTTCCCCAAAACCCCCTTCTCCTTCGTCCCCCTTTCCTGGGGCCCCATTCTCCTCCTCGTCTTCATCTTCGTCTACTTCACCACGCCCTGCCGGAGTTGCAGTCTAGAACCATCGCCTGCCACCGCCTCTGTGCTGTTTGTGAGCACCACCAGCACCCCCTACTCACCTCGCCAGTAGCCTGTAGAAGCGCCGTCCGTTACCACACCTTACTCCGCCTCCTCTTTCATTAGAACCATCGCCTGCCATCGTCCAGCCATCAACTCCGGCCACTTCATTGGCCGGACTGTCACCACGTCCATCTCTCTGTCGTGACTCATCTCTCACTATCTCTCTTTCTCACCTCACCTCTCTCCAACGTTCCACTATTTGGCCCGCACCTGCTGGTGCATCTTCTTCACCACCAACTTGGAGGGTCGACTTGCAACAGCTCCTCCACCAACCCGGACCACCACTGGATCGAGGTCCATCCCCACGACACCGTCCACTTGCAGGTCAGCAACTTCGATCTCCTCAGGCACCACCGAACTTGCAATAGGCAGTCCGCACGCCACCATATCCTTGCAGCCCTCCTCATCCTCCATCAACTGAACCAGACTGCACACCTTCAAAAGTTGCTGCCCTACACTTCATCTTCTTCGGTTACCCACGAACCAGGATGCTTGGATCATTTTCCTCCCAAACCAGCACACCACGGTTCATGGCCGCCCTCCATTGATGCGATCTCCACGTTGCTGACCTTCTCTTGGACCGTAACTTGTTGGATAATTTGCCGGTTCAAAAGGTTGATGTACTTCTTCACACAGCCAGCGATCAATCAATCCAGTCTGAATATATCCCTATGCTCAAGGTAGGATCCAGGGTAACCTGTCTCTATCACATTCTCTCTAGGTTCTCAACCTCTCTCTCTCTACTTTCTCTCTTTAGAACTCAATTTTTCTCTCTAGCTCAGTCTTTCGTTATTTTACATTGTTATTGTTATTTTGTTATTTCGAAGTATTGTAAGAACCTTGGATTTTTAAATGATGAATTACTTTTGTTGGTTGTGGTTGATTTCCTTCATTAGTATTTTTTTTGGTAGATTATGATAATTTCTCTCTCTAAAATCAAGCAATCTTGTTTTAAATCGCTTCACCATTCTCACCCCTCCACAATTTCTAAGATAAATCCGTTATTTCATGTTCATGAATCGCGCTAACTAACCCCGAGTGCGGATCGACATCCGACACGAATCCCTATACAAAGCCTGTAATTTTGCAGGAATTAGGATAATCGGATCACATTACAAATCTTGTTGATTCTAGGGTTTCCGTAACCAACGACGCGGAAAAATCCTACTTTCAGACCTACAGATCCCTACCGAGGAGGAACATATTGAGTACAGGGATTGGAACATCCCTATCACATCAGGACACATCGAGAAAGAGGTCAACAGTTTTCACCTGTCACCCTACGTCGATATTTTCGATGACCCGTGTGCCGTAGAGAGTCTAATTCAGGACTCTCCCGAAGATATATTATCCAAGTGTCATGAACACTGTGAGTCTGACTTCATCTCGGAGTCCAACATTTCTGGTATTACTGATCTGCAGGAGTCTGCTCCATTCAGATACATTCCCGCAAAACTCAATGAGTTTGCGGCTCTGCTAACCACGGTCAGAGAACCCACTACTACTCCCCTCTCAGTCTTTACTGAGAAGCTTCTATCCATCCCCGCTGAACTAACTGTTTTTGCGGGACTGCTCAGAGAACCCACTCCTACTCTCCTTTCAATCTTTACTAAGAAGCTTCGATCCCTCCTAGATCACCTCCGTGCTTTTGCCGGTCTGCTCAGAGAGCTCAATGTCCTTCTCTCAGTCTACACTAAGAAAGACCTGTTCTACACAGGTATACCTAGACAAGGGATAGGATAGTTGTCTCCGTTCCACCTTAGGTGTCAGGAAGACTGTAGATCCACTCAGTCTCCATGAGTTTTAACCTGGTTGGGGGTACTTGATATACCCCCGTCATGTCTGGCTAAAGACGTAAAACTTAGCGCTTTCGGAAAGGCAATTTCGGTATTCCTAGTATACATGAGTCTCATGCATTTGTTATTACTGTTATATCTCTGAAAATGCAGGTACATTCATTCTCCCGATCATCAGGTACCAAACACTATCGAATTTCTGCCAACTTGGTAACATCCTTCCTGAACTTTTGCATCATCATCACTGAATTTTTATCATTTTATGTCCCGGTCATGAGCACCGAGGACGGTGCTGTATTTTGGTTGGGGGTGGGTATTTACCAAAACTCATGTCTTCATTTTGATAAAAAAAAAAAAAAAATGTTGTTTTTGGGGTAATTTCCGATGTTCTCCAAAAGTTTTCTAGAATTTCAAAAAAATGTGTCAAATACCCTGACTTTGATTAGTTGAAAACCTCCGTTAAGTCAGTATTGAGGATGTCAATTTTTGTTTAAAGTTAGCGTTGAGTCAATTCAAGCGTGACTACAGCAGGTTTGAAAACTCAAAAAAACTCATATTCGGCACAATTGTACACTATCAATATCAGAGTCATCCTAAGTTTAGAAATTCTAGAGATCCTGCGAGAATAATTGTGGAGACCTAACCCAGTGAGCTTTTGAGCCTTTAATCAATTCAGAGGGTTATACAACAATCCTGAGTCACAAGATGACTCACTATTCTTCATGCCCGCAATATTCGTTGAGAGATCTCATTATCTTTTGCTTCGATCATAAAACTCGGAACGACATCAAAAATTGGATTACTACGACAGAACCTTCTCTGTATCCAGTCAAGACAGTATACATGATAGTGCAAACCTTAGAAAATGATTTAGGCCATTTTTCTGAACCATTCAGCCTTTTTACTCACCTGAATTATACTTCACTAGAAACCCCTTGAGCCATTCTATAAAAGCCTTTTCTTTGTAAACCCATCAACCTAAAATCCAGTCTAGCTACGAAGCATGACTGTCTACCCTTATTTTGAGATGAACAAAAGAATAACTGATATGGGTGTACCGTGAAAAGAAAAGTAAAGAAGAAGAATCAAAAGGAAAAGAAAGTGGTTCAAGTTGAAAACAAAATATGGAAAGAAAGTATGAAAAAGTGCTGAAAAGAAATTGAGCAGTCTCAGAAATATCAAGAAAAAGAGAAAAATATGAAAAAAAGGAAAAAGAACCAGATAATGGTGTTACGCCGCAGGAAAAGTGCAAGAAAAGGGCAATATCCTCTCAAGATCTTTGAAATCCTGCATTCCTTTATCTCTCTCTACACCTGACCTAAGCCTCATTACAACCCAGGAAAGTCCTACTTGATTCTAGGATAGTACGATCATAAAATGTGGAGATTGGAGAAAGAGAAGCTATAGAGTTTGATCTGACGTTCCCGAGTGAAGTGGTATTCCAATCATGAGATCTTCTTCTGTTAAAGATGTCCTTCCTTCAAATAAAACATATGTGAGATCTTTTGCCTCTTTATATTAAATACATCTCCTCACATATAAATTGAGAGAAAAGAAGAAAACCCTTCTTGTGTGATTCTATTCTGAGTGCTAAACATGTGAGATTTGAGGTCGAGGCATAAAAACTTAGAGGTGATCTGGAAATCTTTACTGTCGGATGGTGAGAATGTTGAGTACACACACACGCAGAGTTTGACTATTCTGGGTCATGATTATTAGTCTGTAGTCTTGCCAAAACTTTCCAACTCTTCGCTAGCATGTAACTATTTTTGCATCTATTCAATGATTTGACGAACGGTGTTTTCCCTGAGCTAATATGAAAAAGTGTGCAGCATGTGTAGAGCCCTTTTAAGCTCATTTATTTTGCACTAATTGCCAAGGATTGGCAATATGCTGGTTGGGGGTTGTGATATTCGCTCAAAAGTGCTTATTTTAAGCAATTATCCTTTTAGCGTTATTGCATTCTCCTACGTAAAATACTCTATTTACCTACTTTTCTACGTAAGAGTCTCTTATGTTGCGTAGGACACACTTTTCTGGACGAAATGGTATATTTGCATGCATTAAACACATTTTCGGAAGTCTAGATATTAAGCCGTTCTGATAAAGTCTCATTACGCGCTTCTTCTGTCGCAGGAAACCCTGATTGGATGATTCTCGAGACTAGTGGGCCCACATGGATCATGAAAGCCCATTATCAAAGCTTAAAGAGTCCACAGGCTATGTCTAGAAGATATGAGCCTATTATGGGCTGAACAAGGGGATCGAAGAGCTGGCCCAAGGAACCACGAGAGCGGGAGAGCTGATAACCAAGAGAAGGACCAAAGCATTTAAAGCCACATCAAATGATGGCCTGCTCTACTGGCAAAGCTCAAGTGAAGAACAATGGAAAACCAGGGTTCATGACCCTCTGCCAATACTTTTTCTGATATTTTCTCTCTCATCTCTCTCTCTTCATTTCTCGGTCCTCGAATCTATTGACTTAACCCCAGAACTCCTGCTCATTGGCTCTGTCTCATCTCCCTTAGCTTGCTGACCGTTGGATCTTCCATCGGACCGTTGGATCTCTACAGATCGCCATCTGATCTATCAATTCTATGCATCCGACCATCAGATCGAGCTACCGATCAGTCAATCACCCATCCTATCAACCACCCGATCTCCATTGTAAAATATCATTCCCCAGGGCAGGTTTGATTGTAGAGAAATGCCTCAGATGATTGATTGTGGCCGAGAGCGTAGAGCTCGATTTCCGAAGAAAGGAAAAATGATGGGTGTTTCAAGGGGAAAATGCATTTTTCTCCCCTGGCAACCAAACACACCCTAACCCCCATCCATCGAGCCTAGTGGCCCACTATCCTTCTCACCTACCCTCTGGCCCATGGCCGATGCACTCTGGGCCCACGAGTTTTAGCATTATTTCATGGTCTACTATCCCATTGGCCGACCACTGGCCGACATGTGGCATCATCTCTTGGCCCAGTGGTCAAGCACTCCCTTGGCCCTAAAACCTATTCCTCAGTCCATTGGTCAACCCAATGCGGGCCTATAAATTATTAAGCTCACGGCCATGGCAAATTCTTGGACGGGCCCCACTCGAGACCCTTAAGCACGGGCCCCCATCTTAGTGAAATCTCCACGATCCAACGGTGGAGATTACATGGTGCGACCCCTTTTTAGTTTAAAAGGGGGGAAAACCCTAAAAGAAGCCGGCTCTCTTTCCCCCCCCTCTTTCTTCCTCCTCTTCTCTTCTTTCTCTTTCTCTTTTCTCTTCCTTTTCTTCTTCTTCCTTCCTCTTCCGGCGACCTTTCTCCGGCGAGCTTCTTTTTCTTCTTCTTCTTCTTCTTCTTCTTCTTCTTCTTCTTCTTTTGCAGGTACAAGGGGGCTAACCAGCAAGCCGTCACCCCCTTCAAGGCACCATCACAGCACCACCTCGCCATTAAAACCGGCAAGCTTCTTCCCGGTTCTCACCACGCCCCCACCTGCTGATCCAACGGTAAGGGTTCTTACCCCCCTCTCTTTCTTCCCTTCTCTTCTCCCTATCTTCTTCTTCTTCCTCTCTCCTTTCTCCTTCTTCTTCTTCTCTTCATCGTCATCTTCTTCGTCCCCGTTTTCTGGCCGGAGTTGCAGACCTGCAACTCCGGTCATCTTCTCCCTATCTTCTTATTCCCCCTCTTTCCCTTCTCCTTCTTCTCTTCCTCTTCTTCATCCTCTCCTTCCCATCCTCTTCTTCTGCTGGTCTTCTAAGCAGGTACTGCCACAGCACATTTTCACGTGCTGCCGGAGTTGCAGGTTGCAACTCCGGTCGTTGTTGCGTCCTTCACCGCACACCGCACTTCCACAGCTAGCCTGCTCCACCATCGTCTCAGTCAGCCACCTCTTTCCCTTCATTACCTTCTCTTCCTCCCCTTCTTTCTTCAAACCTTTCTTCTTCTTCTTCTTCTTCATCCCCGTTTTCGCCGGAGTTGCAGGTTAGCAACTCCGACCGCCTGCAACTCCGGTTGTTGCTCGGGTTTTCTCCACCTCTCGTCTCTAGTCGCTTGAGCAAACCTGCTACCACCTTAACTCGCCACCGTCTATTTGTAGGGCCACAGCCCTTGCTATCGTCTTCACCATCGCCGCCCCTCACCGGAGTTGCACACTTGCAACTCCGGCGACCCATTTACAGTCAGTCAGACTTCCCTTCGCCTATCTCACTAGGACTGGTTCACTTGAGCTTACGGTGTGCTGCACACACATGCAACACCAGCAACCACGTGATCATGGCTGCCATCCCTCGATTTCCATCTCCAACAGCAAGAGCAACCTCCATTCACCTTGGATTGGCCATCTTCGTGGCCGATCATCATGTTTTCATGGTCTAACCCGATCCGTCTTTCAAGGTGAGTCGCATAAGATATTTTCTCTCTCTATCTTTTTCACTAAGTCTTCCCCTTTCTCTCTCTAAGTTTCTCCCTCTCTTTCTCTTTTTATCTCTCTATTTTTCTCTCTTTCTTTAGACTCTCTCTATAGTTTCTCTCTCTACCCTTATATGTTTTCTAGGTTAATACTTACTGCTTTTTAGTTTTAGGATAGCTAAATTTCGTTCAAGATTCCATGTAATGGTTGTCATATTTTGATTATTAATAAAGTGAGTTCGATGAATGAGTTTTATGGATATTAAAGGTTTACTGTGAATATAGTGTTCTCCATTTTTAATTATTAGTGTCCATGTCTCTCAAAAATTCCCAAAGAATGTTTTAAAAATCCTCATAACCATTCTCACCCTTCCATCCTTTTATTTTTAACAATTTCTGAGAAAAATCCGTAATTTCATGTCCATTATTGCGCTAATCTGACTAATACCGAGTGCGGATCGACATCCGACACAAGCCACTGTGCAAAAATTGCTCATTCTACAGGTTAAAAGTTTCGGATTAATTAAAAATGTGTTGAAGTTAGGGTCGTTCTCTCAACGACGGAAAAACCCTATTTTCATTGGGGATCAAACTCAGTTGGAGTGATGAGGTGGTGATGAAATCTCACCAGTTTTAAGAGGAGTTGGGTCTACTCAGTTAGGGTTCATTAATTAGCGGCTATCCATGCAGTGCGAATAATGTTTGATGTGAAAGCAAATAGACACGTGGCACTTTAATTCACCAAATTGCACAGTATCGCACTCAAGGCGAGGAAATGGACTTACTTCCCGTGGGCCACGCCATGGGGTCGCCTCTGTGGGATAGGGAGGGGTATCCAAATGGGTTTGGGCTCGAGTCCTCCTCTTTGAGCTTTCGCTCCCTACCCACACTTGGATCGTACGCTGCAGAAAAGTTAGATCGCACGGTCTAGGTTCTGGGATTTAATTAGAAGGTTATCCATCTTTAGGGTTTCAAACAACATGCAATAGATTAAGGCGGTTATTTAATTAATTTCCAAGTTAGGGTTTAAATTCAAATTTAGTGATATTCGCTCAAAAGTGCTTATTTTAAGCAATTATCCTTTTAGCATTATCGCACTCTCCTACGTAAAACTGCTCTAATTATCCACTTTTCTACGTAAGAGTCTATCTCATTGCGTAGAACACACTTTTCTGGACGAAATGGTATATTTGCATGCATTAAACACATTTTTAGAAGTTTAGATATTAAGCCGTTCTGATTAAGTCTCATTACGCGCTTCTTCTGTCGCAGGAAACCCTGATTGGATGATTCTCAAGACTTGTGGGCCCACATGGATCATGAAAGCCCATTATCAAAGCTTAAAGAGTCCACAGGCTATGTCTAGAAGATATGAGCCTATTATGGGCTGAACAAGAGGATCGAAGAGCTGGCCCAAGGAACCAAGAGAGTAGGAGAGCCAATGACCAAGAGACGGACCAAAGCGTTTAAAGCCACATGAGTCAGCAAAGAATGATGGTCGACTCTACTGGAGAAGCGTGAGGATGGTCACAGTGAAGACCAGGGTTCCAGACCCTCCGCCAGTGCTTTTCTCTCTATTTTCTGATACTTTCTCTCTCATCTCTCCTTATTCTCTCTCTCTCTCTTCATCTCTCGGTCCTCGAATCTACTGACCTAACCCCAGAACTCCTGCCCATCGGCTCTATCTCATCTCCCTTAGCTTTCTGACCGTTGGATCTTTCATCGGACCGTTGGATCTTCAATCGGACCGTTGGATCTCTCTAGATCCGTCGATCTACCAATCTGAGTCCCAATCCAGTCACCATCCATCCGATCGCCATCAGACTGTCTGTCACATCATCTTGTGAGACAATGGACATCATCAATCCATGAGGGCCAATAGCCGGGCCCATCTTCATCGACCCACTGTCTGACTAGTTAGTGGACCCTGCGAATTTCAAAATAATTTTAATTAAATGGGGGGTCCACTAATTGGGGAGATTCCCCATAGAAAAGTAGGTTTTTACTTAAAAAAAAAAAAAAAAAAAAATATTTTTCATATTTTTTTATTTTCAAAAAAATACCCTTGAAAGTAGGATTTTTCCGCGTCGTTGGTTACGGAAACCCTAACTTCAACACAATTTTAATTAATCCGAGACTTTTAACCTGTAGAATGAGCAATTTTGCACAGTGGCTTGTGTCGGATGTCGATCCGCACTCGGAATTAGTCGGATTAGCGCGAATAAGAACAAAACTTACGGAATATCACAAGAAATAATAGATAAGAACAAACTTCATCATTCAGTGATCAAAATGTCTATTACAATGCTTGAATCGAACATAAAATAAAATAAGATGAACTAAAAAGCAGTTTTAAAGAAGAAAATTCTAAAGAGAGTTAGAGAGAGAAAGTTAGAAAGAGGTCTCTAGAAAGAGAGATTACTCTCTAGAGAGAGAAAACTAATTTAGAGAGAGAAATTTTTAACCTAGAGAGAGAACTGAGGAAATAAAGGGAGAAACTACCTCAGCAACTTCACCAGAATGGGATTGGACCATTGATCGGCCATTGTGGTGCACAGAATATGATGGTGGTTCTTGTGGGGTTGCTAAGTAGAAGGCAGTGCATGGTAGAGATGGAGTTGAAGGGAGATTTATTGGGTTTTGGGGTGCTGGACTACGGAGGAGCATGTAATGGAGGGTTGTAGGCGGCAAGGAGGAGATATGATCTCCACAGCAACAGTGAATGGAGGGTGCGCCTGTGGTCAAGATCTACTCCAGACAAGAGAACCCGTGGATTAGTTTCCACGTTTTGGAGATAAGACGCCAGCTGGTGCTTGGTAGAGAGTGGCGGCGATCTGTGAGCAAGTGGTGATGTTGCACGGTGGTGCACTTGTGGGCGGTCTAGAAGGTGGAGAGGCTAACCTTGAATATGAGTTGGAGATGCAACAGGTCGTGGACGTACATAGCAGTGCTAAGAGGGGCAGTCACTGAAGATGGAGATCATAGGGTGAAATCGGTGGTGGAGGAGCCAGCAATCGTGGAGAGTTGAGGGCGGATCTGCTGGCTTTGCAAGTCCATGCACCAGCAAGGATGCCGGAGTTGCAAGGCGATCACGGTGGGACACACCTGCTGGTGGTGCAAAGGAGATGCACCAGTCCAAGGGAGAGACGGCTTGGGAATGGGGAGTGAAAGAATAGGGAGAGAGGAGGAGGAGGAGAACGGCTAGGATTTGGAGCTTTTGGAGAAATAGAACCAGTCCGGCGATCGAGTTCGCCGGAGTTGCAGGTTTCGACCGGCGTTGAGTGTGGACGGCTGGAGGTGTGGTAGTGGTGACAGCAGTTGCTGGTGCTGTGATGCAACTGAGGAAGGCGATCCAAGAGTGGAGGACGCCCTTGCAGGTGGGGTTGCTGGTTGCAATCCGCCGGAGTTCTGCAACTCCGGCGACGAAAATAAGGAGAAGAAGACGATGAAGAAAAAGAATAAGAAGAAGGAAAGAGGAGAAAAAAGGAGGGGAAAACTTGGGCAGAAGATTAGGGGAAGGAGAGGAGAAGAGGGGAGAGGGATTAGGGTTCGAATGAACCCTTCTCCCTCATCTTATAAAGCTCCCTATTTCCATTAATGGAAATAGGGTATTTTTTGAAAATAAAAAATATATATATATATATATATATTTTTTTTTTTAAGTAAAAACCTACTTTTCTATGGGGAATCTCCCCAATTAGTGGACCCCCCATTTAATTAAAATTATTTTTGAAATTCGCGGGGTCCACTAACTGGTCGGACAGCGGGTCGATGCTGATGGGCCCGGCTATTGGCCCTCATGGGTTGATGATGTCCATCATCTCACAGAATGATGTGACAGACAGTCTGATGGCGATTGGATGGATGGTGACTTGATTGGGACTCAGATTGGTCGATCGACGGATCTAGAGAGATCCAACGGTCCGATTGAAGATCCAACGGTCCGATGGAAGATCCAACGGTCAGAGAGCTAAGGGAGATGAGATAGAGCTGATAGGCAGGAGTTCTGGGGTTAGGTCAGTAGATTCGAGGATCGAGAGATGAAGAGAGAGAGAGAATAAGGAGAGATGAGAGAAAAAGTATCAAAAAAAATGGAAAAAAGCACTGGCGGAGGGTCTGGAACCCTGTTCTTCACTGTGACCATCCTCACGCTTCTCCAATAGAGTCGACCATCATTCTTTGCTGACTCATGTGGCTTTAAACGCTTTGGTCCGTCTCTTGGTCATTGGCTCTCCTACTCTCTTCGTTCTTTGGGCCGACTTTTTGGTCCTCTTATTCAGCCCATATTTGGCCCATATCTTCTAGTTATAGCATGTGGGCTTGTTAAGCTTTGATAATGGGCTTTCATGATCGATTTGGGCCCACAAGTCTCGAAAATCGTCCCATCGGGGTTTCCTGCGACAGAAGAAGCGCGTAATGAGACTTTATCAGAACGGCTTAATATTTAGACTTCCGAAAATGTGTTTAATGCATGCAAATATACCATTTCGTCTAGAAAAGTGTGTTTTACGCAATGAGATAGACTCTTACGTAGAAAAGTGGATAATTAGAGCAGTTTTACGTAGGAGAGTGCGATAACGCTAACAGGATAAGTGCTTAAAATAAGTACTTTTGAGCGAATATCACAACCCCCAACCAGCATATTGCCAATCCTTGGCAATTAGTGCGAAATACATGAGCTTAAAAGGGCTCTGCACATGCTGCACACTTTTTCATATTAGCTCAGGGAAAACCCCGTTCGTCAAATCATTGAATGGATGCAAAAAAACAGTTACATGCTAGCGAAGAGTTGGAAAGTTTTGGCAAGACTACAGACTGATAATCATGACCCAGAATAGTCAGACTCTGCGTGTGTGTGTGCTCAACATTCTCATCATCCGACAGTAAAGATTTTCAGATCACCTCTAAGTTTTTATGCCTTGACCTCAAATCTCACATGTTTAGCACTCAGAATAGAATCACACAAGAAGGGTTTTCTTCTTTTCTCTCAATTTATATATGAGGAGATGTGTTGATATATGAAAGCAAAGATCTCACATATGTATTATTTGAAGGAAGGACATCTTGAACAGAAGAAGATCTCATGATTGGAATACCACTTCACTCGGGAACGTCAGATCAAACTCTATAGCTTCTCTTTCTCCAATCTCCACATTTTATGATCGTACTATCCTAGAATCAAGTAGGACTTTCCTGGGTTGTAATGAGGCTTAGGTCAGGTGTAGAGAGATAAAGGGATACAAGATTTCAAAGATCTTGAGAGGATATTGCCCTTTTCTTGCATTTTTCCTGCGACGTAACACCATTATCTGGTTCTTTTTCCTTTTTTTTGTATTTTTCTCTTTTTCTTGATATTTCTGAGACTGCTCAATTTCTTTTCAGCACTTTTTCATACTTTCTTTCCATATTTTGTTTTCAGCTTGAACCACTTTCTTTTCCTTTTGATTCTTCTTCTTTACTTTTCTTTTTCACAATACACCCACATCAGTTATTCTTTTGTCCATCTCAAAATAAGGGTAGCCAGTCATGTTTCGTAGCTGGACTGGATTTTAGGTTGATGGGTTTACAAAGAAAAGGCTTTTATAGAACGGCTCAAGGGGTTTCTAGTGAAGTATAATTCAGGTGAGTAAAAAGGCTGAATGGTTCAGAAAAATGGCCTAAATCATTTTCTAGGGTTTGCACTATCATGTATACTGTCTTGATTGGATATAGAGAAGGTTCTGTCGTAGTAATCCAATGTTGATGTCGTTCTGAGTTCCATGATCGAAGCAAAAGATAATGAGATCTCTCAACGAATATTGCGGGCATGAAGAATAGTGAGTCATCCATTGACTCAGGATTATTGTATAACTCTCTGAAATGATTAAAGGCTCGAAAGCTCACTGGGTTAGGTCTCCACAATTCTTCTCACAGGATCTCTAGAATTTCCAAACTTAGGATGATTTTGATGTTGATAGTGTACAATTGTGCCAAATCTGAGTTTTTCTAAGTTTTCAAAACTGCTGTAGCCACGCTTGACTTGACTCAAAGCTAACCTTAAACAAAAATTGACATCCTCAATACTGACTTAACGGAGGTTTTCAGCTAATCAAAGTCAGGGTATTTGACACATTTTCGAAATTCTAGAAAACTTTTGGAGAACATCGGAAATCACCCCAAAAATAAGAATTTTTTTTTTTTTTTATCTATATTTATCAAAAGGAATACATGAGTTTTGGTAAATACCCTGGTTTTTACAAGAAGAGAGAACTCTCTTCTTTCAAAAACGTTGAGTGAATGGCTGGGGGTCTTGATGGAGGAACGGCTGGTGGTGTGGGCGTAATGGCAGCAAGAAGAAGGAATTCTTCTTATTCCAAAACGTGGGGGGGGGGGGGGTCTAGGGTTTGATATCTCCACCCTTTATATATGGGAACCACGGTTTCTATTTCTTTAAAGCTCATTTTCCATCTTTTGGTAGGAACCGTGGGTTCCTACATTAGAAACCCACGGTTTCTTAAAAATCTTTTGATTCTCCTTCATTTTTTTGGTAAAATCGTGGGTTCCCAGATTAGAATCCCACGATTTTTAAAAATTCTTTTCCACAAAATATCTTTTTCTAGAAAACCTTTGTATATAACCGTGGGTTCCTAACTTAGAAACCCACGTTTCTAAAATGTAAATACCTCCATTTTTTGAAAAGATTGAGTCAAAAAATTCCTTTTTGAAAAATGTTTGATTTTTAAAAATTCTTTTCAAAATTCTCTTCTTTCCTTCTTTAGCAGCCATTTCCAGTCCATGTTGGGTATGTGGGTCCCACTGGATGGCTGGGCCATGGGTAATGGGCCCGGGCCCGCACTTCATCTTGGCTTAGGCCCATAGGATTGAACATGAAGTGATGAGGGCCATTGGATTTATGAGATGGTAAAATGGATGATTGGGGACTGACTGAGCGATCGCATGGTAGAGATGGACGGTGATGATCGAGTAATGGAAATTGGCCAAGGTAGGCCATAGAATTGAGTGATTGAGGGAGGGGAGAGGATCGGATGATGTGGATTCAAGAGTAGAGAGAGAATGATGGTTTGGAGAGAGAGAGGAGAGAAGAGAGAGAAATATTACAAAATAAAGAGAAAAATGATAGTATAGGGGCTTGAACCTTGGTCTTTGACTTGGTCTTCTGCATGCTTTACCAATTGAGCAAGTCCTCATCTTGTGTTAGTTGATAAGCTTTAATTTCCTTAGTCTCTTCTTTGAGGGCTTGTCTCTCCTTCTCCCTTTGTCGTCTCTCGACTCTTTTGCTCTCTCTGGCTCTTCTTCTCTCTTTGGCCTACATTTTCTTGTCCAAGTCCACTGGCTCTTTATGCTTTGATTAAAGGCATTGTAGGTTGATTGTGGGCCCACCAGTCTTGAGAACCGTCTGATCGGGTTTCCTGCGACAAAAGAAGCGCGTAATGAGACTCAATCAGAACGGCTTTATATCTAGACTTCCAAAAATGTGTTTAATGCATGCAAATATACCATTTCGTCCAGAAAAGTGTGTTTTACGCAATGAGATAGACTCTTACGTAGAAAAGTGGATAATTAGAGCAGTTTTACGTAGGAGAGTGCGATAACGCTAACAGGATAAGTGCTTAAAATAAGCACTTTTGAGCGAATATCACAACCCCCAACCAGCATATTGCCAATCCTTGGCAATTAGTGCGAAATAAATGAGCTTAAAAGGGCTCTGCACATGCTGCACACTTTTTCATATTAGCTCCGGGAAAACACCGTTCGTCAAATCATTGAATGGATGCAAAAACAGTTACATGCTAGCGAAGAGTTAGAAAGTATTTGCAAGACTACAGACTGATAATCATGACCCAGAATAGTCAGACTCTGCGTGTGTGTGTGCTCAACATTCTCATCATCCGACAGTAAAGATTTCTAGATCACCTCTAAGTTTTTATGTCTCGACCTCAAATCTCACACGTTTAGCACTCAGAATAGAATCACACAAGAAGGGTTTTCTTCTTTTCTCTCAATTTATATGTGAGGAGATGTATTGATATATGAAAGCAAAGATCTCACATATGTATTATTTGAAGGAAGGACATCTTTAACAGAAGAAGATCTCATGATTGGAATACCACTTCACTCGGGAACGTTAGATCAAACTCTATAGCTTCTCCTTCTCCAATCTCCACATTTTATGATCGTGCTATCCTAGAATCAAGTAGGACTTTCCTGGGTTGTAATGAGGCTTAGGTCAGGTGTAGAAAAATAAAGGTATACAGGATTTCAAAGATCTTGAGAGGATATTGCCATTTTCTTGAATTTTTCCTGCGACGTAACACCATTATCTGGTTCTTTTTCTTTTTTTCGTATTTTTCTCTTTTTCTTGATATTTCTGAGACTGCTCAATTTCTTTTCAGCTCTTCTTCATACTTTCTTTCTATATTTTGTTTTTGGCTTGAACCACTTTCTTTTCCTTTTGATTCTTCTTCTTTACTTTTCTTTTCACGGTACACCCACATCAGTTATTCTATTGTCCATCTCAAAATAAGGGTAGCCAGTCATGTTTCGTAGCTAGACTGGATTTTAGGTTGATGGGTTTACAAAAAAAAAGGCTTTTATAGAATGGCTCAAGGGGTTTCTAGTGAAGTATAATTCAGGTGAGTAAAAAGGCTGAATGGTTCAGAAAAATGGCCTAAATCATTTTCTAAGGTTTGCACTATCATGTATACTATCTTGACTAGATACAGAGAAGGTTCTGTCGTAGTAATCCAATTTTTGATGTCGTTCCGAGTTTTATGATCGAAGCAAAAGATAATGAGATCTCTCAACGAATATTGCGGGCATGAAGAATAGTGAGTCATCTTGTGACTCAGGATTAATGTATAACTCTCTGAAACGATTAAAGGCTCGAAAGCTCACTGGGTTAGGTCTCCACAATTATTCTCACAGGATCTCCAGAATTTCTAAACTTAGGGGGACTCTGATATTGATAGTGTACAATTGTGCCGAATATGAGTTTTTCTGAGTTTTCAAACCTGCTGTAGTCACGCTTGACTTGACTCAAAGCTAACCTTAAACAAAAATTGACATCCTCAATACTGACTTAACGGAGGTTTTCAGCTAATCAAAGTCAGGGTATTTGACACATTTTTTTAAAATTCTAGAAAACTTTTGGAGAACATCAGAAATCACCCAAAAATAAAAAGTTTTTTTTTTTTTTTTTTATCAAAATGAAGACATGAGTTTTGGTAAATACCCCACCCCCAACCAAAATACAGCACCGTCCTCGGTGCTCATGACCGGGACATAAAATGATGAAAAATCGGTGATGATGATGCAAAGGTTCAGGGAAGATGTTACCAAGTCGGTAGAAACTCGACAGTGTGTGATACCTGATGATCGGAAGAATGAATGTACCTGCATTTTTAAAGATATAACAATAATAACAAATGCATGAGACTCATGTACTCTAGGAATACCGGAATTGCCTTTCCGAAAGCGCTAAGTTTTACGTCTTCAGCCAGACACAACGGGGGTGACAGGCACCCCCAACCAAGTTGGAGCATAGGAGACTGAGTGGATCATCAGTCGACATAGACAGGATCGATGAGATCGATCTCAAAAGTCTGAATGAATAATACGTCAAGTTCATGGAACTGTTTAAGACGCTGGCCATTTACCTTAAAAGAGGAGTGATCCTTGGGATCCTCAATAGTGACTGCCCCAAAGGGTGTGACTGCTGTGACCGTATAAGGACCGGTCCACCTAGATTTCAGTTTCCCAGGGAAGAGATGGAGATGAAAATAGGATTTTTCCGCGTCGTTGGTTACGGAAACCCTAACTTCAACACATTTTTAATTTATCCGATTCTTTTTCACTCAAATCCTGCAAAAATCACAGGGTTGTACAGTGGCTTATGTCGGATGTCGATCCGCACTCGGGATTAGTCGGATTAGCGCAAATAAGAACATAAAATGACTGGAAATTTGTAGAAAATGGAACATAATATTATTCAAATCAACTTCATTCAATCAAAATTGTCTTTTACAGCAAAAATCTAACAAAATAACTAAACTAGAAAGCATTTTAATAAGAGAGGGATGTAGAGAGAGAAAGAGGTTTTGAGAGAGAGAAACTAGAGAGAGAAAGTTAGAAAAATGTTAAAGAGGAGAGAGAGAAAGTGGTAGAAGAAGAGAGAAATCTAATCCTAGAGAGAGGTCTAGAGAGAGAGAGAGAAATAGAGAGATAAAAAGAGAAAGAGAGGGAGAAACCTAGAGAGAGAAAGGGGAAGAATTAGTGAAAAAAATAGAGAAATCTAGAGAGAGAACTACCCTAGAGAGAGAATGTTAGAGAGAAAGTGAGAAAAACTAAAGAGAGGTAGAGATAGAAACTAGAGAGAGATTGAGATGGAGAATTACCTCTCACTTACCGACATATCATATCAACCAAGAAGAAGAGGAGGGGATGAGGTTGACTCACCGTGAAGGAGATCCGGTGGTTCTTCTCCTTGCAGACCTGCCGGAGTTGCAGGTCTGCCCGAAATAATGGTGCCCCGACGTCATTGAAAGCTACAGAAGTAGCACTTGGAGGGTCATCACCGTGGGGATGGCGATGTTGCAAATCTGGGCGGAAAATGGCTGGACGTGGTGCTGGCTCAGTCCGATGATGTGGAGATGGTAAGAACCAGTAGCAAGGAGGTGAGGATCCACCGTCCTCCTCTTCCTCCTCCTTCCTCTTAGCTTCTTCCTCTCTTTCCCTTTCTTTTTCTGGTTTTTTTTTTTTTTTTTTTTTTTTTTTTTTTTTTTTGAGCTTATGGTTGAGGATGGCTGTGAGAGAAGAACGTGGATAGAAATCGTGGTCTCAATGGAGGGGGCAGTAATGGGAAAGGACACTGTGGAACGTAGTGGAGAGATGGAGGAGAGAGGTGGACGGCTTGGTGAATGGGAGAGCTGTTGTTGGAGACGGTGGTGCTGTTGGAAAACAGCAACCGTGTGGGTTGAAGACGGTGGATGGCAGAATGGAGAGGTGGCTGGTTTCAGTTCTTGAAAGGGGAGTAGACGTGAAGGAGAGAAGGGTGCATGCCGTTGCAGACCAGAAATCTGGAAGGGAGATGAGTGGAATAAGGTGGTTCGCCGGAGTGGTGGTTCGGGGCGTTAAGATGAAGTAGGTTGCAGGTATGGGCAGCAGCAAGCTCGCCTCGAAGACGACGAACAGCAGCCCAAGGAGGTCGCCAGCGGTGATGGGAATAAGGTGAGTGCTGTCTCCTTTTCTCTCCTCTTTTCTCTTCTTTTTTTTTTTGTTTGTTTGCTGTGGAGAGAACCGGAGTTGCAAACCTGCAACTCCGGCTGATGGAGGAGGCGGTGGAGGATGTGCAGGTGAATGGGCGGCAGCAGCAAGGAAGAGAGGCAGACTAGACTCGTGGGGGGGGCAGTAAGAGATGGAGAAGGAATGAGGCGTAGGGAGACTGAACCAAAGTAGCAACCGGAGTTGCAGGTGGCCGGAGTTGCAGACTTGCAACTCCGGTGAGCAGATTAAGAAGAAGACAAAGACGAAAAGGGAGAAGAAGAAGAAGAAGAAGAAGAAGAAGAAGAAGAAAGAAAAAAAGAAGAAGAGAGAAGAAAAAGAAGAAAGGGGGGGGCGCTCCACCAACTCGCCGGAGAAAGCTCGCCGGAAGAGGAAGGAAGAAGAAGAAAAGGAAGAGAAAGGAGAAAGAGAAGGGAGAGAAGGGGGGGAGAGCTTTGGAGGAAGGAGAGGAAGAGATGGGAGAGGGATTAGGGTTCGAACGAACCCCTATCCTTCTCCTTTTAAAGCTTCCCTATTTCCTTTAATGGAAATAGGGGATTTTTTAAAATAAAAAAATAAGAAAAATATTTTTTTTTTTTTTTTTTTTTTTTTTAAGTAAAAACCTACTTTTCTATGGGGAATCTCCCCAATTAGTGGACCCCCCATTTAATTAAAATTATTTTTGAAATTCGCGGGGTCCACTAACTGGTCGGACAGCGGGTCGATGATGATGGGCCCGGCTACTGGCCCACATGGACTGATGATGTCCATCGTCTCACAAGATGATGTGACAGGCATTCTGAAGGCGATCGGATGGATGGTGACTTGATTGGGACCCAGATTGGTAGATCGACGGATCTAGAGAGATCCAACGGTCCGATTGAAGATCCAACGGTCCGATGGAAGATCTAACGGTCAGAAAGCTAAGGGAGATGAGATAGAGCCGATGGGCAGGAGTTCTGGGGTTAGGTCAGTAGATTCGAGGACCGAGAGATGAAGAGAGAGAGAGAGAATAAGAAGAGATGAGAGAAAAAGTATCAAAAAAATGGAAAAAAGCACTGGCGGAGGGTCTGGAACCCTGGTCTTCACTGTGACCATCCTCACGCTTCTCCAGTAGAGTCGACTATCATTCTTTGCTGACTCATGTGGCTTTAAACGCTTTGGTCCGTCTCTTGGTCATTGGCTCTCCTGCTCTCTTCGTTCTTTGGGCCGGCTTTTTGGTCCTCTTATTCAGCCCATATTTGGCCCATATCTTCTAGTCATATCATGTGGGCTCTTTAAGCTTTGATAATGGGCTTTCATGATCGATTTGGGCCCACAAGTCTCGAGAATCGTCCCATCGGGGTTTCCTGCGACAGAAGAAGCGCGTAATGAGACTCTATCAGAATGACTTCATGTCTAGACTTTCGAAAATGTGTTTAATGCATGCAAATATACCATTTCGTCCAGAAAAGTGTGTTCTACGCAATGAGATAGACTCTTACGTAGAAAAGTGGATAATTAGAGCAGTTTTACGTAGGAGAGTGCGATAACGCTAACAGGATAAGTGCTTAAAATAAGCACTTTTGAGCGAATATCAGGAGACGAGAATTATAAAGAAGGACCTTCTGTCCTGGCTGGAACTCTTTCCTGAGGATGCTCTTGTCATGTATCCACTTCATTTTGGCTTTGTAATTCTTGGACAAGTTGTAGGCATCATTTCTGAGTTCTTCTAACTCATTCATTTGAAGTTTCCGCTCCTCCCCTGCGGAGTCTAGGTCGAAGTTGAGTTTCTTAATGGCCCATAGGGCACGATGTTCAATCTCTACCGGTAGATGACAAGGTTTCCCAAAGACGAGACGATAGGGAGACATATTGAGTGGGGTCTTGTAGGCGGTTCTGTATGCCCATAAAGCATCGGTGAGACGAGTAGACCAGTCTTTACGTGTGGTATTGACTGTCTTCTCCAAGATCTGCTTGATCTGACGATTAGAAACCTCCACTTGACCACTAGTTTGCGGATGATAAGCTAGGGCAACCTTGTGGGTTACCCCATACTTCTTCATTAAGTTCTCGAATATCTTATTGCAGAAATGGGTGCCCCCATCACTAATGATGGCCTTAGGGGCACCGAATCGAGCGAAGATGAACTCCTTTAGGAATTTGACCACCACTTTGTGGTCATTGGTCTTGGTGGGAATGGCTTCTATCCATTTGGATACATAGTCTACCGCAAGGAGAATGTACTCAAAACCATAGGAAATGGGAAAGGGGCCCATGAAATCGATGCCCCAAATGTCAAATATTTCATCGACCTGGATGGGAGTGAGGGGCATCATGTTCCTCTGGGAGATGCGGCCTAGATGCTGGCAATTAGGACAGGTTTTGCTGTAGATGTGGGCATCTTTAAATAATGTGGGCCAGTAGAATCCGCATTGCAGTACTTTTTCTGCAGTCTTCTTAGTGCTGAAATGACCACCACAAGGTTGGTCATGACACGAGGATAAGATATTGAGTTGGTCCGACTCAGGGACACAGAGACGAATGATCTGGTCAGGACAGTATTTATACAAATAAGGGTCATCCCAAGAGTAGTACTTAACTCTTGCTAGGAATTGGCTTTTGTCCTGTTTTGACCAGTGTGACGGCATTTCTTCGGTGACAAGGTAGTTGACAATGTCAGCATACCAAGGATTAACAGAGATGGCGAACAGTTGTTCGTCTGGAAAGGTTTCAGGGATGGGCTGGGTGTCGAAGGATGACTCTAAAGTCAGTCTAGACAAGTGATCAGCCACTACATTCTCAGTTCCTTTCTTATCCTTAATCTCGAGGTCGAATTCCTGCAGTAAGAGAATCCATCGAATTAATCGAGGTTTGGTTTCCTTTTTCGACATGAGATAACGAAGGGCTGCATGATCAGTGTACACAACCACCTTAGTGGCCAAGAGGTACTGACGAATTTATCAAGGGCGAAGACTACCGCCAGGAGTTCTTTCTCAGTGGTGGAGTAATTCATTTGGGCAGAGTTAAGAGTTTTGCTCGCGTAGTAGATCACGTGTGACCTTTTGTCAACTCTCTGCCCTAGAACAGCGCCTAACGCGTAGTCAGAAGCATCGCACATTACCTCGAAAGGTAGAGTCCAATCCGGGGGACGGATAATGGGCGCAGTAGTGAGCTCAGATTTGAGACGCTCAAATGCCTTGACACAGTCAGCATTAAAGTCGAAAGGACTATCTTTAGCTAGAAGATGGGACAGAGGTCGAGCGATTTGAGAGAAGTCCTTGATGAATCGCCTATAGAATCCTCCGTGTCCCAAAAAGGAACGGATGTCACGTACGGACTTAGGAATGGGTAAGGTTGAGATGATATCGATTTTAGCTTTGTCGACCTCAATGCCCTGATGGGAAATGACATGTCCCAGAACAATGCCCTTCTTCACCATGAAGTGGTATTTCTCCCAATTGAGGACAAGTCGCTTGTCCTGACAGCGTTGAAGTACCAGCCCTAGATGGTTCAGACAGTCATCAAAGGATGACCCAAAAACTGAGAAGTCGTCCATAAAGACTTCGAGAAATTTTTCCACCATGTCAGAGAATATGCTCATCATACACCTTTGAAAAGTCGCGGGTGCATTGCAGAGGCCAAAGGGCATGCGCTTGTAGGCAAAAGTGCCAAAGGGACAGGTGAAAGTTGTCTTCTCATGATCCTCAGGGGCGATGGGTATTTGATTATACCCTGAGTAACCATCGAGGAAGCAGTAATAGGAGTGACCTGCTAGTCTCTCCAACATTTGGTCTATGAAGGGTAAAGGAAAATGGTCCTTCCTAGTGTTGGTGTTGAGTCGTCGGTAATCGATGCAGACTCTCCACCCTTTCTTCAGGCGCTGGGTGACCATTTCTTTGTTCTCATTTTCCACAACTGTGAATCCTGCCTTTTTAGGGACGACATGAATAGGACTCACCCATTTGCTATCGGAGATGGGGTAAATGATACCCGCATCTAACAGTTTAAGGACCTCGTCCCGGACTACATCCTTCAAGACGGGGTTCAACCTCCTCTGGTGTTCTCGAGAGGTTTTGGATTCATCCTCGAGATAGATGTGATGTTGGCACACCGAGGGGTCTATGCCACGAATATCATCTATAGTCCAACCTATCGCAGATTTGTGCTCGTTGAGCAGCTCAAGAAGTTTCTTACGTTCACTCGCAGACAGAGCGGAAGCAATAATGACAGGGTAGGTTTCCTTAGGACCAAGATAGGCATAGGAAAGATCTGTGGGAAGAGGCTTAAGCTCCAACATTGGAGCAGATGGAGTAGAAATAGGTGTCACAGAAGACACGGATTGAAGAGGTTTGACTTCAGTAGGTAAAGGAAGGATGGGTTCTCTGGCCATGGTTATCAGAGGCTCGAACTCGATGAGTGGAGCGGGGATCTCTATCAGTGGAGCAGTCTCCAAAAGATCATTGAGATCAGAAATAGCTGACTCTGTTGCAAAGTCAGCTCCAAAGTGTTCTAGACACTGCTTAAGAATATCTTCGGTGGAGTCCGGGATTAGACTCTCAACGGCACACATTTCATCGGTCACTTCGCGATCGGCATCTTGTTGCATTAAACGAAAGATGTTGACCTCAGCTTTGAGGTTACCGAAAGCAATGGACATGTTTCCGTCCCGGCACCCGATGTGTGCGTTCGCGGTGGCAAGGAATGGACGGCCTAAGATGACCGGAATGCGGTTATCATGACACGGCTCGGTGTCTAGAATGATAAAGTCCACAGGATAATAAAAGTCAGCGACTTTTACTAGTACATCTTCAATGATTCCTCTTGGAATCTTGATGGACTGATCAGCCAATTTCAGGGTGACATTGGTATGTTTCATATCTTTCAGTCCTAACTGCTGATATACCGAGAACGGGATGAGGTTAACGCTAGCCCCTAAATCTAGCAAGGCAGTGCAGCTAAAGTTGTCACCAATTTCACATTGGACAGTTGGGCTACCTGGATCCTTGTGTTTGATCACACTATTGCGTTGAATGAACGCGGTAGCTTTTTCGGCCAAGAAGGCAGCTTTGGGTACATGCGTACGCCGCTTAACTGTGCACAAGTCCTTGAGGAATTTGGCATAGGAGGGGATTTGCTTGATAGCAGAAAGGAATGGGATATTGATCTGGACATCTTTAAAGACGTCTAAGATCTCTGAGAATTGTTGATCCCGCTTATCTTGGACAAGTCTGTCCGGGAAGGGAGGCTTTACTCGACAAATGGATTTGTCTTTAGCCTTGGATTTCTGCACAGGGATATCTGATGTTGGTGCAGAGGTGGAAGAAGCAGAGGTAGGATTAGGACTAGTTTCCTCCGTGCGAGTGATGGGTGCCGGAGAGGGCACCGGTGGTGGTTGGACTCCCATGTCCACAGTTTTTCCAGATCGTAGGGTGGTTACAGCTTGCACCTCCCCTTGACACTTCTCATTCTGGCTTTGAGATTGGGATCCGATCTCATATACTGCCCCTTTGGCATTTCCTTTAGGGTTTGCAATGGGTTGGCTAGGAAAGATCCCCTTAGCTTTCTCAGCTTCCAAGTTACCTAGACGTTGCTCTAGACGAAGCATGGATTGCTGTTGCTGTTGCTCTAAGCGTTGCATAGATTGTTGTTGCTGAGTAATGAGTTGAGCTAGAAGGTCTTCAATACCAGATTTGGGGACCGACTGTTGGGGAACAGCTAAAGGGAGCTGAGGCACCAATTCGCGACTCGAGCTCATCGGGGCATTATAGTTATAGGCGGAAGAATTAGTTGGGACAATCTGTTGGTTCTGAAAGTTCTGGGGAACTCTTTGCTGATTCTGAAATGTGCTCTGTTGTCCAGAGTATTGACCCTGTTGGAACTGCTGGTTCTGATTAGATGGGTACTGAGTCTGCTGGTACTGACCCTGATTGAATTGCCTATTGGGTTGATTGAACCCAGGAGGATACATGCTCTGAGGTTGACGCGGAGGTTGAGCTTGAGGTTGAGTAGACTGAGGCCTCCAAGAGAAGTTAGGGTGGTTTCTCGTGTCCGGATGATAAGATTGACTATACGAGTTCTGAGTAGGAGGTTTGTATGTGCTGAAAGCACAAACTTCTTCCTGAAGAGGATTAGACCATCCTTCATTTAAAGGACAATGCTCAGTAGTATGGGAGGGTTGCAGACAGAGGGTACAGGATTCCATAGGGCTCTCGTGTCCCACATGCATGACTGGGGTAGATTGTTGAGTAGGCTTTTGTACAGACACAGCCAGTGCCAAGACTGACTTGCTCAACTCTTGAATGACTGATCGAAGCTCAGTATCAGCTGTAGCATCATGTCCCTTGGTTGTCCTTTGGACCGAAGTGGTTCGACTAAACTCTGAGTCAGTCGTCCAATGTTGAGAGTTTTCTCCTAACTCTCCCAAGAATTTGTATGCATCGGTCGGAGTTTGGTGCAGGAATTTTCCTTGGCACATTGACTCTACCATGGTCCGGGACTCATCAGTAAGTCCCTTGTAGAAGACATGGACAAGATTGCCCTTGTCGATGCTATGGTGGGGACACTTAGTTAGGTAGTCTTGGAATCTATCCCATGCTTCAAAAAATTTCTCATCGGACTTCTGTCTAAAGTCCTGAATGAGTTGCTTCATTTGGTTGGTCCGAGTCATGGGGTAGAATTTAGACATGAATTTGCCCACCAATTCTTTCCAACTGCTGATTGAATCAGCGGATAAGGAGTAGAGCCAATCTGAGGCTCGGTCTTTGAGCGAGAATGGGAAAACTCGCAGACGCACATTGTCATCATCGAGGTTCTGATTCTTGAAAAGTAGGATGACATGTTGGAATTCCCGAATATGGGAATATGGGTCTTCTCTTGGGAGACCACGAAAGGTAGGCAGCATTTGGATCGTCTGCGGCTTGATCTCAAATTGTACCGCCGTAGTAGGTGGGAGAACAATGCAAGTGGGCGGATTGGCAGAGATAGGAGCGAACGTCTCGATAAGAGGTCGTTCGACTGCCATGACTACAAAGGTAGTAGTACTGGGGGAGGCGGGTGGGGAAAGAGATGGGGAAGAATTCAGTGGAGGATCCACTGTAGGGACGTGATTCTCAGATCGAATCAAGCGCTTGTTCGGACGATTCCAAACGGGCATACGCGAATGAGGCAAGCTCTATACTTGGCAAAAAGTTGCCAGAGAGGAACACTATCCTAAATGATGCACACCAAGCACAGATAATCCTATTCTAAGCAATCAGGATATATTTTAGGAATTATCTTTGTTAGTTTTGGGGCTAGAGTAGATTATGACAGTGGGCGGACCACTGGTTTATCTTTTAACCGCCGGACTAACTGTTTTGCACTCAGAGGTTCTCACCAGGCTACACTCTTCAGAGCGAATCCTTTAGTACTTACTCTAGTTAACAACAAGGCAATCCGAAGCCTAGACAGACGTGCGGCACAATGGCTGACTTAAGTACGTCCCAGACTAACCGGATTGGTCAAGTGTATAAGAAGAGTGTTCCCTCGGGTTAAGCTAGGGTTGATGCGTGTTCCTAGTCCACACGCAACTAATCGCCGAATAGTCCAAGATGCCACGTCGAGCTCAGTGTACTTGAGTAGCAGGGACTTATGGGTGTGTTAGACAACAGGGACCCACGCTCGTGGTCTTATTTCGATTGGATGTTAAGCGGGTTCGCTTTGTGTGGATTTTTCCTCGAACACCGGGCTAATTGGCTCTAGTTCTTGATTCTTTTTATTATAGATGGATCTTGGGGATCAATTTCAGCTGGAATGATAAGGTGGGTGATGAAATCCCACCAGTTTCAATTTGGAGCTGGGTCTGCTCTCTTAGAGTTGATTGATTAACGGCCACGCCACGCAAGTCGAATAAGTTGTTGCTAGAAAACAAATAGACAAGCGGCAATGATGCACCCAATATGCTCTGTATCGCACTCAAGGCGAGGATAGAGACTTACCTCCCGTGGGCCACGCCACGGGGTCTCCTCCGTGGGTTAGAGAGGGGTATCCTAATGGGCTTGGGCCCGACTCCACCTCTTTGAGCTTTCGCTCTCTACCCACACTGGATCGTGTTCCTGCAGAAAAGTTAGATCACACGGTCTAGGTATTCGGGATTCTATTCGGAAGATCCTTGCCTTTTTAGGGTTCACAGAACAAGCACTGGATTTAGGCAAGTTTTTGAATTAGTTTCCAAATTCGAGATGGGTTAAAATTTAGGAATTCCCAGATTGGAAAATACCTAGATTGGAAAGTTTCTCGAACGGTGGAGATCTTCCAAGAAAGATTTGATTGCGAGATCCCTTATAATTTTGGGAAATTTGCCAAAATTGAAATTCTGCTAGATTTGGGGTGTTTCCTTTTGCAGACTTTTCCAAATTCGGAAGATTTCTAAAGATAGAAATTCTTCTAAAGAGGAAACTTCTAAGAGGGGAAACCCTAATTTAGCAAAGTTTCAAGATTTTAGAATCTTTCCAAAAATCGCAAATCCTGGATTGGTGATTTCTAAAAATCTGCAGAATATGAAACCCTAATTTTTTTGAATTTTGAATTTATTATTTTTTTGGTATTTTCCACTTAATCTAGGGTTTCTAAAAAACCCTAGAACAAGATCTAGCAGTTATATGGAAAGCAGTAAAATTCCTAAATTATTACAAATTGCACTCGGCCTTCCGAGGCATTAAAAATAGTAATTTAAAAATTGCTAAAAATCAATAAAAACAAAAAATAGAAAGTTTCCCGAAAAGGTCGGGCTGGCCAAATTGAGCAGCTTTTCACTTCAGCAACTTTCCAATTCTGTCTTTACGTCCTTTTTCGCACTCCCGAACACCCGAGCGGCAGCGGCGCCATTTGAAAGTAGGGTTTTTCCGCGTCGTTGGTTTCGGAAATCCTAGATCTCAACAATATTTGTAATTATCCGATTCTTTTTCACTCAAATCCTGCAAAAATCACAGGGTTGTACAGTGGCTCGTGTCGGATGTCGATCCGCACTCGGGGTTAGTTTGCGTAATTCAACGACATGAAATGACGGATTTTTATCAAGAAAACATGGAGAGGTGAGAATGGTGATGGATTTAAAACATTCTTAGTGATTTTTAGAGAGAGAAATTACCACAAATAATCAAAAACACAAAAGTGAACTAACAAATGCAAAAATAATAATTTTATTCATCCTCAATGAGTCTTACAAAATCAAACTAAATTCAAAAATTAACCTAGAAAACCATAAAAATTAGAGAGAGAAATGAGAAAATGTAGAGAGAGAAACATCGAAGAAGGCTATCCTAGAGAGAGAAAATATGGGGGAGAGAGAAAGTGGAGAGATCTAGAGAGAGAAGAGAACTCTTACCTTGGAGTGGAGACGAATCAGCAAGGATGGGCAGCAACTAAAGACAAAAAGCTTTACCTCTTCCCACCTTCATTCTGAGAAGAATGGAGGAGATGAGTTCGATGAAGGGGTTAGGAGCTATTAGACCTGCAACTTAGTGTTGTAGGTCATGGTGAAGACGGTGCTGGACAGGTAGGGACGATCTCCCTTCTCCCCTTTTCTTCTTCTTCCTTTTTTTTCTTTTTTTTTTTTTTTTTTGTTTATCCTTTCTTTTTCTGTTAGAGAAAAAGAGTAGAAAAGGGGTTAAGGAAGGTTGGGATTGGAAGGAGAGCAAGAGATTGGAGACGGTGGGAGTGGAGAACGTGGTGAGAAGAGGAGGCAGCAGCAAGGTGGTATCCCACCCTCTTCCTTCTTCTTCTTTCCTTCCTCTTTTCTTCTTTTTGTTTCTATTTTTTTTTTTTTTTGAATGGATAGGAAGAGAAGCGAGAGGGGCAGAACGGCTGGAGAAAAATGGTGGCTGATGGTGGCTGCTGGTGGCTGCCCACGTAGGGGAGAAGGGGGTGTGAGAGAGAGAGTTGAGGACCTTGGAAGAGGAGATGTGGGGCGGTGGCAGTAGCAGCAGCAGCGGCAAGGAGAACCAGGCGAACTTGGGGAGCTGTTGGTGATGGTGGTGACGGCTTGGGAGAGAAACGTGGGAGAGAGCTCAGGCCATCCAAAAAAATGGAGAAGATGTTGACGGCTTAGGGGGGAGATATCAAACCCTAGACCCCCCCCCCCACGTTTTGGAATAAGAAGAATTCCTTCTTCTTGCTGCCATTACGCCCACACCACCAGCCGTTCCTCCATCAAGACCCCCAGAGGAGGTGTGCCAACATCACATCTATCTCGAGGATGAATCCAAAACCTCTCGAGAACACCAGAGGAGGTTGAACCCCGTCTTGAAGGATGTAGTCCGGGACGAGGTCCTTAAACTGTTAGATGCGGGTATCATTTACCCCATCTCCGATAGCAAATGGGTGAGTCCTATTCATGTCGTCCCTAAAAAGGCAGGATTCACAGTTGTGGAAAATGAGAACAAAGAAATGGTCACCCAGCGCCTGAAGAAAGGGTGGAGAGTCTGCATCGATTACCGACGACTCAACACCAACACTAGGAAGGACCATTTTCCTTTACCCTTCATAGACCAAATGTTGGAGAGACTAGCAGGTCACTCCTATTACTGCTTCCTCGATGGTTACTCAGGGTATAATCAAATACCCATCGCCCCTGAGGATCATGAGAAGACAACTTTCACCTGTCCCTTTGGCACTTTTGCCTACAAGCGCATGCCCTTTGGCCTCTGCAATGCACCCGCGACTTTTCAAAGGTGTATGATGAGCATATTCTCTGACATGGTGGAAAAATTTCTTGAAGTCTTTATGGACGACTTCTCAGTTTTTGGGTCATCCTTTGATGACTGTCTGAACCATCTAGGGCTGGTACTTCAACGCTGTCAGGACAAGCGACTTGTCCTCAATTGGGAGAAATGCCACTTCATGGTGAAGAAGGGCATTGTTCTGGGACATGTCATTTCCCATCAGGGCATTGAGGTCGACAAAGCTAAAATCGATATCATCTCAACCTTGCCCATTCCTAAGTCCGTACGTGACATCCGTTCCTTTTTGGGACACGGAGGATTCTATAGGCGATTCATCAAGGACTTCTCTCAAATCGCTCGACCTCTGTCCCATCTTCTAGCTAAAGATAGTCCTTTCGACTTTAATGCTGACTGTGTCAAGGCATTTGAGCGTCTCAAATCTGAGCTCACTACTGCGCCCATTATCCGTCCCCCGGATTGGACTCTACCTTTCGAGGTAATGTGCGATGCTTCTGACTACGCGTTAGGCGCTGTTCTAGGGCAGAGAGTTGACAAAAGGTCACACGTGATCTACTACGCGAGCAAAACTCTTAACTCTGCCCAAATGAATTACTCCACCACTGAGAAAGAACTCCTGGCGGTAGTCTTCGCCCTTGATAAATTCCGTCAGTACCTCTTGGCCACTAAGGTGGTTGTGTACACTGATCATGCAGCCCTTCGTTATCTCATGTCGAAAAAGGAAACCAAACCTCGATTAATTCGATGGATTCTCTTACTGCAGGAATTCGACCTCGAGATTAAGGATAAGAAAGGAACTGAGAATGTAGTGGCTGATCACTTGTCTAGACTGACTTTAGAGTCATCCTTCGACACCCAGCCCATCCCTGAAACCTTTCCAGACGAACAACTGTTCGCCATCTCTGTTAATCCTTGGTATGCTGACATTGTCAACTACCTTGTCACCGAAGAAATGCCGTCACACTGGTCAAAACAGGACAAAAGCCAATTCCTAGCAAGAGTTAAGTACTACTCTTGGGATGACCCTTATTTGTATAAATACTGTCCTGACCAGATCATTCGTCTCTGTGTCCCTGAGTCGGACCAACTCAATATCTTATCCTCGTGTCATGACCAACCTTGTGGTGGTCATTTCAGCACTAAGAAGACTGCAGAAAAAGTACTGCAATGCGGATTCTACTGGCCCACATTATTTAAAGATGCCCACATCTACAGCAAAACCTGTCCTAATTGCCAGCATCTAGGCCGCATCTCCCAGAGAAACATGATGCCCCTCACTCCCATCCAGGTCGATGAAATATTTGACATTTGGGGCATCGATTTCATGGGCCCCTTTCCCATTTCCTATGGTTTTGAGTACATTCTCCTTGCGGTAGACTATGTATCCAAATGGATAGAAGCCATTCCCACCAAGACCAATGACCACAAAGTGGTGGTCAAATTCCTAAAGGAGTTCATCTTCGCTCGATTCGGTGCCCCTAAGGCCATCATTAGTGATGGGGGCACCCATTTCTGCAATAAGATATTCGAGAACTTAATGAAGAAGTATGGGGTAACCCACAAGGTTGCCCTAGCTTATCATCCGCAAACTAGTGGTCAAGTGGAGGTTTCTAATCGTCAGATCAAGCAGATCTTGGAGAAGACAGTCAATACCACACGTAAAGACTGGTCTACTCGTCTCACCGATGCTTTATGGGCATACAGAACCGCCTACAAGACCCCACTCAATATGTCTCCCTATCGTCTCGTCTTTGGGAAACCTTGTCATCTACCGGTAGAGATTGAACATCGTGCCCTATGGGCCATTAAGAAACTCAACTTCGACCTAGACTCCGCAGGGGAGGAGCGGAAACTTCAAATGAATGAGTTAGAAGAACTCAGAAATGATGCCTACAACTTGTCCAAGAATTACAAAGCCAAAATGAAGTGGATACATGACAAGAGCATCCTCAGGAAAGAGTTCCAGCCAGGACAGAAGGTCCTTCTTTATAATTCTCGTCTCCATCTCTTCCCTGGGAAACTGAAATCTAGGTGGACCGGTCCTTATACGGTCACAGCAGTCACACCCTTTGGGGCAGTCACTATTGAGGATCCCAAGGATCACTCCTCTTTTAAGGTAAATGGCCAGCGTCTTAAACAGTTCCATGAACTTGACGTATTATTCATTCAGACTTTTGAGATCGATCTCATCGATCCTGTCTATGTCGACTGATGATCCACTCAGTCTCCTATGCTCCAACTTGGTTGGGGGTGCCTGTCACCCCCGTTGTGTCTGGCTGAAGACGTAAAACTTAGCGCTTTCGGAAAGGCAATTCCGGTATTCCTAGAGTACATGAGTCTCATGCATTTGTTATTATTGTTATATCTTTAAAAATGCAGGTACATTCATTCTTCCGATCATCAGGTATCACACACTGTCGAGTTTCTACCGACTTGGTAACATCTTCCCTGAACCTTTGCATCATCATCACCGATTTTTCATCATTTTATGTCCCGGTCATGAGCACCGAGGACGGTGCTGTATTTTGGTTGGGGGTGGGGTATTTACCAAAACTCATGTCTTCATTTTGATAAAAAAAAAAAAAAAAAAAAAAAAACTTTTTATTTTTGGGTGATTTCTGATGTTCTCCAAAAGTTTTCTAGAATTTTAAAAAAATGTGTCAAATACCCTGACTTTGATTAGCTGAAAACCTCCGTTAAGTCAGTATTGAGGATGTCAATTTTTGTTTAAGGTTAGCTTTGAGTCAAGTCAAGCGTGACTACAGCAGGTTTGAAAACTCAGAAAAACTCATATTCGGCACAATTGTACACTATCAATATCAGAGTCACCCTAAGTTTAGAAATTCTGGAGATCCTGTGAGAATAATTGTGGAGACCTAACCCAGTGAGCTTTCGAGCCTTTAATCGTTTCAGAGAGTTATACATTAATCCTGAGTCACAAGATGACTCACTATTCTTCATGCCCGCAATATTCGTTGAGAGATCTCATTATCTTTTGCTTCGATCATAAAACTCGGAACGACATCAAAAATTGGATTACTACGACAGAACCTTCTCTGTATCTAGTCAAGATAGTATACATGATAGTGCAAACCTTAGAAAATGATTTAGGCCATTTTTCTGAACCATTCAGCCTTTTTACTCACCTGAATTATACTTCACTAGAAACCCCTTGAGCCATTCTATAAAAGCCTTTTTTTTTGTAAACCCATCAACCTAAAATCCAGTCTAGCTACGAAACATGACTGGCTACCCTTATTTTGAGATGGACAATAGAATAACTGATGTGGGTGTACCGTGAAAAGAAAAGTAAAGAAGAAGAATCAAAAGGAAAAGAAAGTGGTTCAAGCCAAAAACAAAATATAGAAAGAAAGTATGAAGAAGAGCTGAAAAGAAATTGAGCAGTCTCAGAAATATCAAGAAAAAGAGAAAAATACGAAAAAAGGAAAAAGAACCAGATAATGGTGTTACGTCGCAGGAAAAATTCAAGAAAATGGCAATATCCTCTCAAGATCTTTGAAATCCTGTATACCTTTATTTTTCTACACCTGACCTAAGCCTCATTACAACCCAGGAAAGTCCTACTTGATTCTAGGATAGCACGATCATAAAATGTGGAGATTGGAGAAGGAGAAGCTATAGAGTTTGATCTAACGTTCCCGAGTGAAGTGGTATTCCAATCATGAGATCTTCTTCTGTTAAAGATGTCCTTCCTTCAAATAATACATATGTGAGATCTTTGCTTTCATATATCAATACATCTCCTCACATATAAATTGAGAGAAAAGAAGAAAACCCTTCTTGTGTGATTCTATTCTGAGTGCTAAACGTGTGAGATTTGAGGTCGAGGCATAAAAACTTAGAGGTGATCTAGAAATCTTTACTGTCGGATGATGAGAATGTTGAGCACACACACACGCAGAGTCTGACTATTCTGGGTCATGATTATCAGTCTGTAGTCTTTCAAATACTTTCTAACTCTTCGCTAGCATGTAACTGTTTTTGCATCCATTCAATGATTTGACGAACGGTGTTTTCCCGGAGCTAATATGAAAAAGTGTGTAGCATGTGCAGAGCCCTTTTAAGCTCATTTATTTCGCACTAATTGCCAAGGATTGGCAATATGCTGGTTGGGGGTTGTGATATTCGCTCAAAAGTGCTTATTTTAAGCACTTATCCTGTTAGCGTTATCGCACTCTCCTACGTAAAACTGCTCTAATTATCCACTTTTCTACGTAAGAGTCTATCTCATTGCGTAAAACACACTTTTCTGGACGAAATGGTATATTTGCATTCATTAAACACATTTTTGGAAGTCTAGATATAAAGCCGTTCTGATTGAGTCTCATTACGCGCTTCTTTTGTTGCAGGAAACCCGATCAGACGGTTCTCAAGACTGGTGGGCCCACAATCAACCTACAATGCCTTTAATCAAAGCATAAAGAGCCAGTGGACTTGGACAAGAAAATGTAGGCCAAAGAGAGAAGAAGAGCCAGAGAGAGCAAAAGAGTCGAGAGACGACAAAGGGAGAAGGAGAGACAAGCCCTCAAAGAAGAGACTAAGGAAATTAAAGCTTATCAACTAACACAAGATGAGGACTTGCTCAATTGGTAAAGCATGCAGAAGACCAAGTCAAAGACCAAGGTTCAAGCCCCTATACTATCATTTTTCTCTTTATTTTGTAATATTTCTCTCTCTTCTCTCCTCTCTCTCTCCAAACCATCATTCTCTCTCTACTCTTGAATCCACATCATCCGATCCTCTCCCCTCCCTCAATCACTCAATTCTATGGCCTACCTTGGCCAATTTCCATTACTCGATCATCACCGTCCATCTCTACCATGCGATCGCTCAGTCAGTCCCCAATCATCCATTTTACCATCTCATAAATCCAATGGCCCTCATCACTTCATGTTCAATCCTATGGGCCTAAGCCAAGATGAAGTGCGGGCCCGGGCCCATTACCCATGGCCCAGCCATCCAGTGGGACCCACATACCCAACATGGACTGGAAATGGCTGCTAAAGAAGGAAAGAAGAGAATTTTGAAAAGAATTTTTAAAAATCAAACATTTTTCAAAAAGGAATTTTTTGACTCAATCTTTTCAAAAAATGGAGGTATTTACATTTTAGAAACGTGGGTTTCTAAGTTAGGAACCCACGGTTATATACAAAGGTTTTCTAGAAAAAGATATTTTGTGGAAAAGAATTTTTAAAAATCGTGGGATTCTAATCTGGGAACCCACGATTTTACCAAAAAAATGAAGGAGAATCAAAAGATTTTTAAGAAACCGTGGGTTTCTAATGTAGGAACCCACGGTTCCTACCAAAAGATGGAAAATGAGCTTTAAAGAAATAGAAACCGTGGTTCCCATATATAAAGGGTGGAGATATCAAACCCTAGACCCCCCCCCCCCCCCACGTTTTGGAATAAGAAGAATTCCTTCTTCTTGCTGCCATTACGCCCACACCACCAGCCGTTCCTCCATCAAGACCCCCAGCCATTCACTCAACGTTTTTGAAAGAAGAGAGTTCTCTCTTCTTGTAAAAATCTCCCCCCAAGCCGTCAACATCTTCTCCATCAAAGCATAAAGAGCCAGTGGACTTGGACAAGAAAATGTAGGCCAAAGAGAGAAGAAGAGCCAGAGAGAGCAAAAGAGTCGAGAGACGACAAAGGGAGAAGGAGAGACAAGCCCTCAAAGAAGAGACTAAGGAAATTAAAGCTTATCAACTAACACAAGATGAGGACTTGCTCAATTGGTAAAGCATGCAGAAGACCAAGTCAAAGACCAAGGTTCAAGCCCCTATACTATCATTTTTCTCTTTATTTTGTAATATTTCTCTCTCTTCTCTCCTCTCTCTCTCCAAACCATCATTCTCTCTCTACTCTTGAATCCACATCATCCGATCCTCTCCCCTCCCTCAATCACTCAATTCTATGGCCTACCTTGGCCAATTTCCATTACTCGATCATCACCGTCCATCTCTACCATGCGATCGCTCAGTCAGTCCCCAATCATCCATTTTACCATCTCATAAATCCAATGGCCCTCATCACTTCATGTTCAATCCTATGGGCCTAAGCCAAGATGAAGTGCGGGCCCGGGCCCATTACCCATGGCCCAGCCATCCAGTGGGACCCACATACCCAACATGGACTGGAAATGGCTGCTAAAGAAGGAAAGAAGAGAATTTTGAAAAGAATTTTTAAAAATCAAACATTTTTCAAAAAGGAATTTTTTGACTCAATCTTTTCAAAAAATGGAGGTATTTACATTTTAGAAACGTGGGTTTCTAAGTTAGGAACCCACGGTTATATACAAAGGTTTTCTAGAAAAAGATATTTTGTGGAAAAGAATTTTTAAAAATCGTGGGATTCTAATCTGGGAACCCACGATTTTACCAAAAAAATGAAGGAGAATCAAAAGATTTTTAAGAAACCGTGGGTTTCTAATGTAGGAACCCACGGTTCCTACCAAAAGATGGAAAATGAGCTTTAAAGAAATAGAAACCGTGGTTCCCATATATAAAGGGTGGAGATATCAAACCCTAGACCCCCCCCCCCCCCACGTTTTGGAATAAGAAGAATTCCTTCTTCTTGCTGCCATTACGCCCACACCACCAGCCGTTCCTCCATCAAGACCCCCAGCCATTCACTCAACGTTTTTGAAAGAAGAGAGTTCTCTCTTCTTGTAAAAATCTCCCCCCAAGCCGTCAACATCTTCTCCATCAAAGCATAAAGAGCCAGTGGACTTGGACAAGAAAATGTAGGCCAAAGAGAGAAGAAGAGCCAGAGAGAGCAAAAGAGTCGAGAGACGACAAAGGGAGAAGGAGAGACAAGCCCTCAAAGAAGAGACTAAGGAAATTAAAGCTTATCAACTAACACAAGATGAGGACTTGCTCAATTGGTAAAGCATGCAGAAGACCAAGTCAAAGACCAAGGTTCAAGCCCCTATACTATCATTTTTCTCTTTATTTTGTAATATTTCTCTCTCTTCTCTCCTCTCTCTCTCCAAACCATCATTCTCTCTCTACTCTTGAATCCACATCATCCGATCCTCTCCCCTCCCTCAATCACTCAATTCTATGGCCTACCTTGGCCAATTTCCATTACTCGATCATCACCGTCCATCTCTACCATGCGATCGCTCAGTCAGTCCCCAATCATCCATTTTACCATCTCATAAATCCAATGGCCCTCATCACTTCATGTTCAATCCTATGGGCCTAAGCCAAGATGAAGTGCGGGCCCGGGCCCATTACCCATGGCCCAGCCATCCAGTGGGACCCACATACCCAACATGGACTGGAAATGGCTGCTAAAGAAGGAAAGAAGAGAATTTTGAAAAGAATTTTTAAAAATCAAACATTTTTCAAAAAGGAATTTTTTGACTCAATCTTTTCAAAAAATGGAGGTATTTACATTTTAGAAACGTGGGTTTCTAAGTTAGGAACCCACGGTTATATACAAAGGTTTTCTAGAAAAAGATATTTTGTGGAAAAGAATTTTTAAAAATCGTGGGATTCTAATCTGGGAACCCACGATTTTACCAAAAAAATGAAGGAGAATCAAAAGATTTTTAAGAAACCGTGGGTTTCTAATGTAGGAACCCACGGTTCCTACCAAAAGATGGAAAATGAGCTTTAAAGAAATAGAAACCGTGGTTCCCATATATAAAGGGTGGAGATATCAAACCCTAGACCCCCCCCCCCCCCACGTTTTGGAATAAGAAGAATTCCTTCTTCTTGCTGCCATTACGCCCACACCACCAGCCGTTCCTCCATCAAGACCCCCAGCCATTCACTCAACGTTTTTGAAAGAAGAGAGTTCTCTCTTCTTGTAAAAATCTCCCCCCAAGCCGTCAACATCTTCTCCATTTTTTTGGATGGCCTGAGCTCTCTCCCACGTTTCTCTCCCAAGCCGTCACCACCATCACCAACAGCTCCCCAAGTTCGCCTGGTTCTCCTTGCCGCTGCTGCTGCTACTGCGTGATCGCCACATTTGAAAGTAGGATTTTTCCGCGTCGTTGGTTACGGAAACCCTAACTTCAACACAATTTTAATTAATCCGAGACTTTTAACCTGTAGAATGAGCAATTTTGCACAGTGGCTTGTGTCGGATGTCGATCCGCACTCGGAATTAGTCGGATTAGCGCGAATAAGAACAAAACTTACGGAATATCACAAGAAATAATAGATAAGAACAAACTTCATCATTCAGTGATCAAAATGTCTATTACAATGCTTGAATCGAACATAAAATAAAATAAGATGAAGTAAAAAGCAGTTTTAAAGAAGAAAATTCTAAAGAGAGTTAGAGAGAGAAAGTTAGAAAGAGGTCTCTAGAAAGAGAGATTACTCTCTAGAGAGAGAAAACTAATTTAGAGAGAGAAATTTTTAACCTAGAGAGAGAACTGAGGAAATAAAGGGAGAAACTACCTCAGCAACTTCACCAGAATGGGATTGGACCATTGATCGGCCATTGTGGTGCACGGAATATGATGGTGGTTCTTGTGGGGTTGCTAAGTAGAAGGCAGTGCATGGTAGAGATGGAGTTGAAGGGAGATTTATTGGGTTTTGGGGTGCTGGACTACGGAGGAGCATGTAATGGAGGGTTGTAGGCGGCAAGGAGGAGATATGATCTCCACAGCAACAGTGAATGGAGGGTGCGCCTGTGGTCAAGATCTACTCCAGACAAGAGAACCCGTGGATTAGTTTCCACGTTTTGGAGATAAGACGCCAGCTGGTGCTTGGTAGAGAGTGGCGGCGATCTGTGAGCAAGTGGTGATGTTGCACGGTGGTGCACTTGTGGGCGGTCTAGAAGGTGGAGAGGCTAACCTTGAATATGAGTTGGAGATGCAACAGGTCGTGGACGTACATAGCAGCGCTAAGAGGGGCAGTCACTGAAGATGGAGATCATAGGGTGAAATCGGTGGTGGAGGAGCCAGCAATCGTGGAGAGTTGAGGGCGGATCTGCTGGCTTTGCAAGTCCATGCACCAGCAAGGATGCCGGAGTTGCAAGGCGATCACGGTGGGACACACCTGCTGGTGGTGCAAAGGAGATGCACCAGTCCAAGGGAGAGACGGCTTGGGAATTGGGAGTGAAAGAATAGAGAGAGAGGAGGAGGAGGAGAACGGCTAGGATTTGGAGCTTTTGGAGAAATAGAACCAGTCCGGCGATCGAGTTCGCCGGAGTTGCAGGTTTCGACCGGCGTTGAGTGTGGACGGCTGGAGGTGTGGTAGTGGTGACAGCAGTTGCTGGTGCTGTGATGCAACTGAGGAAGGCGATCCAAGAGTGGAGGACGCCCTTGCAGGTGGGGTTGCTGGTTGCAATCCGCCGGAGTTCTGCAACTCCGGCGACGAAAATAAGGAGAAGAAGACGATGAAGAAAAAGAATAAGAAGAAGGAAAGAGGAGAAAAAAGGAGGGGAAAACTTGGGCAGAAGATTAGGGGAAGGAGAGGAGAAGAGGGGAGAGGGATTAGGGTTCGAATGAACCCTTCTCCCTCATCTTATAAAGCTCCCTATTTCCATTAATGGAAATAGGGTATTTTTTGAAAATAAAAAATATTTTTTTTTTTTTTTGTTTTAAGTAAAAACCTACTTTTCTATGGGGAATCTCCCCAATTAGTGGACCCCCCATTTAATTAAAATTATTTTTGAAATTCGCGGGGTCCACTAACTGGTCGGACAGCGGGTCGATGCTGATGGGCCCGGCTATTGGCCCTCATGGGTTGATGATGTCCATCATCTCACAGAATGATGTGACAGACAGTCTGATGGCGATTGGATGGATGGTGACTTGATTGGGACTCAGATTGGTCGATCGACGGATCTAGAGAGATCCAACGGTCCGATTGAAGATCCAACGGTCCGATGGAAGATCCAACGGTCAGAAAGCTAAGGGAGATGAGATAGAGCTGATAGGCAGGAGTTCTGGGGTTAGGTCAGTAGATTCGAGGATCGAGAGATGAAGAGAGAGAGAGAATAAGGAGAGATGAGAGAAAAAGTATCAAAAAAAATGGAAAAAAGCACTGGCGGAGGGTCTGGAACCCTGTTCTTCACTGTGACCATCCTCACGCTTCTCCAGTAGAGTCGACCATCATTCTTTGCTGACTCATGTGGCTTTAAACGCTTTGGTCCGTCTCTTGGTCATTGGCTCTCCTACTCTCTTCGTTCTTTGGGCCGACTTTTTGGTCCTCTTATTCAGCCCATATTTGGCCCATATCTTCTAGTTATAGCATGTGGGCTTGTTAAGCTTTGATAATGGGCTTTCATGATCGATTTGGGCCCACAAGTCTCGAAAATCGTCCCATCGGGGTTTCCTGCGACAGAAGAAGCGCGTAATGAGACTTTATCAGAACGGCTTAATATTTAGACTTCCGAAAATGTGTTTAATGCATGCAAATATACCATTTCGTCTAGAAAAGTGTGTTTTACGCAATGAGATAGACTCTTACGTAGAAAAGTGGATAATTAGAGCAGTTTTACGTAGGAGAGTGCGATAACGCTAACAGGATAAGTGCTTAAAATAAGCACTTTTGAGCGAATATCACAACCCCCAACCAGCATATTGCCAATCCTTGGCAATTAGTGCGAAATACATGAGCTTAAAAGGGCTCTGCACATGCTGCACACTTTTTCATATTAGCTCAGGGAAAACCCCGTTCGTCAAATCATTGAATGGATGCAAAAAAACAGTTACATGCTAGCGAAGAGTTGGAAAGTTTTGGCAAGACTACAGACTGATAATCATGACCCAGAATAGTCAGACTCTGCGTGTGTGTGTGCTCAACATTCTCATCATCCGACAGTAAAGATTTTCAGATCACCTCTAAGTTTTTATGCCTTGACCTCAAATCTCACATGTTTAGCACTCAGAATAGAATCACACAAGAAGGGTTTTCTTCTTTTCTCTCAATTTATATATGAGGAGATGTGTTGATATATGAAAGCAAAGATCTCACATATGTATTATTTGAAGGAAGGACATCTTGAACAGAAGAAGATCTCATGATTGGAATACCACTTCACTCGGGAACGTCAGATCAAACTCTATAGCTTCTCTTTCTCCAATCTCCACATTTTATGATCGTACTATCCTAGAATCAAGTAGGACTTTCCTGGGTTGTAATGAGGCTTAGGTCAGGTGTAGAGAGATAAAGGGATACAGGATTTCAAAGATCTTGAGAGGATATTGCCCTTTTCTTGCATTTTTCCTGTGACGTAACACCATTATCTGGTTCTTTTTCCTTTTTTTTTGTATTTTTCTCTTTTTCTTGATATTTCTGAGACTGCTCAATTTCTTTTCAGCACTTTTTCATACTTTCTTTCCATATTTTGTTTTCAGCTTGAACCACTTTCTTTTCCTTTTGATTCTTCTTCTTTACTTTTCTTTTTCACAGTACACCCACATCAGTTATTCTTTTGTCCATCTCAAAATAAGGGTAGCCAGTCATGTTTCGTAGCTGGACTGGATTTTAGGTTGATGGGTTTACAAAGAAAAGGCTTTTATAGAACGGCTCAAGGGGTTTCTAGTGAAGTATAATTCAGGTGAGTAAAAAGGCTGAATGGTTCAGAAAAATGGCCTAAATCATTTTCTAGGGTTTGCACTATCATGTATACTGTCTTGATTGGATATAGAGAAGGTTCTGTCGTAGTAATCCAATGTTGATGTCGTTCTGAGTTCCATGATCGAAGCAAAAGATAATGAGATCTCTCAACGAATATTGCGGGCATGAAGAATAGTGAGTCATCCATTGACTCAGGATTATTGTATAACTCTCTGAAATGATTAAAGGCTCGAAAGCTCACTGGGTTAGGTCTCCACAATTCTTCTCACAGGATCTCTAGAATTTCCAAACTTAGGATGATTTTGATGTTGATAGTGTACAATTGTGCCAAATCTGAGTTTTTCTAAGTTTTCAAAACTGCTGTAGCCACGCTTGACTTGACTCAAAGCTAACCTTAAACAAAAATTGACATCCTCAATACTGACTTAACGGAGGTTTTCAGCTAATCAAAGTCAGGGTATTTGACACATTTTCGAAATTCTAGAAAACTTTTGGAGAACATCGGAAATCACCCCAAAAATAAGAATTTTTTTTTTTTTTTTTTTTATTTTTTTTTATTTTTTTTTTATCTATATTTATCAAAAGGAATACATGAGTTTTGGTAAATACCCACCCCCAACCAAAATATAGCACCGTCCTCGGTGCTCATGACCGGGACCTAAAATGATAACAAATCAGTGATGATGATGCAAAGATTCAGGAAGGATGTTACCAAGTCGGCAGAAACTCGACAGTGTGTGATCCCTGATGATCGGAAGAATGAATGTACCTGCATTGCCAAAGATATAACAATAATCACAAATGCATGAGACTCATGTATTCTAGGAATACCGGAATTGCCTTTCCGAAAGCGCTAAGTTTTACGTCTTCAGCCAGACATGATGGGGGTGACAGGCACCCCCAACCAAGTTGGAGCACAGGAGACTGAGTGGATCATCAGTCGACATAAACAGGATCGATGAGATCAATTTCAAAAGTCTGAATGAACGACACATCAAGTTCATGGAATTGCTTAAGACGCTGACCATTGACCTGGAATGAGGAGTGATCCTTGGGATCCTCAATAGTGATTGCCCCGAAGGGTGTGACTGCTGTGACCGTATAAGGACCGGTCCACCTAGATTTCAGTTTTCCAGGGAAGAGATGAAGACGAGAATTATAAAGAAGGACCTTCTGTCCTGGATGGAACTCTTTCCTGAGGATGCTCTTGTCATGTATCCACTTCATTTTGGCTTTGTAATTCTTGGACAAGTTGTAGGCATCATTTCTGAGTTCTTCTAACTCATTCATTTGAAGTTTTCGCTCTTCCCCTGCAGAGTCGAGGTCGAAGTTGAGCTTCTTAATGGCCCACAGAGTACGATGTTCAATCTCTACCGGTAGATGACAGGGTTTCCCAAAGACCAGACGATAGGGAGACATATTGAGTGGGGTCTTGTAGGCGGTTCTGTATGCCCATAAAGCATCAGTGAGACGAGTAGACCAGTCTTTACGTGTGGTATTGACTGTCTTCTCCAAGATCTGCTTGATCTGACGATTAGAAACCTCCACTTGACCACTAGTCTGCGGATGATAAGCTAGGGCAACCTTGTGGGTTACCCCATACTTTTTCATCAAGTTCTCGAATATCTTATTGTAGAAATGGGTGCCCCCATCACTAATGATGGCCTTCGGGGCACCGAATCGAGCGAAGATGAACTCCTTTAGGAATTTGACCACCACTTTGTGGTCATTCGTCTTGGTGGGAATGGCTTCTATCCATTTGGATACATAGTCTACCGCAAGGAGAATGTACTCAAAACCATAGGAAATGGGAAAGGGGCCCATGAAGTCGATGCCCCAAATGTCAAATATTTCATCGACCTGGATGGGAGTTAGGGGCATCATGTTCCTCTGGGAGATGCGGCCTAGATGCTGGCAATTAGGACAAGTTTTGCTGTAGATATGGGCATCTTTAAATAATGTGGGCCAGTAGAATCCGCATTGCAGAACTTTTTCTGCAGTTTTCTTAGTACTGAAATGACCACCACAAGGTTGGTCATGACACGAGGACAAGATATTGAGTTGGTCTGACTCAGGGACACAGAGACGAATGATCTGGTCAGGACAGTATTTATACAAATAAGGGTCATCCCAAGAGTAGTACTTAACTCTTGCTAGGAATTGGCTTTTGTCCTGTTTTGACCAGTGTGAAGGCATTTCTTCGGTGACAAGGTAGTTGACAATGTCAGCGTACCAAGGATTAATAGAGATGGCGAACAGTTGTTCGTCTGGAAAGGTTTCAGGGATGGGCTGGGTGTCGAAGGATGACTCTAAAGTCAGTCTAGACAAGTGATCAGCCACTACATTCTCAGTTCCTTTCTTATCCTTAATCTCGAGGTCGAATTCCTGCAGTAAGAGAATCCATCGAATTAATCGAGGCTTGGTTTCCTTTTTCGACATGAGATAACGAAGGGCTGCATGATCAGTGTACACTACCACCTTATTGGCTAAGAGTGAAAGTAGGGTTTTCCCGCGTCGTTGGTTACGGAAACCCTAACTTCAACACATTTTTAATTTATCCGAGATATTTAACCTGTAAAATGAACAGTTTTGCATAGTGGCTCGTGTCGGATGTCGATCCGCACTCAGTGTTAGTGTGCGCAGCTCAAGAACATAAAATGATGAATTTTTTTTCTTAGAAAAGCAAGGAGGGGTGAGAATGATGAAATGGATTTTTTTTTAAAACAAGATTTTGTGATTTTTAGAGAGATGAACTACCGCAATGAATAAAAGCATAAAAGAAATTAAAGAAACAAGCTGCTAATTAAATTCATTAATCTAAAAAATTCTTACAAGGCTTGAATTAAATTGTGCAATAATCAAAACTACACTAGAAAGCGAATAGAGAGACTAGTAAGGGAGAGAAGATAGTGAGAGAAACAGGAGATTTAGAGAGAGAAAATTGAGAGAGAAAGTGAGGAAGTAGAGAGAGAAAATAACTTCACCGTGGGGAACTCACCGGAGATCTACTATGTATGGGGAATCGCATGGACATGATCGGCCAAGTGTGGAAGTGGTTGATCGGGATGGTGGTCTTGCAAGGTGAAAATAGTAGAAACGATGGAAAGGTTTGAAGGGAACAAGATGACGGCCTGCAAGAGTAGCAAGCCGTTACTTTGCAAGTTGAAAGGGTGGAGACGTGGAGGTGTTTGAGGGCGTAGCGCACAGGTGAGTTGATCTCCAACCACGATCTTCTCTTCTCCTTCTTCTTCTTTTTTTTTTTTTTTTTCTTTTTTTTTTTTCTTTTTTTTTTTTTTCTTTTGTTTTTGGTTCTCTCTTGAGAACGGCTTGAGAAGAGTTGAAAGATCAGAAAATGAGAGAGGAGGCAGCTGATCCACTTGCTGTGGAGAAGACGGACTGGTGGGCTAGGCGGTGCACGACTGCTGGCTGTAGGAGGCTGGAAGGCGGAGGTGTTGCAGGCCCCTCAAATCGCAACAGCAGGTGGTGCTTGGTGTTCTGCAGGCTGGGCGTTAATGGCAGCACAGGTGGAAGGGTGGTGGAAGACAAGACAATGGCCTGTGTTGTGGACCGAATGAGAAGAGAAGCCAAGGATTAGAGTAGAGGAGAGATCGTGAAAGGATGGTGCAGGCGGTGACGGCACAGAACCTTGCTGGTTCGGGTTCGTGTGGAGTCCAAGAACCGGCTAATGGCTGCCGGTGGTTGAGGGGAGCAGCTTGTAGAGGGTGGTGTTGCCTGTGACGGCTGTGAGGGCGGTGTTTGGTGCAAGTCACCGGTTTTAATGGAGTTTTTGCCGGAGTTCTGCAACTCCGGCGAACTCTTTTTTTTTTTTTTTTTGTTTTTCCTTTGAATGGATTGAGAGAGGAGGGCGTTGGAGAGAGAAGAACGTGTGGACGGCTTTGCTGTGGGCTGATGTGATAAAGGCAGCTGAGGCGGAGGGCAGCGGTGCAAAAAATTGTTGGTAGCTGTTGGGCAGACCGTCTGCAACTGGGTGCAAGTGCTGGATGTGGACGGCAAGTTGATGGAGATCAAGCAGCAGGTTCGCCCAGCAAGGAGGAGGAGGAGCCTTGTGGAGAGGAGGGTGATCTGGAGGTTGAGACTATGCACCAGCAGGTAAGCGCCTCCCTCATTTCTTCTTCTTCTTCCCCTTTCTTTAGTGTTTTCTGGTTTCTTTTTTTTTTATTTGAGGAAGAAGGGTAGAGAGAGAGAGAGACTGAGATTGGAGGGTGAAAGGGAAGTCTGGGATTTCTTGTGAAAGAGAGATGGCGGCTTGGGAAAAATGGTGGTGAGGAGATGAGAACGTTGGGGTTTTAGGAGAGAATGTGGGAGGAACTTGGAGGCTGACGGCTTGAGATAGAAACGTGGGAGAGAGCTAGGGAGTGGCTAGGGTTTTTGGGGAGAGATAAGGAATAGCAGAAGAAGGCGTTAAGGCTGCTGCCTCCTTCTTATATAGGAACCGTTAGGTTTCCTCAAAGTTCCTCCAATTTTTTGGTAGGAACCGTGGGTTGCTGTAATAGAAACCCACGGTTTCTAAAACTTTTCCTCCTCTCTCTTTTGGAAACTCTCATTCTTTTTCAAACAAAATCCCCTTCTTTATTATTTTTGAAAAACCAAAGATTCCCTTTTATTTTGAAAATATTTGTTTCTAAAATCTTTCCCCAAATATTATCTCTCTTCTTTTAAAAATCCCCTCTATGTTTGGTATGTGGGTCCCACCAAATGGCTGGGCCATGGGTAGTGGGCCCACTATTCCTCTTTGGCTTAGGCCCATAGGTTTGATCATGAAGTGATGAGGGCCATTGAATTTATGAGATGGTGAGATGGATGATTGGGGGACTGACTAAGCGATCCTGTGGTAGAGATGGACGGTGATGATCGGGCGATGGAAATTGGCCAAGGTAGGCCGTAAATTGAGTGGTTGAGGGAGGGGAGAGGATCAGATGATGTGGATTTGAAATTAGAGAGAGAATGATGATTTGGAGAGAAAAATGAGAGATGAGAGAGAAAATATTACAACATCAAGAAAAAATGCTAGCAGAGGGGCTTGAACCCTGGTCTTTGACTTGGTCTTCTGCATGCTTTACCAACTGAGCAAGTCCTCATCTTGTGTTAGTTGATAAGCTTTAATTTCCTTAGTCTCTTCATTGAGGGCTTGTCTCTCCTTCTCTCTTAATCTTCTCTCAGGCCTTCCCGAGTCTCTGGTTCTCCCGGCATTTGGCATGTATCTTCTTATCCTCAGCCTATTGGCTCTTGTGCTTCGGTCCTAGACTCTGGCAGTTAGATATGGGCCCACCAGTCTTGAGAGCCGTCTGATCGGGTTTCCTGCGACAAAAGAAGCGCGTAATGAGACTCAATCAGAACGGCTTTATATCTAGACTTCCAAAAATGTGTTTAATGCATGCAAATATACCATTTCGTCCGGAAAAGTGTGTTCTACGCAACAGAAGAGACACTTACGTAGAAAAGTGGATAATTAGAGCAGTTTTACGTAGGAGAGTGCGATAACGCTAACAGGATAAGTGCTTAAAATAAACACTTTTGAGCGAATATCACAACCCCCAACCAGCATATTGCCAATCCTTGGCAATTAGTGCGAAATACATGAGCTTAAAAGGGCTCTGCACATGCTGCACACTTTTTCATACTAGCGCAGGGAAAACCCCGTTCGTCAAATCATTGAATGGATGCAAAAACAGTTACATGCTAGCGAAGAGTTGGAAAGTTTTGGCAAGACTACAAACTGATAATCATGACCCAGAATAGTCAGACTCTGCGTGTGTGTGTGCTCAACGTTCTCATCATCCGACAGTAAAGATTTCCAGATCACCTCTAAGTTTTTATGCCTCGACCTCAAATCTCACATGTTTAGCACTCAGAATAGAATCACACAAGAAGGGTTTTCTTCTTTTCTCTCAATTTATATGTGAGGAGATGTATTTAATATAAAGAGGCAAAAGATCTCACATATGTTTTATTTGAAGGAAGGACATCTTTAACAGAAGAAGATCTCATGATTGGAGTACCACTTCACTCGGGAACGTCAGATCAAACTCTATAGCTTCTCTTTCTCCAATCTCCACATTTTATGATCGTACTATCCTAGAATCAAGTAGGACTTTCCTGGGTTGTAATGAGGCTTAGGTCAGGTGTAGAGAGATAAAGGAATACAGGATTTCAAAGATCTTGAGAGGATATTGCCATTTTCTTGAATTTTTCCTGCGACGTAACACCATTATCTGGTTCTTTTTCCTTTTTTCGTATTTTTCTCTTTTTCTTGATATTTCTGAGACTGCTCAATTTCTTTTCAGCTCTTCTTCATACTTTCTTTCTATATTTTGTTTTTGGCTTGAACCACTTTCTTTTCCTTTTGATTCTTCTTCTTTACTTTTCTTTTTCACGGTACACCCACATCAGTTATTCTTTTGTCCATCTCAAAATAAGGGTAGCCAGTCATGTTTCGTAGCTGGACTGGATTTTAGGTTGATGGGTTTGCAAATAAAAGGCTTTTATAGAACGGCTCAAGGGGTTTCTAGTGAAGTATAATTCAGGTGAGTAAAAAGGCTGAATGGTTCAGAAAAATGGCCTAAATCATTTTCTAGGGTTTGCACTATCATGTATACTGTCTTGACTGGATACAGAGAAGGTTCTGTCGTAGTAATCCAATGTTGATGTCGTTCCGAGTTTTATGATCGAAGCAAAAGATAATGAGATCTCTCAACGAATATTGCGGGCATGAAGAATAGTGAGTCATCTTGTGACTCAGAATTGTTGTATAACACTCTGAATTGATTAAAGGCTCGAAAGCTCGCTGGGTTAGGTCTCCACAATTATTCTCACAGGATCTCTAGAGTTTCAAAACTTAGGATGACTCTGATGTTGATAGTGTACAATTGTGCCAAATCTGAGTTTTTCTGAGTTTTCAAACCTGCTGTAGTCATGCTTGAATTGACTCAACGCTAACTTTAAACAAAAATTGACATCCTCAATACTGACTTAACGGAGGTTTTCAGCTAATCAAAGTCAGGGTATTTGACACATTTTTGAAATTCTAGAAAACTTTTGGAGAACATCGGAAATCACCCCAAAAACAAAATACAGCACCGTCCTCGGTGCTCATGACCGGGACATAAAATGATAACAAATCAATGATGATGATGCAAAGATTCAGGAAGGATGTTACCAAGTCGGCAGAAACTCGACAGTGTGTGGTACCTGATGATCGGAAGAATGACTGTACCTGCATTTCCAGAGATATAACAGTAATAACAAATGCATGAGACTCATGTACTCTAGGAATACCGGAATTGCCTTTCCGAAAGCGCTAAGTTTTACGTCTTCAGCCAGACATGACGGGGGTGACAGGCACCCCCAACCAAGTTGGAGCACAGGAGACTGAGTGGATCATCAGTCGACATAGACAGGATCGATGAGATCGATCTCAAAAGTCTGAATGAATAATACGTCAAGTTCATGGAACTGTTTAAGACGCTGGCCATTTACCTGGAATGAGGAGTGATCCTTGGGATCCTCAATAGTGATTGCCCCAAAGGGTGGGACTGCTGTGACCGTATAAGGACCGGTCCACCTAGATTTCAATTTCCCAGGGAAGAGATGGAGACGAGAATTATAAAGAAGGACCTTCTGTCCTGGCTGGAACTCTTTCCTGAGGATGCTCTTGTCATGTATCCACTTCATTTTGGCTTTATAATTCTTGGACAAGTTGTAGGCATCATTTCTGAGTTCTTCTAACTCATTCATTTGAAGTTTTCTCTCTTCCCCTGCAGATTCGAGGTCGAAGTTGAGTTTCTTAATGGCCCATAGGGCACGATGTTCAATCTCTACCGGTAGATGACAAGGTTTCCCAAAGACCAGACGATAGGGAGACATATTGAGTGGGGTCTTGTAGGCGGTTCTGTATGCCCATAAAGCATCAGTGAGACGAGTAGACCAGTCTTTACGTGTGGTATTGACTGTCTTCTCCAAGATCTGCTTGATCTGACGATTAGAAACCTCCACTTGACCACTAGTCTGCGGATGATAAGCTAGGGCAACCTTGTGGGTTACTCCATACTTTTTCATTAAGTTCTCGAATATCTTATTGCAGAAATGGGTGCCCCCATCACTAATGATGGCCTTAGGGGCACCGAATCGGGCGAAGATGAACTCCTTTAGGAATTTGACTACCACTTTGTGGTCATTCGTCTTGGTGGGAATGGCTTCTATCCATTTGGATACATAGTCTACCGCAAGGAGAATGTATTCAAAACCATAGGAAATGGGAAAGGGGCCCATGAAGTCGATGCCCCAAATGTCAAATATTTCATCGACCTGGATGGGAGTTAGGGGCATCATGTTCCTCTGGGAGATGCGGCCTAGATGCTGGCAATTAGGACAAGTTTTGCTGTAGATATGGGCATCTTTAAATAATGTGGGCCAGTAGAATCCGCATTGCAGAACTTTTTCTGCAGTTTTCTTAGTACTGAAATGACCACCACAAGGTTGGTCATGACACGAGGACAAGATATTGAGTTGGTCCGACTCAGGGACACAGAGACGAATGATCTGGTCAGGACAGTATTTATACAAATAAGGGTCATCCCAAGAGTAGTACTTAACTCTTGCTAGGAATTGGCTTTTGTCCTGTTTTGACCAGTGTGAAGGCATTTCTTCGGTGACAAGGTAGTTGACAATGTCAGCGTACCAAGGATTAACAGAGATGGCGAACAGTTGTTCGTCTGGAAAGGTTTCAGGGATGGGCTGGGTGTCGAAGGATGACTCTAAAGTCAGTCTAGACAAGTGATCAGCCACTACATTCTCAGTTCCTTTCTTATCCTTAATCTCGAGGTCGAATTCCTGCAGTAAGAGAATCCATCGAATTAATCGAGGCTTGGTTTCCTTTTTCGACATGAGATAACGAAGGGCTGCATGATCAGTGTACACTACCACCTTAGTGGCTAAGAGGTACTGACGGAATTTATCAAGGGCGAAGACTACCGCCAGGAGTTCTTTCTCAGTGGTAGAGTAATTCATTTGGGCAGAGTTGAGAGTTTTGCTCGCGTAGTAGATCACATGGGATCGTTTGTCAATTCTCTGCCCTAGAACAGCGCCTAACGCGTAGTCAGAAGCATCGCACATTACCTCAAAAGGTAGAGTCCAATCCGGGGGACGGATAATGGGCGCAGTAGTGAGCTCAGATTTGAGACGCTCAAATGCCTTGACACAGTCAGCATTAAAGTCGAAAGGACTATCTTTAGCTAGAAGATGGGACAGAGGTCGAGCGATTTGAGAGAAGTCCTTGATGAATCGCCTATAGAATCCTCCGTGTCCCAAAAAGGATCGGATGTCACGTACAGACTTAGGAATGGGCAAGGTCGAGATGATATCGATTTTAGCTTTGTCGACCTCAATGCCCTGATGGGAAATGACATGTCCCAAAACTATGCCTTTCTTCACCATGAAGTGGCATTTCTCCCAATTGAGGACAAGTCGCTTGTCCTGACAGCGGTGAAGTACAAGCCCTAGATGGTTCAGACAGTCATCAAAGGATGACCCAAAGACTGAGAAGTCGTCCATAAAGACTTCGAGGAATTTTTCCACCATGTCAGAGAATATGCTCATCATACACCTTTGAAAGGTCGCGGGTGCATTGCAGAGGCCAAAGGGCATGCGCTTGTAGGCAAAAGTGCCAAAGGGACAAGTGAAGGTTGTCTTCTCGTGATCCGCAGGGGCGATTGGTATTTGATTATACCCTGAGTAACCATCGAGGAAGCAGTAATAGGAGTGACCTGCTAATCTTTCCAACATTTGGTCTATGAAGGGTAAAGGAAAATGGTCCTTCCTCGTGTTGGTGTTGAGTCGTCGGTAATCGATGCAGACTCTCCACCCTTTCTTCAGGCGCTGGGTTACCATTTCTTTGTTCTCATTTTCCACAACTGTGAATCCTGCCTTTTTAGGGACGACATGAATAGGACTCACCCATTTGCTATCGGAGATGGGGTAAATGATACCCGCATCTAACAGTTTAAGGACCTCGTCCCGGACTACATCCTTCAAGACGGGGTTCAACCTCCTCTGGTGTTCTCGAGAGGTTTTGGATTCATCCTCGAGATAGATGTGATGTTGGCACACCGAGGGGTCTATGCCACGAATATCATCTATAGTCCAACCTATCGCAGATTTGTGCTCGTTGAGCAGCTCAAGAAGTTTCTTACGTTCACTCGCAGACAGAGCGGAAGCAATAATGACAGGGTAGGTTTCCTTAGGACCAAGATAGGCATAGGAAAGATCTGTGGGAAGAGGCTTAAGCTCCAACATTGGAGCAGATGGAGTAGAAATAGGTGTCACAGAAGACACGGATTGAAGAGGTTTGACTTCAGTAGGTAAAGGAAGGATGGGTTCTCTGGCCATGGTTATCAGAGGCTCGAACTCGATGAGTGGAGCGGGGATCTCTATCAGTGGAGTAGTCTCCAAAAGATCATTGAGATCAGAAATAGCTGACTCTGTTGCAAAGTCAGCTCCAAAGTGTTCTAGACACTGCTTAAGAATATCTTCGGTGGAGTCCGGGATTAGACTCTCAACGGCACACATTTCATCGGTCACTTCGCGATCGGCATCTTGTTGCATTAAACGAAAGATGTTGACCTCAGCTTTGAGGTTACCGAAAGCAATGGACATGTTTTCGTCCCGGCACCCGATGTGTGCGTTCGCGGTGGCAAGGAATGGACGGCCTAAGATGACCGGAATACGGTTATCCTGACACGGCTCGGTGTCTAGAATGATAAAGTCCACAGGATAATAAAAGTCAGCGACTTTTACTAGGACATCTTCAATGATTCCTCTTGGAATTTTGATGGACTGATCAGCCAATTTCAGGGTGACATTGGTAGGCTTCATATCTTTCAGTCCTAACTGCTGATATACCGAGAATGGTATGAGGTTAACGCTAGCCTGATATTCGCTCAAAAGTGCTTATTTTAAGCAATTATCCTTTTAGCGTTATTGCATTCTCCTACGTAAAATACTCTATTTACCTACTTTTCTACGTAAGAGTCTCTTCTGTTGCGTAGAACACACTTTTCTGGACGAAATGGTATATTTGCATGCATTAAACACATTTTCGGAAGTCTAGATATTAAGCCGTTCTGATAAAGTCTCATTACGCGCTTCTTCTGTCGCAGGAAATCCGATGGGACGATTCTCAAGACTTGTGGGCCCAAATCGATCATGAAAGCCCATTATCAAAGCTTAAAGAGCCCACATGCTATGACTAGAAGATATGGGCCAAATATGGGCTGAATAAGAGGACCATAAAGTCGGCCCAAAGAACGAAGAGAGCCGGAGAGCCAATGACCAAGAGACGGACCAAAGCGTTTAAAGCCACATGAGTCAGCAAAGAATGATAGTCGACTCTACTGGAGAAGCGTGAGGATGGTCACAGTGAAGAACAGGGTTCCAGACCCTCCGCCAGTGCTTTTTTCCATTTTTTTGATACTTTTTCTCTCATCTCTCCTTATTCTCTCTCTCTCTTCATCTCTCGATCCTCGAATCTACTGACCTAACCCCAGAACTCCTGCCTATCAGCTCTATCTCATCTCCCTTAGCTTTCTGACCGTTGGATCTTCCATCGGACCGTTGGATCTTCAATCGGACCGTTGGATCTCTCTAGATCCGTCGATCTACCAATCTGAGTCCCAATCAAGTCACCATCCATCCGATCGCAATCAGACTGTCTGTCACATCATTCTGTGAGATGATGGACATCATCAACCCATGAGGGCCGATAGCCGGGCCCATCTTCATCGACCCGCTGACCGACCAGTTAGTGGACCCCGCGAATTTCAAAAATAATTTTAATTAAATGGGGGGTCCACTAATTGGGGAGATTCCCCATAGAAAAGTAGGTTTTTACTTAAAAAAAAAAAAAAAAAAAAAAAAATTATTTTTCTTATTTTTTTATTTTTTAAAATCCCCTATTTCCATTAATGGAAATAGGGAAGCTTTAAAAGGAGAAGGATAGGGGTTCATTCGAACCCTAATCCCTCTCCCCTCTTCTCCTCTCCTTCCCCAAAATCGTTCCCTACATTTTCCTCTCCTCCTTCTCCTTCTTTTCCTTTCTTTCTTCTTCTTCCTTTCTTCTTCTTCATCTTCTTCTTTTCCGGCGAGAACCTGCAACTCCGGCAGGTTCATCTTCCACGCCTTCTTCTTCTCTTCCGCCCTTCTCCTCTTCTATCTCACCACCATCACCACACCACGAACCGTCATCCCCTTCTCCTTTTTCTTCCTTCTTCTTCTTCTTTTTCTTCTTCTTCTTCTTCTTTGCTTCCGCCGGAGTTGCAGGCCTGCAACTCCGGCCGTTCTTCTTTTCACTTCTCCCCCACGGCTTACCCCCTCGCCTGCCATGCTGAACGACCTTCGTTTTGCCTCCACCTGCTAGGATGCCTGCTGCTGCTCGTGCAGCACCGTTGCTGCTCCGCCCAACTCCTCCTTCACGTTGCTCCACCGTCCAACGCCGGCAACACCACCACCGCACAGCTACCTCCATTACCGCCTCTGCTCCACCGCCTCACCACGACCTGCAACGCTGAGTTGCAGGCCTGCTTCTCCAAGACGTTGACGTTCCAAAAAAAATAAAAAAAGAAAAAAAGAAAGAAAAGAGATAAGAGAAGAAGAAGAGGAGAAGAGGAACGCCTACCTGCTGTTCCTCTTCACCTCGATCAGCACCTCCGTCAGCCACCACCACCATCTTCAGCCATCTCATCGTCTTCCAAATCTGAATCCTCTGTAGCAGCAAGCGTCCACCACACCACGGCCTGCAATCTCCCCCCAACCATCACGCCTCTCACCTTCTCAATGCCGTGGAGAATCCAGCAACTCCACGCCATGAACCTTGCTGCCCCACCACCTTATTCGCATAGGTTACAGACCAACCTGCGCTTTTCCATGTGCTGGTTTGGACTGCAATCACTCTCACTTTGATGCAAACCGGCTCATCCCCTCCATCAACACCTCGCAACCAGCACCTTTACATGCATCCCACACATGTGCAAGATCCACGTGGCTGATGCAAACATTTGGTAAGTCTAAGGTATAGTTCCTCTCTCATCCCTTTTCTCTCACTCTCTCTCTCTAAGTTTTTTTTTTATCTCTCTAGATTTCTCTTTCCCTCTCTAAATCTCACTTTTTCTCTCCTCCCTTAGTTTCTCTCTCTAGTTCTCTCTAGCGTTCTCTCTCCTACTTCTCTTTCTCTCTCTAGAAATCTCATTCTCTTCCTTTTTCTCTCTCATCTATTTTAGTATTTTTTTTTATTGCTTTCCAGTAGATTAATTGTTTTATCATAGTTTAAGATTTATCTAAGCATTGTAATGAATTTTGATGTTATGAAAGTTCTTCGGAGTTATTTGGATATTTCACCTCTTGTTCATTAATATTGTAGTTCATGGTTTGCAGCAATCAACTCAAAAGAATGTTTTCAATACCTAACTCTCCACCACTCTCACCTCTCCATGTTTTCTTGATAAAAATTCGTCATTTTATGTTCTTGGTTGCACGAACTAACCCCGAGTGCGGATCGACATCCGACACTTCCCACTGTGCAAATTGTTTAAATCTTGTAGGAATCTCGGATAAATTACAAATCTTGTTGATTCTAGGGTTTCCGTAACCAACGACGCGGAAAAACCCTATTTTCATAGCCCCTAAATCTAGCAAGGCAGTGCAGCTAAAGTTGTCGCCAATTTCACATTGGACAGTTGGGCTACCTGGATCCTTGTGTTTGATCACACTGTTGCGTTGAATGAATGCGGTAGCTTTTTCGGCCAAGAAGGCAGCTTTGGGTACATGCGTACGCCGCTTAACTGTGCACAAGTCCTTGAGGAATTTGGCATAGGAGGGGATTTGCTTGATAGCAGAAAGGAATGGGATATTGATCTGGACGTCTTTAAAGACGTCTAAGATCTCTGAGAATTGCTGATCCCGCTTATCTTGGACAAGTCTGTCCGGGAAGGGAGGCTTTACTCGACAAATGGATTTGTCTTTAGCCTTAGATTTCTGCACAGGGATATCTGATGTTGGTGCAGAGGTAGAAGAAGCAGAGGTAGGAGAAGCAGAGGTAGGATTGGTACTAGTTTCCTCTGTACGAGTGATGGGTGCTGGAGATGGCACCGGTGGTAGTTGGACTCCCATATCCACAGTTTTTCCAGATCGTAGGGTGGTTACAGCTTGCACCTCCCCTTGACAATTCTCATTCTGGCTTTGAGATTGGGATCCGATCTCATATACTGCCCCTTTGGCATTTCCTTTAGGGTTGGCAATGGGTTGGCTAGGAAAGATCCCCTTAGCTTTCTCAGCTTCCAAGTTACCTAGACGTTGCTCTAGACGAAGCATGGATTGCTGTTGCTGTTGCTCTAGGCGTTGCATAGATTGTTGTTGCTGAGTAATGAGTTGAGCTAGAAGGTCTTCGATACCAGATTTGGGGACCGACTGTTGGGGGGCGGCTAATGGGAGCTGAGGCACCAATTCGCGACTCGAGCTCATTGGGGCATTATAGTTATAGGCTGGAGAATTAGTTGGGACAATCGGTTGGTTCTGAAAGGTCTGTGGGACTCTTTGCTGATTCTGAAATGTGCTCGATTGTCCAGAGTGTTGACCCTGTTGGAATTGCTGGTTCTGAGTAGATGGGTACTGATTCTGCTGGTACTGACCCTGATTGAATTGCCTATTGGGTTGATTGAACCCAGGGGGATACATGCCCTGAGGTTGACGCGGAGGTTGAGCTTGAGGTTGAGTAGACTGAGGCCTCCAAGAGAAGTTAGGGTGGTTTCTCGTGTCCGGATGATAAGATTGACTATACGAGTTCTGAGTGGGTGGTTTGTATGTGCTGAAAGCACAAACTTCTTCCTGAAGAGGATTAGACCACCCTTCATTCAAAGGACAATGCTCAGTAGTATGGGAGGGTTGCAGACAGAGGGTGCAGGATTCCATAGGGCTCTCGTGTCCCACATGCATGACTGGGGTTGATTGTTGAGTAGGCTTTTGTACAGACACAGCCAGTGCCGAGACTGACTTACTCAACTCTTGAATGACTGATCGAAGCTCAGTGTCGGCTGTAGCATCATGTCCCTTGGTTGTCCTTTGGACCGAAGCGGTTCGACTGAACTCTGAGTCAGTCGTCCAATGTTGAGAGTTTTCTCCTAACTCTCCCAAGAATTTGTATGCATCGGTCGGAGTTTGGTGCAGGAATTTTCCTTGGCACATTGACTCTACCATGGTCCGGGACTCATCAGTAAGTCCCTTGTAGAAGACATGGACAAGATTGCCCTTGTCGATGCTATGGTGGGGACACTTAGTCAGGTAGTCTTGGAATCTATCCCACGCTTCAAAAAATTTCTCATCGGACTTTTGTCGAAAGTCCTGGATGAGTTGCTTCATTTGGTTGGTCCGAGTCATGGGGTAGAATTTAGACATGAATTTGCCCACCAACTCTTTCCAACTGCTGATTGAATCAGCGGGTAAGGAGTAGAGCCAATCTGAGGCTCGGTCTTTGAGCGAGAATGGGAAAACTCGCAGACGGACATTGTCATCATCGAGGTTCTGATTCTTGAAAAGTAGGATGACATGTTGGAATTCCCGAATATGGGAATATGGGTCTTCTCTTGGGAGACCACGAAAGGTAGGCAGCATTTGGATCGTCTGCGGCCTGATCTCAAATTGTACCGCCGTAGTAGGTGGGAGAACAATGCAAGTGGGCGGATTGGCAGAGATAGGAGCGAACGTCTCGATAAGAGGTCGTTCGACTGCCATGACTACAAAGGTAGTAGTACTGGGGGACGCAGGTGGGGAAAGAGATGGGGAAGAATTTAGTGGAGGATCCACTGTAGGTACGTGATTCTCAGATCAAACCAAGCGTTTGTTCGGACGATTCCAAACGGGCATACGCGAATGAGGCAAGCTCTATACTTGGCAAAAAGTTGCCAGAGAGGAATACTATCCTAAATGATGCACACCAAGCACAGATAATCCTATTCTAAGCAATCATGATATATTTTAGGAATTATCTTTGTTAGTTTTGGGGCTAGAGTAGATTATGACAGTGGGCGGACCACTGGTTTATCTTTTAACCGCCGGACTAACTGTTTTGCACTCAGAGGTTCTCACCAGGCTACACTCTTCAGAGCGAATCCTTTAGTACTAACTCTAGTTAACAACAAGGCAATCCGAAGCCTAGACAGACGTGCGGCACAATGGCTGACTTAAGTACGTCCCAGACTAACCGGATTGGTCAAGTGTATAAGAAGAGTGTTCCCTCGGGTTAAGCTAGGGTTGGTGCGTGTTCCTAGTCCACACGCAACTAACCGCTGAATAGTCCAAGATGCCACGTCGAGCTCAGTGTACTTGAGTAGCAGGGACTTATGGGTGTGTTAGACAACAGGGACCCGCGCTCGTGGTCTTATTTCGATTGGATGTTAAGCGGGTTCGCTGTGTGTGGATTTTTCCTCGAACACCGGGCTAATTGGCTCTACTTCTTGATTCTTTTTATTATAGATGGATCTTGGGGATCAATTTCAGCTGGAGTGATGAGGTGGGTGATGAAATCCCACCAGTTTCAATTTTGGAGCTGGGTCTGCTCTCTTAGAGTTGATTGATTAACGGCCACGCCACGCAAGTCGAATAATATGTATGCAAAAGCAAATAGACAAGCGGCAATGATTCACCCAATATGCTATGTATCGCACTCAAGGCGAGGATAGAGACTTACCTCCCGTGGGCCACGCCACGGGGTCTCCTCCGTGGGTTAGAGAGGGGTATCCTAATGGGCTTGGGCCCGACTCCACCTCTTTGAGCTTTCGCTCTCTACCCACACTGGATCGTGTTCCTGCAGAAACAGTTAGATCGCACGGTCTAGGTATGTGGGATTCTATTTGGAAGATCCTTGCCTTTCTAGGGTTCCCTGAACAAGCACTGAATTTAGGCAAGTTTTTGAATTAGTTTCCAAATTCGAGATGGTTTAAAATTTAGGAATTCCCAAATTGGAAAATACCTAGATTGGAAAGTTTCCCGAACTGTGGAGATCTTCCAAGAAAGATTTGATTGCGAGATCCCTTATAATTTTGGGAAATTTCCCAAAATTGAAATTCTGCTAGATATGGGATGTTTCCTGTTGCAGACTTTTCCAAATTCGGAAGATTTCTAAAGATAGAAATTCTTCTAAAGAGGAAACTTCTAAAAGGGGAAACCCTAATTAAGCAGAGTTTCAAGATTTTGGAATCTTTCCAAAAATCGCAAATCCTTGATTGGTGATTTCTAAAAATCTGCAGAATATAAAACCCTAATTTTTTTTTGAATTTTGATTTTTTAATTTTTTTGGTAATTTCCACTTAATCTAGGGTTTCAAAAAAACCCTAGAACAAGATCTAGCAGTTATATGGAAAGCAATAAAATTCCTAAATTATTACAAATTGCACTCGGCCTTCCGAGGCATTAAAAATAGTAATTTAAAAGACTGCTAAAAATTAATAAAAACACAATATAGAAAGTTTCCCGAAAAGGTCGGGCTGGCCAAATTGAGCAGCTTTCCGATTCAGCAACTTTCCAATTCCGTCTTTACGTCCTTTTTCGCACTCCCGAACACCCGAGCGGCAGCGGCGCCATTTGAAAGTAGGGTTTTCCCGCGTCGTTGGTTACGGAAACCCTAACTTCAACACATTTTTAATTTATCCGAGATATTTAACCTGTAAAATGAACAGTTTTGCATAGTGGCTCGTGTCGGATGTCGATCCGCACTCAGGGTTAGTGTGCGCAGCTCAAGAACATAAAATGATGAATTTTTTTTCTTAGAAAAGCAAGGAGGGGTGAGAATGATGAAATGGATTTTTTTTTAAAACAAGATTTTGTGATTTTTAGAGAGATGAACTACCGCAATGAATAAAAGCATAAAAGAAATTAAAGAAACAAGCTGCTAATTAAATTCATTAATCTGAAAAATTCTTACAAGGCTTGAATTAAATTGTGCAATAATCAAAACTACACTAGAAAGCGAATAGAGAGACTAGTAAGGGAGAGAAGATAGTGAGAGAAACAGGAGATTTAGAGAGAGAAAATTGAGAGAGAAAGTGAGGAAGTAGAGAGAGAAAATAACTTCACCGTGGGGAACTCACCGGAGATCTACTATGTATGGGGAATCGCATGGACATGATCGGCCAAGTGTGGAAGTGGTTGATCGGGATGGTGGTCTTGCAAGGTGAAAATAGTAGAAACGATGGAAAGGTTTGAAGGGAACAAGATGACGGCCTGCAAGAGTAGCAAGCCGTTACTTTGCAAGTTGAAAGGGTGGAGACGTGGAGGTGTTTGAGGGCGTAGCGCACAGGTGAGTTGATCTCCAACCACGATCTTCTCTTCTCCTTCTTCTTCTTTTTTTTTTTTTTTTCTTTTTTTTTTTTCTTTTTTTTTTTTTCTTTTGTTTTTGGTTCTCTCTTGAGAACGGCTTGAGAAGAGTTGAAAGATCAGAAAATGAGAGAGGAGGCAGCTGATCCACTTGCTGTGGAGAAGACGGACTGGTGGGCTAGGCGGTGCACGACTGCTGGCTGTAGGAGGCTGGAAGGCGGAGGTGTTGCAGGCCCCTCAAATCGCAACAGCAGGTGGTGCTTGGTGTTCTGCAGGCTGGGCGTTAATGGCAGCACAGGTGGAAGGGTGGTGGAAGACAAGACAATGGCCTGTGTTGTGGACCGAATGAGAAGAGAAGCCAAGGATTAGAGTAGAGGAGAGATCGTGAAAGGATGGTGCAGGCGGTGACGGCACAGAACCTTGCTGGTTCGGGTTCGTGTGGAGTCCAAGAACCGGCTAATGGCTGCCGGTGGTTGAGGGGAGCAGCTTGTAGAGGGTGGTGTTGCCTGTGACGGCTGTGAGGGCGGTGTTTGGTGCAAGTCACCGGTTTTAATGGAGTTTTTGCCGGAGTTCTGCAACTCCGGCGAACTCTTTTTTTTTTTTTTTTTGTTTTTCCTTTGAATGGATTGAGAGAGGAGGGCGTTGGAGAGAGAAGAACGTGTGGACGGCTTTGCTGTGGGCTGATGTGATAAAGGCAGCTGAGGCGGAGGGCAGCGGTGCAAAAAATTGTTGGTAGCTGTTGGGCAGACCGTCTGCAACTGGGTGCAAGTGCTGGATGTGGACGGCAAGTTGATGGAGATCAAGCAGCAGGTTCGCCCAGCAAGGAGGAGGAGGAGCCTTGTGGAGAGGAGGGTGATCTGGAGGTTGAGACTATGCACCAGCAGGTAAGCGCCTCCCTCATTTCTTCTTCTTCTTCCCCTTTCTTTAGTGTTTTCTGGTTTCTTTTTTTTTTATTTGAGGAAGAAGGGTAGAGAGAGAGAGAGACTGAGATTGGAGGGTGAAAGGGAAGTCTGGGATTTCTTGTGAAAGAGAGATGGCGGCTTGGGAAAAATGGTGGTGAGGAGATGAGAACGTTGGGGTTTTAGGAGAGAATGTGGGAGGAACTTGGAGGCTGACGGCTTGAGATAGAAACGTGGGAGAGAGCTAGGGAGTGGCTAGGGTTTTTGGGGAGAGATAAGGAATAGCAGAAGAAGGCGTTAAGGCTGCTGCCTCCTTCTTATATAGGAACCGTTAGGTTTCCTCAAAGTTCCTCCAATTTTTTGGTAGGAACCGTGGGTTGCTGTAATAGAAACCCACGGTTTCTAAAACTTTTCCTCCTCTCTCTTTTGGAAACTCTCATTCTTTTTCAAACAAAATCCCCTTCTTTATTATTTTTGAAAAACCAAAGATTCCCTTTTATTTTGAAAATATTTGTTTCTAAAATCTTTCCCCAAATATTATCTCTCTTCTTTTAAAAATCCCCTCTATGTTTGGTATGTGGGTCCCACCAAATGGCTGGGCCATGGGTAGTGGGCCCACTATTCCTCTTTGGCTTAGGCCCATAGGTTTGATCATGAAGTGATGAGGGCCATTGAATTTATGAGATGGTGAGATGGATGATTGGGGGACTGACTAAGCGATCCTGTGGTAGAGATGGACGGTGATGATCGGGCGATGGAAATTGGCCAAGGTAGGCCGTAAATTGAGTGGTTGAGGGAGGGGAGAGGATCAGATGATGTGGATTTGAAATTAGAGAGAGAATGATGATTTGGAGAGAAAAATGAGAGATGAGAGAGAAAATATTACAACATCAAGAAAAAATGCTAGCAGAGGGGCTTGAACCCTGGTCTTTGACTTGGTCTTCTGCATGCTTTACCAACTGAGCAAGTCCTCATCTTGTGTTAGTTGATAAGCTTTAATTTCCTTAGTCTCTTCATTGAGGGCTTGTCTCTCCTTCTCTCTTAATCTTCTCTCAGGCCTTCCCGAGTCTCTGGTTCTCCCGGCATTTGGCATGTATCTTCTTATCCTCAGCCTATTGGCTCTTGTGCTTCGGTCCTAGACTCTGGCAGTTAGATATGGGCCCACCAGTCTTGAGAGCCGTCTGATCGGGTTTCCTGCGACAAAAGAAGCGCGTAATGAGACTCAATCAGAACGGCTTTATATCTAGACTTCCAAAAATGTGTTTAATGCATGCAAATATACCATTTCGTCCGGAAAAGTGTGTTCTACGCAACAGAAGAGACACTTACGTAGAAAAGTGGATAATTAGAGCAGTTTTACGTAGGAGAGTGCGATAACGCTAACAGGATAAGTGCTTAAAATAAACACTTTTGAGCGAATATCAGCTAAGAGGTACTGACGGAATTTATCAAGGGCAAAGACTACCGCCAGGAGTTCTTTCTCAGTGGTAGAGTAATTTATTTGGGCAGAGTTAAGAGTTTTGCTCGCGTAGTAGATCACGTGTGACCTTTTGTCAACTCTCTGCCCTAGAACAGCGCCTAACGCGTAGTCAGAAGCATCGCACATTACCTCGAAAGGTAGAGTCCAATCCGGGGGACGGATAATGGGCGCAGTAGTGAGCTCAGATTTGAGACGCTCAAATGCCTTGACACAGTCAGCATTAAAGTCGAAAGGACTATCTTTAGCTAGAAGATGGGACAGAGGTCGAGCGATTTGAGAGAAGTCCTTGATGAATCGCCTATAGAATACTCCGTGTCCCAAAAATGATCGGATGTCACGCACGGACTTAGGAATGGGCAAGGTCGAGATGATATCGATTTTAGCTTTGTCGACCTCAATGCCCTGATGGGAAATGACATGTCCCAGAACAATGCCCTTCTTCACCATGAAGTGGCATTTCTCCCAATTGAGGACAAGTCGCTTGTCCTGACAGCGTTGAAGTACCAGCCCAAGATGGTTCAGACAGTCATCAAAGGATGACCCAAAAACTGAGAAGTCGTCCATAAAGACTTCGAGGAATTTTTCTACCATGTCAGAGAATATGCTCATCATACACCTTTGAAAGGTTGCGGGTGCATTGCAGAGGCCAAAGGGCATGCGCTTGTAGGCAAAAGTGCCAAAGGGACAGGTGAAAGTTGTTTTCTCGTGATCCTCAGGGGCGATGGGTATTTGATTATACCCTGAGTAACCATCAAGGAAGCAATAATAGGAATGACCTGCTAGTCTCTCCAACATCTGGTCTATGAAGGGTAAAGGAAAATGGTCCTTCCTAGTGTTGGTGTTGAGTCGTCGGTAATCGATGCAGACTCTCCACCCTTTCTTCAGGCGCTGGGTTACCATTTCCTTGTTCTCATTTTCCACAACTGTGAATCCTGCCTTTTTAGGGACGACATGAATAGGACTCACCCATTTGCTATCGGAGATGGGATAAATGATACCCGCATCTAACAGTTTAAGGACCTCATCCCGGACTACATCCTTCAAGACGGGGTTCAACCTCCTCTGGTGTTCTCGAGAGGTTTTGGATTCATCCTCGAGATAGATGTGATGTTGGCACACCGAGGGGTCTATGCCTCGAATATCATCTATAGTCCAACCTATCGCAGATTTGTGCTCGTTGAGCAGCTCGAGAAGTTTCTTACGTTCACTCTCAGACAAAGCGGAAGCAATAATGACAGGGTAGGTTTCCTTAGGACCAAGATAGGCATAGGAAAGATCTGTTGGAAGAGGCTTAAGCTCCAATTTTGGAGCAGATGGAGTAGAAATAGGTGTCACAGAAGACACGGATTGAAGATGTTTGACTTCAGTAGGTAAAGGAATGATGGGTTCTCTGGCCATGGTTATCAGAGGCTCGAAATCGATGAGAGGAGCGGGGATCTCTATCAGTGGAGCAGTCTCCAAAAGATCATTGAGATCAGAAATAGCTGACTCTATTGCAAAGTCAGCTCCAAAGTGTTCTAGACACTGCTTAAGAATATCTTCGGTGGAGTCCGGGATTAGACTCTCAACGGCACACATTTCATCGGTCACTTCGCGATCGGCATCTTGTTGCATTAAACGAAAGATGTTGACCTTAGCTTTGAGGTTACCAAAAGCAATGGACATGTTTCCGTCCCGGCAACCGATGTGTGCGTTCGCGGTGGCAAGGAATGGACGGCCTAAGATGACCGGAATGCGGTTATCCTGACACGGCTCGGTGTCTAGAATGATAAAGTCCACAGGATAATAAAAGTCAGCGACTTTTACTAGGACATCTTCAATGATTCCTCTTGGAATCTTGATGGACTGATCAGCCAATTTCAGGGTGACATTGGTAGGCTTCATATCTTTCAGTCCTAACTGCTGATATACCGAGAATGGTATGAGGTTAACGCTAGCCCCTAAATCTAGCAAAGCAGTGCAACTAAAGTTGTCTCCAATTTCACATTGGACAGTCGGGCTACCTGGATCCTTGTGTTTGATCACACTATTGCGTTGAATGAACGCGGTAGCTTTTTCGGCCAAGAAGGCAGCTTTGGGTACATGCGTACGCCGCTTAACTGTGCACAAGTCCTTGAGGAATTTGGCATAGGAGGGGATTTGCTTGATAGCAGAAAGGAATGGGATATTGATCTGGACGTCTTTAAAGACGTCTAAGATCTCTGAGAATTGCTGATCCCGCTTATCTTGGACAAGTCTGTCCGGGAAGGGAGGCTTTACTCGACAAATGGATTTGTCTTTAGCCTTAGATTTCTGCACAGGGATATCTGATGTTGGTGCAGAGGTAGAAGAAGCAGAGGTAGGATTGGTACTAGTTTCCTCTGTACGAGTGATGGGTGCTGGAGATGGCACCGGCGGTGGTTGGACTCCCATGTCCACAGTTTTTCCAGATCGTAGGGTGGTTACAGCTTGCACCTCCCCTTGACAATTCTCATTCTGGCTTTGAGATTGGGATCCGATCTCATATACTGCCCCTTTGGCATTTCCTTTAGGGTTGGCAATGGGTTGGCTAGGAAAGATCCCCTTAGCTTTCTCAGCTTCCAAGTTACCTAGACGTTGCTCTAGACGAAGCATGGATTGCTGTTGCTGTTGCTCTAGGCGTTGCATAGATTGTTGTTGCTGAGTAATGAGTTGAGCTAGAAGGTCTTCGATACCAGATTTGGGGACCGACTGTTGGGGGGCAGCTAATGGGAGCTGAGGCACCAATTCGCGACTCGAGCTCATTGGGGCATTATAGGTATAGGCTGGAGAATTAGTTGGGACAATCGGTTGGTTCTGAAAGGTCTGTGGGACTCTTTGCTGATTCTGAAATGTGCTCGATTGTCCAGAGTATTGACCCTGTTGGAATTGCTGGTTCTGAGTAGATGGGTACTGATTCTGCTGGTACTGACCCTGATTGAATTGCCTATTGGGTTGATTGAACCCAGGAGGATACATGCCCTGAGGTTGACGTGGAGGTTGAGCTTGTGGTTGAGTAGACTGAGGCCTCCAAGAAAAGTTAGGGTGGTTTCTCGTGTCCGGATGATAAGATTGACTATACGAGTTTTGAGTAGGTGGTTTGTATGTGCTGAAAGCACAAACTTCTTCCTGAAGAGGATTAGACCATCCTTCATTCAAAGGACAATGCTTAGTAGTATGGGAGGGTTGCAGACAGAGGGTACAGGATTCCATAGGGCTCTCGTGTCCCACATGCATGACTGGGGTAGATTGTTGAGTAGGCTTTTGTACAGACACAGCCAGTGCCGAGACTGACTTGCTCAACTCTTGAATGACTGATCGAAGATCAGTATCAGCTGTAGTATCATGTCCCTTGGTTGTCCTTTGGACCGAAGTGGTTCGACTAAACTCTGAGTCAGTCGTCCAATGTTGAGAGTTTTCTCCTAACTCTCCCAAGAATTTGTATGCATCGGTCGGAGTTTGGTGCAGGAATTTTCCTTGGCACATTGACTCTACCATGGTCCGGGACTCATCAGTAAGTCCCTTGTAGAAGACATGGACAAGATTGCCCTTATCGATGCTATGGTGGGGACACTTAGTCAAGTAGTCTTGGAATCTATCCCACGCTTCAAAAAATTTCTCATCGGACTTCTGTCGAAAGTCCTGGATGAGTTGCTTCATTTGGTTGGTCCGAGTCATGGGGTAGAATTTAGACATGAATTTGCCCACCAACTCTTTCCAACTGCTGATTGAATCAGCGGGTAAGGAGTAGAGCCAATCTGAGGCTCGGTCTTTGAGCGAGAATGGGAAAACTCGCAGACGGACATTGTCATCATCAAGGTTCTGATTCTTGAAAAGTAGGATGACATGTTGGAATTCCCTAATATGGGAATATGGGTCTTCTCTTGGGAGACCACGAAAGGTTGGCAGCATTTGGATCGTCTGTGGCCTGATCTCAAATTGTACCGCCGTAGTAGGTGGGAGAACAATGCAAGTGGGCGGATTGGCAGAGATAGGAGCGAATGTCTCGATAAGAGGTCGTTCGACTGCCATGACTACAAAGGTAGTAGTACTGGGGGAGGCGGGTGGGGAAAGAGATGGGGAAGAATTCAGTGGAGGATCCACTGTAGGGACGTGATTCTCAGATCGAACCAAGCGTTTGTTCGGACGATTCCAAACGGGCATACGCGAATGAGGCAAGCTCTATACTTGGCAAAAAGTTGCCAGAGAGGAACACTATCCTAAATGATGCACACCAAGCACAGATAATCCTATTCTAAGCAATCAGGATATATTTTAGGAATTATCTTTGTTAGTTTTGGGGCTAGAGTAGATTATGACAGTGGGCGGACCACTGGTTTATCTTTTAACCGCCGGACTAACTGTTTTGCACTCAGAGGTTCTCACCAGGCTACACTCTTCAGAGCGAATCCTTTAGTACTAACTCTAGTTAACAACAAGGCAATCCGAAGCCTAGACAGACGTGCGGCACAATGGCTGACTTAAGTACGTCCCAGACTAACCGGATTGGTCAAGTGTATAAGAAGAGTGTTCCCTCGGGTTAAGCTAGGGTTGATGCGTGTTCCTAGTCCACACGCAACTAATCGCCGAATAGTCCAAGATGCCACGTCGAGCTCAGTGTACTTGAGTAGCAGGGACTTATGGGTGTGTTAGACAACAGGGACCCGCGCTCGTGGTCTTATTTCGATTGGATGTTAAGCGGGTTCGCTTTGTGTGGATTTTTCCTCGAACACCGGGCTAATTGGCTCTAGTTCTTGATTCTTTTTATTATAGATGGATCCTGGGGATCAATTTCAGCTGGAATGATAAGGTGGGTGATGAAATCCCACCAGTTTCAATTTGGAGCTGGGTCTGCTCTCTTAGAGTTGATTGATTAACGGCCACGCCACGCAAGTCGAATAAGTTGTTGCTAGAAAACAAATAGACAAGCGGCAATGATGCACCCAATATGCTCTGTATCGCACTCAAGGCGAGGATAGAGACTTACCTCCCGTGGGCCACGCCACGGGGTCTCCTCCGTGGGTTAGAGAGGGGTATCCTAATGGGCTTGGGCCCGACTCCACCTCTTTGAGCTTTCGCTCTCTACCCACACTGGATCGTGTTCCTGCAGAAAAGTTAGATCACACGGTCTAGGTATTCGGGATTCTATTCGGAAGATCCTTGCCTTTTTAGGGTTCACAGAACAAGCACTGGATTTAGGCAAGTTTTTGAATTAGTTTCCAAATTCGAGATGGGTTAAAATTTAGGAATTCCCAGATTGGAAAATACCTAGATTGGAAAGTTTCTCGAACGGTGGAGATCTTCCAAGAAAGATTTGATTGCGAGATCCCTTATAATTTTGGGAAATTTGCCAAAATTGAAATTCTGCTAGATTTGGGGTGTTTCCTTTTGCAGACTTTTCCAAATTCGGAAGATTTCTAAAGATAGAAATTCTTCTAAAGAGGAAACTTCTAAGAGGGGAAACCCTAATTAAGCAGAGTTTCAAGATTTTGGAATCTTTCCAAAAATCGCAAATCCTTGATTGGTGATTTCTAAAAATCTGCAGAATATAAAACCCTAATTTTTTTGAATTTTGATTTTTTAATTTTTTTTGGTAATTTCCACTTAATCTAGGGTTTCTAAAAAACCCTAGAACAAGATCTAGCAGTTATATGGAAAGCAATAAAATTCCTAAATTATTACAAATTGCACTCGGCCTTCCGAGGCATTAAAAATAGTAATTTAAAAACTGCTAAAAATGAACAAAAACAAAAAATAGAAAGTTTCCCGAAAAGGTCGAGCTGGCCAAATTGAGCAGCTTTTCGCTTTAGCAACTTTCCAATTCCGTCTTTACGTCCTTTTTCGCACTCCCGAACACCCGATCGGCAGCGGCGCCATTTGAAAGTAGGATTTTTCCGCGTCGTTGGTTACGGAAACCCTAACTTCAACACAATTTTAATTAATCCGAGACTTTTAACCTGTAGAATGAGCAATTTTGCACAGTGGCTTGTGTCGGATGTCGATCCGCACTCGGAATTAGTCGGATTAGCGCGAATAAGAACAAAACTTACAGAATATCACAAGAAATAATAGATAAGAACAAACTTCATCATTCAGTGATCAAAATGTCTATTACAATGCTTGAATCGAACATAAAATAAAATAAGATGAAGTAAAAAGCAGTTTTAAAGAAGAAAATTCTAAAGAGAGTTAGAGAGAGAAAGTTAGAAAGAGGTCTCTAGAAAGAGAGATTACTCTCTAGAGAGAGAAAACTAATTTAGAGAGAGAAATTTTTAACCTAGAGAGAGAACTGAGGAAATAAAGGGAGAAACTACCTCAGCAACTTCACCAGAATGGGATTGGACCATTGATCGGCCATTGTGGTGCACGGAATATGATGGTGGTTCTTGTGGGGTTGCTAAGTAGAAGGCAGTGCATGGTAGAGATGGAGTTGAAGGGAGATTTATTGGGTTTTGGGGTGCTGGACTACGGAGGAGCATGTAATGGAGGGTTGTAGGCGGCAAGGAGGAGATATGATCTCCACAGCAACAGTGAATGGAGGGTGCGCCTGTGGTCAATATCTACTCCAGACAAGAGAACCCGTGGATTAGTTTCCACGTTTTGGAGATAAGACGCCAGCTGGTGCTTGGTAGAGAGTGGCGGCGATCTGTGAGCAAGTGGTGATGTTGCACGGTGGTGCACTTGTGGGCGGTCTAGAAGGTGGAGAGGCTAACCTTGAATATGAGTTGGAGATGCAACAGGTCGTGGACGTACATAGCAGCGCTAAGAGGGGCAGTCACTGAAGATGGAGATCATAGGGTGAAATCGGTGGTGGAGGAGCCAGCAATCGTGGAGAGTTGAGGGCGGATCTGCTGGCTTTGCAAGTCCATGCACCAGCAAGGATGCCGGAGTTGCAAGGCGATCACGGTGGGACACACCTGCTGGTGGTGCAAAGGAGATGCACCTGTCCAAGGGAGAGACGGCTTGGGAATGGGGAGTGAAAGAATAGAGAGAGAGGAGGAGGAGGAGAACGGCTAGGATTTGGAGCTTTTGGAGAAATAGTACCAGTCCGGCGATCGAGTTCGCCGGAGTTGCAGGTTTCGACCGGCGTTGAGTGTGGACGGCTGGAGGTGTGGTAGTGGTGACAGCAGTTGCTGGTGCTGTGATGCAACTGAGGAAGGCGATCCAAGAGTGGAGGACGCCCTTGCAGGTGGGGTTGCTGGTTGCAATCCGCCGGAGTTCTGCAACTCCGGCGACGAAAATAAGGAGAAGAAGACGATGAAGAAAAAGAATAAGAAGAAGGAAAGAGGAGAAAAAAGGAGGGGAAAACTTGGGCAGAAGATTAGGGGAAGGAGAGGAGAAGAGGGGAGAGGGATTAGGGTTCGAATGAACCCTTCTCCCTCATCTTATAAAGCTCCCTATTTCCATTAATGGAAATAGGGTATTTTTTGAAAATAAAAAATATATTTTTTTTTTTTTTGTTTTAAGTAAAAACCTACTTTTCTATGGGGAATCTCCCCAATTAGTGGACCCCCCATTTAATTAAAATTATTTTTGAAATTCGCGGGGTCCACTAACTGGTCGGACAGCGGGTCGATGCTGATGGGCCCGGCTATTGGCCCTCATGGGTTGATGATGTCCATCATCTCACAGAATGATGTGACAGACAGTCTGATGGCGATTGGATGGATGGTGACTTGATTGGGACTCAGATTGGTCGATCGACGGATCTAGAGAGATCCAACGGTCCGATTGAAGATCCAACGGTCCGATGGAAGATCCAACGGTCAGAAAGCTAAGGGAGATGAGATAGAGCTGATAGGCAGGAGTTCTGGGGTTAGGTCAGTAGATTCGAGGATCGAGAGATGAAGAGAGAGAGAATAAGGAGAGATGAGAGAAAAAGTATCAAAAAAAATGGAAAAAAGCACTGGCGGAGGGTCTGGAACCCTGTTCTTCACTGTGACCATCCTCACGCTTCTCCAGTAGAGTCGACCATCATTCTTTGCTGACTCATGTGGCTTTAAACGCTTTGGTCCGTCTCTTGGTCATTGGCTCTCCTACTCTCTTCGTTCTTTGGGCCGACTTTTTGGTCCTCTTATTCAGCCCATATTTGGCCCATATCTTCTAGTTATAGCATGTGGGCTTGTTAAGCTTTGATAATGGGCTTTCATGATCGATTTGGGCCCACAAGTCTCGAAAATCGTCCCATCGGGGTTTCCTGCGACAGAAGAAGCGCGTAATGAGACTTTATCAGAACGGCTTAATATTTAGACTTCCGAAAATGTGTTTAATGCATGCAAATATACCATTTCGTCTAGAAAAGTGTGTTTTACGCAATGAGATAGACTCTTACGTAGAAAAGTGGATAATTAGAGCAGTTTTACGTAGGAGAGTGCGATAACGCTAACAGGATAAGTGCTTAAAATAAGCACTTTTGAGCGAATATCAACCCTATTTCCATTAAAGGAAATAGGGAGCTTTAAAAGGAGAAGGATAGGGGTTCGTTCGAACCCTAATCCCCCTCTTTTCTTCTCCTCTCCTTCCCCTAATCTTCTGCCCACGTTTTCGCCTCTTCTTTTCCTTCTTTCTCCTCTTCTTCTTCCATCTTCTTCTTCTTCTTCCTCCTCCATCTTCGCCGGAGTTGCAGGCAGCAACTCCGGCCATCTGGTCCTCTTCCTCCTCCTCCTTCTTCCTCTTCTTCTTCTTCTTCTTCTTCTTCTTCTTCTTCTTCTTCTTTTTCTTCTTCTCATTTTTTTTGTTTTTATTTTTGTTTTTCCGTTTTGTACCGAAGTTGCAGCCTGCAACTCCGGCCGGCAGCAACCCCCCCACCAGTCCAGTCCTCCTTCTTCTTCTTCTTCCTCTTCTGCTCTCTTCTTCTGCTCCTTCTCCCTCCTCTCGCCTGCGCTCCCTATTGCTGCGTGCAGCACGACCGCGTCCTCCTTCTCTTGACGCTACACCAACAGTTCCGCCTTGAAAGTAGGATTTTTCCACGTCGTTGGTTACGGAAACCCTAACTTCAACATATTTGTAATTTGATCCGCATTTTAATCCTGCAAAATATAAACTTTTGTATAGGGATTCGTGTCGGATGTCGATCCTCACTCGGGATTAGTTCGCGCGATTCATGAACATAAAATGACGAAAAATTTGCAGAGAATGGAACATAATTTTATTCAAATCAACTTTATTTAATCAAAATTGTCTTTTACAGCAAAAATCTGAAAAAATAACTAAACTAGAAAGCATTTTAATAAGAGAGGGAGGTAGAGAGAGAAATTAGCGAGAGAAAGTTCAAGCATGAGCTATGTAGAGAGAGAGAACTAGAGAAAAAGGGAGGTTTTAGAGAGAGAAACAACTTGGGAGACTTAGAGAGAGAAAGTGATGAGAGAATGAGGAGAGAGAAAACGAAGAGGGAAAATTACCTTGATGCGGAACTTACCAATGGTGAAGATGGACAGAGAAGATGTATGGCCATGATGCGGAAGCCGGTCAGGTGGTGGGGAAGCATGACAGCATGGTGGTGTTCCACGTGGTGCTACAGTGCTTGGGCATTAGCTGGAGACGCACCATTCAAGGGAGGAGATGCTAATGGCAATGCTTTTCATTTATCATTTTCTTTCTTCTGGAGCAGGGTAGAGAAGGGTTTGGACGGCTAGTAGATAGAGAGAAGATAATAGAGTAGAGGTTTAGAAACATGGTGAAGCAGCAACAATGGTGGATGTTCGAGTTCCTAGAGAAGGGATGGCTGGGTGAAGGATTGAGAGGTAGCAATAGGTGACGAGTGCAGATCTTATAGCACCAAGATGGAGAGAAGTGATGAGGTCACATGGGTGCAACAGGGAGGTCGTTACACACCAGTACTAGGAAGGCACCTCCGACTTGGAGAGATGGGTAGGTGGAGGAGATGGGGTAGAGAACCCGTGAGCAACAACTGCTGTTGCAGACGGTGGGTAAAGGAGGAGAAAAGTAGAAGATGAACTGGAAGAAGAAGAAAATGGTAGTGGTGATGGTGGAGGAGGGTGCTCCTTGTGGAGAAGAAGAAGAGGGCGGTGAGGCGCTGGCAAGTTGCTGGTTCTTCACCGGAGTTGCAGCGGTGCTGTAGAGAAGATGAAGAAGGAGAAGGGGCAGCACGGTGGTGTCCAACGGCGTGGAGTGCACCAGCAGGGGAGTGGATCCGTCACGCCTTGAGGGGGAAGAGGTGATGGCAGTAGACTGGTTGCTGTGCAGGTTTCCGGCGAGCTCCTCGCTGTAGAAGACGACCGGAGTTGCACCTGCAACTCCGGTGGAATTAAAGGAGAAGAAGAAGAAGAAGACTGAGGGTAAGAAGAAGAAGAAAACGAAGAGGAAGAAGAAGAAAACGAAGAGGAAGAAAAAGGATAGGAGGAGAGGGGGAGAAGCTCACCGTTCCTGCTGTGAAGAGGACGGTGGTGGAGCTTAGTTCGCCGGCCGGAGTTGCAGACCTGCAACTCCAGCAACAAAAAAAAGAAAAAGAAGAAGAAGAAGAAGAAGAAGAAGAAGAAGAAGAAGAAGAAGAAGAAGAAGAAAAAGAAGAAGAAGAAGAAGAAGAAGAAGAAGACGCTCCCCTCCTCACCGGCGATGGCACGCCGGAGGAGAAGAAGAAGAAGAAAGGGAAGAGGAAGAAGAGGTGTCCGAGCGGCGGGAGAGGAAGAAGAGAGATCCGGAGGGTTTTTCAACCCTCTCCTTAAGTAGAAACCGTGGGTTTCTACACTTAGAAACTCACGGTTTCTAAAAAAATTTTATTTTTTTATTTTTTTATTATTATTTTATTTTAATTTTTATTTTTTGAAAAGTGATAAGTGGGTTACGGGCTTGGGCTCGTGGGCTATTTGGCCATGACCACCAGGCCAAAAGCTGATGCCACGTGTTGGCCAGTGGTTGGCCGAGAGATGACGCCACGAGTCGGCCAGTGGTTGGCCAATGGGAATGCTCAAAATCGTGGGCCCAGAGTGCATCGGCCATGGGCCAGAAGGTAGGTGAGAAGGATAGTGGGCCACTGGGCTCGATGGATGTGGGTTAGGGTGCGTTTGGTTGCCAGGGGAGAAAAATGCATTTTCCCCTTGAAATACCCATCAAGGAAAAAAATGTATTTTCCTTCCTTCGGAAATCGAGCTCTACGCTCTCAGCCACAATCAATCATCTGAGGCATTTCTCTACAATCAAACCTGCCTTAGGGACTGATATTTTACAATGGAGATCGGGTGGTTGATAGGATGGATGATCAACTGATCGGTAGCACGATCGGATGGTCGGATGCACAGAATTGATAGATCAGATGGCGATCTATAGAGATTCAACGGCCCGATGGAAGATCCAACGGTCAGAAAGCTAAGGGAGATGAGACAGAGCCAATGAGCAGGAGTTCTGGGGTTAAGTCAATAGATTCGAGGACCGAGAAATGAAGAGAGAGAATAAGGAGAGATGAGAGAGAAAATATCAGAAAAAGTATTGGCCGAGGGTCATGAACCTTGATTTTCCATTGTTCTTCACTTGAGCTTTGCCAGTAGAGCAGGCCATCATTTGATGTGGCTTTAAATGCTTTGGTCCTTCTCTTGGTTATCAGCTCTCCCGCTCTCGTGGTTCCTTGGGCCAGCTCTTCGATCATCTTTTTCGACCCGTATTTGGCCCATATCTTCTAGTCATAGCCTGTGGGCTCTTTAAGCTTTGATAATGGGCTTTCATGATCGATCTAGGCCCGCAAGTCTTGAGAATCGTCCCATCGGGGTTTCCTGCGACAGAAGAAGCGCGTAATGAGACTCTCTCAGAATGACTACATGTCTAGACTTCCGAAAATGTGTTTAATGCATGCAAATATACCATTTCGTCCAGAAAAGTGTGTTCTACGCAACACAAGAGACTCTTACATAGAAAAGTAGGTAAATAGAGTATTTTACGTAGGAGAGTGCAATAACGCTAAAAGGATAATTGCTTAAAATAAGCACTTTTGAGCGAATATCACAACCCCCAACCAGCATATTGCCAATCCTTGGCAATTAGTGCGAAATAAATGAGCTTAAAAGGGCTCTGCACATGCTGCACACTTTTTCATATTAGCTCAGGGAAAACATCGTTCGTCAAATCATTGAATGGATGCAAAAACAATTACATGCTAGAGAAGAGTTTGAAAGTTTTGGCAAGACTACAGACTGATAATCATGACCCAGAATAGTCAGACTCTGCGTGTTCCACTAATTGGTCGGACAGCGGGTCGATGAAGATGGGCCCGGCTATTGGCCCTCATGGATTGATGATGTCCATCGTCTCACAAGATGATGTGACAGACAGTCTGATGGCGATCGGATGGATGGTGACTTGATTGGGATTCAGATTGGTAGATCGACGGATCTAGAGAGATCCAACGGTCCGATTGAAGATCCAACGGTCCGATGGAAGATCCAACGGTCAGAAAGCTAAGGGAGATGAGATAGAGCCGATGGGCAGGAGTTCTGGGGTTAGGTCAGTAGATTCGAGGATCGAAAGATGAAGAGAGAGAGAGAATAAGGAGAGATGAGAGAGAAAGTATAAAAAAAATGGAGAAAAGTGTTGGCAGAGGGTCTGGAACCCTGGTCTTCACTGTGACCATCCTCACGCTTCTCCAGTAGAGTAGACTATCATTCCTTGCTGACTCATGTGGCTTTAAACGCTTTGGTCCGTCTCTTGGTCATTGGCTCTCCTACTCTTTTCGTTCTTTGGGCCGGCTTTTAGGTCATCTTGTTCAGCCATTATTTGGCCCATATCTTCTAGTCATAGCATGTGGGCTCTTTAAGCTTTGATAATGGGCTTTCATGATCGATTTGGGCCCACAAGTCTCGAGAATCGTCCCATCGGGGTTTCCTGCGACAGAAGAAGCGCGTAATGAGAATTAATCAGAACGGCTTAATATCTAGACTTCTAAAAATGTGTTTAATGCATGCAAATATACCATTTCGTCCAGAAAAGTGTGTTCTACGCAATAGAAGAGACTCTTACGTAGAAAAGTAGGTAAATAGAGTATTTTACGTAGGAGAATGCAATAACGCTAAAAGGATAATTGCTTAAAATAAGCACTTTTGAGCGAATATCATGTGTGCTCAACATTTTCATCATCCGACAGTAAAGATTTCCAAATCACCTCTAAGTTTTTATGCCTCGACCTCAAATCTCACATGTTTAGCACTCAGAATAGAATCACACATGAAGGGTTTTCTTCTTTTCTCTCAATTTATATGTGAGGAGATATATTTAATATAAAGAGGCAAAAGATCTCACATATGTTTTATTTGAAGGAAGGACATCTTTAACAGAAGAAGATCTCATGATTGGAATACCACTTCACTCGGGAACGTCAGATCAAACTCTATAGCTTCTCTTTCTCCAATCTCCACATTTTATGATCATGCTATCCTAGAATCAAGTAGGACTTTCCTGGGTTGTAATGAGGCTTAGGTCAGGTGTAGAGAGATAAAGGAATACAGGATTTCAAAGATCTTGAGAGGATATTGCCATTTTCTTGAATTTTTCCTGCGACGTAACACCATTATCTGGTTCTTTTTCCTTTTTTCGTATTTTTCTCTTTTTCTTGATATTTCTGAGACTGCTCAATTTCTTTTCAGCTCTTCTTCATACTTTCTTTCTATATTTTGTTTTTGGCTTGAACCACTTTCTTTTCCTTTTGATTCTTCTTCTTTACTTTTCTTTTTCACGGTACACCCACATCAGTTATTTTTTTGTCCATCTCAAAATAAGGGTAGCCAGTATGTTTCATAGCTATACTGGATTTTAGGTTGATGGGTTTACAAATAAAAGGCTTTTATAGAAAGGTTCAAGGGGTTTCTAGTGAAGTATAATTCAGGTGAGTAAAAAGGCTGAATGGTTCAGAAAAAATGGCCTAAATCATTTTCTAGGGTTTGCACTATCATGTATACTGTCTTGACTGGATATAGAGAAGGTTCTATCGTAGTAATCCAATGTTGATGTCGTTCCGAGTTTTATGATCGAAGCAAAAGATAATGAGATCTCTCAACGAATATTGCGGGCATGAAGAATAGTGAGTCATCCATTGACTCAGGATTATTGTATAACTCTCTGAAATGATTAAAGGCTCGAAAGCTCACTGGGTTAGGTCTCCACAATTATTCTCACAGGATCTCTAGAGTTTCAAAACTTAGGATGACTCTGATGTTGATAGTGTACAATTGTGCCAAATCTGAGTTTTCAAACCTGCTGTAGTCACGCCTGACTTGACTCGACGCTAACTTTAAACAAAAATTGACATCCTCAATACTGACTTAACGAAGGTTTTTAGCTAATCAAAGTCAGGGTATTTGACACATTTTTGAAATTCTAGAAAACTTTTGGAGAACATCGGAAATCACCCCAAAAATGAGTTTTTTTTTTTTTTTTTTTGAAGACATGAGTTTTTTTTTTTGAAGACATGAGTTTTGGTAAATACCCACCCCCAACCAAAATACAGCACCGTCCTCGGTGCTCATGACCGGGACATAAAATGATGAAAAATCGGTGATGATGATGCAAAGGATCAGGGAGGATGTTACCAAGTTAGTAGAAACTCGACAGTGAGTGATACCGTATTATCGGAAGAATGAATGTACCTGCATTTCCAAAGATATAACAATAATAACAAATGCATGAGACTCATGTACTCTAGGAATACCGGAATTGCCTTTCCGAAAGCACTAAGTTTTATGTCTTCAGCCAGACATGACGGGGGTATATCAAGTACCCCCAACCAAGTTGGAGCTCAGGAGACTGAGTGGATCATCAGTCGACATAGGCAGGATCGATGAGATCGATCTCAAAAGTCTGAATGAGCGACACCTCAAGTTCATGGAACTGCTTTAGACGCTGGCCATTTACCTGGAATGAGGAGTGATCCTTGGGATCCTCAATAGTGATTGCTCCAAAGGGTGTGGCTGCGGTGACCGTATAAGGACCAGTCCACCTAGATTTCAGTTTACCAGGGAAGAGATGAAGACGAGAATTATAAAGAAGGACCTTCTGTCCTGGATGGAACTCTTTCCTGAGGATGCTCTTGTCATGTATCCACTTCATTTTGGCTTTGTAATTCTTGGACAAGTTGTAGGCATCATTTCTGAGTTCTTCTAACTCATTCATTTGAAGTTTCCGCTCCTCCCCTGCGAAGTCTAGGTCGAAGTTGAGCTTCTTAATGGCCCACAGGGCACGATGTTCAATCTCTACCGGAAGATGACAGGGTTTCCCAAAGACCAGACGATAGGGAGACATATTGAGTGGGGTCTTGTAGGCGGTTCTGTATGCCCATAAAGCATCAGTGAGATGAGTAGACCAGTCTTTACGTGTGGTATTGACTGTCTTCTCCAAGATCTGCTTGATCTGACGATTAGAAACCTCCACTTGACCACTAGTCTGCGGATGATAAGCTAGGGCAACCTTGTGGGTTACCCCATACTTTTTCATTAAGTTCTCGAATATCTTATTGCAGAAATGGGTGCCCCCATCACTAATGATGGCCTTAGGGGCACCGAATCGAGCGAAGATGAACTCCTTTAGGAATTTGACCACCACTTTGTGGTCATTGGTCTTGGTGGGAATGGCTTCTATCCATTTGGATACATAGTCTACCGCAAGGAGAATGTACTCAAAACCATAGGAAATGGGAAAGGGGCCCATGAAGTCGATGCCCCAAATGTCAAATATTTCATCGACCTGGATGGGAGTGAGGGGCATCATGTTCCTCTGGGAGATGCGGCCTAGATGCTGGCAATTAGGACAGGTTTTGTAGTAGATATGGGCATCTTTAAATAGTGTAGGCCAGTAGAATCCGCATTGCAGGACTTTTTCTGCAGTTTTCTTAGTACTGAAATGACCACCACAAGGTTGGTCGTGACACGAGGACAAGATATTGAGTTGGTCCGACTCAAGGACACAGAGACGAATGATTTGGTCAGGACAGTATTTATACAAATAAGGGTCATCCCAAGAGTAGTACTTAACTCTTGCTAGGAATTGGCTTTTGTCCTGTTTTGACCAGTGTGAAGGCATTTCTTCGGTGACAAGGTAGTTGACAATGTCCGCATACCAAGGATTAACAGAAATGGCGAACAGTTGTTCATCTGAAAAGGTCTCAGGGATGGGCTGGGTGTCGAAGGATGACTCTAAAGTCAGTCTAGACAAGTGATCAGCCACTACATTCTCAGTTCCTTTCTTATCCTTAATCTCGAGGTCGAATTCCTGCAGTAAGAGAATCCATCGAATTAATCGAGGCTTGGTTTCCTTTTTCGACATGAGATAACAAAGGGCTGCATGATCAGTGTACATGACCACCTTAGTGGCTAAGAGGTACTGACGGAATTTATCAAGGGCAAAGACTACCGCCAGGAGTTCTTTCTCAGTGGTGGAGTAATTCATTTGGGCAGAGTTAAGAGTTTTGCTCGCGTAGTAGATCACGTGTGACCTTTTGTCAACTCTCTGCCCTAGAACGGCGCCTAATGCGAAGTCAGAAGCATCGCACATTACCTCGAAAGGTAGTGTCCAATCCGGGGGACGGATAATGGGCGCAATAGTGAGCTCAGATTTGAGACGCTCAAATGCCTTGACACAGTCAGCATTAAAGTCGAAAGGACTATCTTTAGCCAGAAGATGGGACAGAGGTCGAGCGATTTGAGAGAAGTCCTTGATGAATCGCCTATAGAATCCTCCGTGTCCCAAAAAGGACCGGATGTCACGTACGGACTTAGGAATGGGCAAGGTTGAGATGATATCGATTTTAGCTTTGTCGACCTCAATGCCCTGATGGGAAATGACATGTCCCAGAACAATGCCCTTCTTCACCATGAAGTGGCATTTCTCCCAATTGAGGACAAGTCGCTTGTCCTGACAGCGTTGAAGTACAAGCCCTAGATGGTTCAGACAGTCATCAAAGGATGACCCAAAGACTGAGAAGTCGTCCATAAAGACTTCGAGGAATTTTTCCACCATGTCAGAGAATATGCTCATCATACACCTTTGAAAGGTCGCGGGTGCATTGCAGAGGCCAAAGGGCATGCGCTTGTAGGCAAAAGTGCCAAAGGGACAGGTGAAAGTTGTCTTCTCGTGATCCTCAAGGGCGATGGGTATTTGATTATACTCTGAGTAACCATCGAGGAAGCAGTAATAGGAGTGACCTGCTAGTCTCTCCAACATTTGGTCTATGAAGGGTAAAGGAAAATGGTCCTTCCTAGTGTTGGTGTTGAGTCGTCGGTAATCGATGCAGACTCTCCACCCTTTCTTCAGGCGCTCGGTGACCATTTCCTTGTTCTCATTTTCCACAACTGTGAATCCTGCCTTTTTAGGGACGACATGAATAGGACTCACCCATTTGCTATCGGAGATGGGATAAATGATACCCGCATCTAACAGTTTAAGGACCTCATCCCGGACTACATCCTTTAAGACGGGGTTCAACCTCCTCTGGTGTTCTCGCGAGGTTTTGGATTCATCCTCGAGATAGATGTGATGTTGGCACACCGAGGGGTCTATGCCTCGAATATCATCTATAGTCCAACCTATCGCAGATTTGTGCTTGTTGAGCATCTCGAGAAGTTTCTTACGTTCACTCTCAGACAAAGCGGAAGCAATAATGACAGGGTAAGTTTCCTTAGGACTAAGATAGGCATAGGAAAGATCTGTGGGAAGAGGCTTAAGCTCCAATATTGGAGCAGATGAAGTAGAAATAGGTGTCACAGAAGACACGGATTGAAGAGGTTTGACTTCAGTAGGTAAAGGAATGATGGGTTCTCTGGCCATGGTTATCAGAGGCTCGAACTCGATGAGTGGAGCGGGGATCTCTATCAGTGGAGTAGTCTCCAAAAGATCATTGAGATTAGAAATAGCTGACTCTGTTGCAAAGTCAGCTCCAAAGTGTTCTAGACACTGCTTAAGAATATCTTCGGTGGAGTCCGGGATTAGACTCTCAACGGCACACATTTCATCGGTCACTTTGCGATCGGCATCCTATTGCATTAGACGAAAGATATTGACCTCAGCTTTGAGGTTTCCGAAAGCAATGGACATGTTTCCATCCCGGCAACCGATGTGTGCGTTCGCGGTGGCAAGGAATGGACGGCCTAAGATGACCGGAATGCGGTTATCCTGACACGGCTCGGTGTCAAGAATGATAAAGTCCACAGGATAATAAAAGTCAGCGACTTTTACTAGGACATCTTCAATGATTCCTCGTGGAATCTTGATGGACTGATCAGCCAATTTCAGGGTGACATTGGTAGGCTTCATATCTTTCAGTCCTAACTGCTGATATACTGAGAATGGTATGAGGTTAATGCTAGCCCCTAAATCTAGCAAGGCAGTGCAGCTAAAGTTGTCTCCAATTTCACATTGGACAGTTGGGCTACCTGGATCCTTGTGTTTGATCACACTATTGCGTTGAATGAACGCGGTAGCTTTTTCGGCCAAGAAGGCAGCTTTGGGTACATGCGTACGCCGCTTAACTGTGCACAAGTCCTTGAGGAATTTGGCATAGGAAGGGATTTGCTTGATAGCAGAAAGGAATGGGATATTGATCTGGACGTCTTTAAAGACATCTAAGATCTCAGAGAATTGCTGATCCCGCTTATCTTGGACAAGTCTGTCCGGGAAGGGAGGCTTTACTCGACAAATGGATTTGTCTTTAGCCTTAGATTTCTGCACAGGGATATCTGATGTTGGTGCAGAGGTAGAAGAAGCAGAGGTAGGATTTGGACTAGTTTCCACGGTGCGAGTGATGGGTGCTGGAGATGGCACCAGTGGTGGTTGGACTCCCATGTCCACAGTTTTTCCAGATCGTAGGGTGGTTACAGCTTGCACCTCCCCTTGACAATTCTCATTCTGGCTTTGAGATTGGGATCTGATCTCATATACTGCCCCTTTGGCATTTCCTTTAGGGTTGGCAATGGGTTGGCTAGGAAAGATCCCCTTAGCCTTCTCAGCTTCCAAGTTACCTAGACGTTGCTCTAGACGAAGCATGGATTGCTGTTGCTGTTGCTCTAGGCGTTGCATAGATTGAGTAATGAGTTGAGCTAGAAGGTCCTCGATACCGGGTTTGGGGACCGACTGTTGGGGAGCAGCTAATGGGAGCTGAGGCACCAATTCGCGACTCGAGCTCATCGGGGCATTATAGTTATAGGCGGAAGAATTAGTTGGGACAATCTGTTGGTTCTGAAAGTTCTGGGGAACTCTTTGCTAATTCTGAAATGTGCTCTGTTGTCCAGAGTATTGACCCTGTTGGAACTGCTGGTTCTGAGTAGATGGGTACTGATTCTGCTGATATTGTCCCTGATTGAATTACCTATTGGGTTGATTGAACCCAGGAGGATACATGCCCTGAGGTTGACGTAGAGGTTGAGTAGACTGAGGCCTCCAAGAGAAGTTAGGGTGATTTCTCGTGTCCGGATGATAAGATTGACTATACGAGTTCTGAGTGGGTGGTTTGTATGTGCTGAAAGCACAAACTTCTTCCTGAAGAGGATTAGACCATCCTTCATTCAAAGGACAATGCTCAGTAGTATGGGAGGGTTGCAGACAGAGGGTGCAGGATTCCATAGGGCTCTCGTGTCCCACATGCATGACTGGGGTAGATTGTTGAGTAGGCTTTTGTACAGACACAGCCAGTGCCGAGACGGACTTGCTCAACTCTTGAATGACAGATCGAAGCTCAGTATCAGCGGTAGTATCATGTCTCTTGGTTGTCCTTTGGACCGAAGTGGTTCGACTGAACTCTGAGTCAGTCGTCCAATGTTGAGAGTTTTCTCCTAACTCTCCCAAGAATTTGTATGCATCGGTCGGAGTTTGGTGCAGGAATTTTCCTTGGCACATTGACTCTACCATGGTCCGGGACTCATCAGTAAGTCCCTTATAGAAGACGTGGACAAGATTTCCCTTGTCGATGCTATGGTGGGGACACTTAGTCAGGTAGTCTTGAAATCTATCCCACGCTTCAAAAAATTTCTCATCGGACTTCTGTCGAAAGTCCTGGATGAGTTGCTTCATTTGGTTGGTCCGAGTCATGGGGTAGAATTTAGACATGAATTTGCCCACCAACTCTTTCCAACTACTGATTGAATCAGCGGGTAAGGAGTAGAGCCAATCTGAGGCTCGATCTTTGAGCGAGAATGGGAAAACTCGCAGACGGACATTGTCATCATCGAGGTTCTGATTCTTGAAAAGTAGGATGACATGTTGGAATTCCCTAATATGGGAATATGGGTCTTCTCTTGGGAGACCATGAAAGGTTGGCAGCATTTGGATCGTCTGTGGCCTGATCTCAAATTGTTCCGCCGTAGTAGGTGGGAGAACAATGCAAGTGGGCGGATTGGCAGAGATAGGAGCGAACGTCTCGATAAGAGGTCGTTCGACTACCATGACTACAAAGGTAGTAGTACTGGGGGAGGTGGGTGGGGAAAGAGATGGGGAAGAATTCAGTGGAGGATCCACTGTAGGTACGTGATTCTCAGATCGAACCAAGCGTTTGTTCGGACGATTCCAAACGGGCATACGCGAATGAGGCAAGCTCTATACTTGGCAAAAAGTTGCCAGAGAGGAACACTATCCTAAATGATGCACACCAAGCACAGATAATCCTATTCTAAGCAATCAGGATATATTTTAAGAATTATCTTTGTTAGTTTTGGGGCTAGAGTAGATTATGACAGTGGGCGGACCACTGGTTTATCTTTTAACCGCCGGACTAACTGTTTTGCACTCAGAGGTTCTCACCAGGCTACACTCTTCAGAGCGAATCCTTTAGTACTAACTCTAGTTAACAACAAGGCAATCCGAAGCCTAGACAGACGTGCGGCACAATGGCTGACTTAAGTACGTCCCAGACTAACCGGATTGGTCAAGTGTATAAGAAGAGTGTTCCCTCGGGTTAAGCTAGGGTTGATGCGTGTTCCTAGTCCACACGCAACTAACCGCCGAATAATCCAAGATGCCACGTCGAGCTCAGTGTACTTGAGTAGCAGGGACTTATGGGTGTGTTAGACAACAGGGACCCGCGCTCGTGGTCTTATTTCGATTGGATGTTAAGCGGGTTCGCTTTGCGTGGATTTTTCCTCGAACACCGGGCTAATTGGCTCTACTTCTTGATTCTTTTTAATTAAATGGAGCCTTGGGATTAAATCAGTTGGAATGATGAGGTGGGTGATGAAATCCCACCAGTTTCAATTTGGAGCTGGGTCTGCTCTCTTAGAGTTGATTGATTAACGGCCACGCCACGGAAGTCGAAGAATATGGATGCGAAAGCAAATAGACAAGCGGCAATGATGCACCCAATATGCTCTGTATCGCACTCAAGGCGATGATAGAGACTTACCTCCCGTGGGCCACGCCACGGGGTCTCCTCCGTGGGTTAGAGAGGGGTATCCTAATGGGCTTGGCCCGACTCCACCTCTTTGAGCTTTCGCTCTCTACCCACACTGGATCGTGTTCCTGCAGAAACAGTTAGATCGCACGGTCTAGGTATGTGGGATTCTATTTGGAAGATCCTTACCTTTTTAGGGTTCCCTGAACAAGCACTGAATTTAGGCAAGTTTTTGAATTAGTTTCCAAATTCGAGATGGGTTAAAATTTAGGGATTCCCAGATTGGAAAATACCTAGATTGGAAAGTTTCCCGAACTGTGGAGATCTTCCAAGAAAGATTTTATTGCGAGATCCCTTATAATTTTGGGAAATTTCCCAAAATTGAAATTCTGCTAGATTTGGGGCGTTTCCTTTTGCAGACTTTTCCAAATTCGGAAGATTTCTAAAGATAGAAATTCTTCTAAAGAGGAAACTTCTAAAAGGGAAAACCCTAATTTAGCAAAGTTTCAAGATTTTAGAATCTTTCCAAAAATCGACAATCCTGGATTGGTGATTTCTAAAAATCTGCAGAATATGAAACCCTAATTTTTTGAATTTTGAGTTTATTATTTTTTTGGTAATTTCCACTTAATCTAGGGTTTCTAAAAAAACCCTAGAACAAGATCTAGCAGTTATATGGAAAGCAGTAAAATTCCTAAATTATTACAAATTGCACTCGGCCTTCCGAGGCATTAAAAATAGTAATTTAAAAACTGCTAAAAATCAACAAAAACAAAAAATAGAAAGTTTCCCGAAAAGGTCGGGCTGGCCAAATTGAGCAGCTTTTCGCTTCAGCAACTTTCCAATTCCGTCTTTACGTCCTTTTTCGCACTCCCGAACACCCGAGCGGCAGCGGCGCCATTTGAAAGTAGGATTTTTCCGCGTCGTTGGTTACGGAAACCCTAACTTCAACATATTTGTAATTTGATCCGCATTTTAATCCTGCAAAATATAAACTTTTGTATAGGGATTCGTGTCGGATGTCGATCCTCACTCGGGATTAGTTCGCGCGATTCATGAACATAAAATGACAAAAAATTTACAGAGAATGGAACATAATTTTATTCAAATCAACTTTATTTAATCAAAATTGTCTTTTACAGCAAAAATCTGAAAAAATAACTAAACTAGAAAGCATTTTAATAAGAGAGGGAGGTAGAGAGAGAAATTAGAGAGAGAGAGTTCAAGCATGAGCTATGTAGAGAGAGAGAACTAGAGAAAAAGGGAGGTTTTAGAGAGAGAAACAACTTGGGAGACTTAGAGAGAGAAACAACTTGGGAGACTTAGAGAGAGAAAGCGAAGAGGGAAAATTACCTTGATGCGGAACTTACCAATGGTGAAGATGGACAGAGAAGATGTATGGCCATGATGCGGAAGCCGGTCACGTGGTGGGGAAGCATGACAGCATGGTGGTGTTCCACGTGGTGCTACAGTGCTTGGGCATTGGCTGGAGACGCACCATTCAAGGGAGGAGATGCTAATGGCAATGCTTTTCATTTATCATTTTCTTTCTTATGGAGCAGGGTAGAGAAGGGTTTGGACGGCTAGTAGATAGAGAGAAGATAATAGAGTAGAGGTTTAGAAACATGGTGAAGCAGCAACAATGGTGGATGTTCGAGTTCCTAGAGAAGGGATGGCTGGGTGAAGGATTGAGAGGTAGCAATAGGTGACGAGTGCAGATCTTATAGCACCAAGATGGAGAGAAGTGATGAGGTCACATGGGTGCAACAGGGAGGTCGTTACACACCAGTACTAGGAAGGCACCTCCGACTTGGAGAGATGGGTAGGTGGAGGAGATGGGGTAGAGAACCCGTGAGCAACAACTGCTGTTGCAGACGGTGGGTAAAGGAGGAGAAAAGAAGAAGATGAACTGGAAGAAGAAGAAAATGGTAGTGGTGATGGTGGAGGAGGGTGCTCCTTGTGGAGAAGAAGAAGAGGGCGGTGAGGCGCTGGCAAGTTGCTAGTTCTTCACCGGAGTTGCAGCGGTGCTGTAGAGAAGATGAAGAAGGAGAAGGGGCAGCACGGTGGTGTCCAACGGCGTGGAGTGCACCAGCAGGGGAGTGGATCCGTCACGCCTTGAGGGGGAAGAGGTGATGGCAGTAGACTGGTTGCTGTGCAGGTTTCCGGCGAGCTCATCGCTGTAGAAGACGACCGGAGTTGCACCTGCAACTCCGGTGGAATTAAAGGAGAAGAAGAAGAAGAAGACTGAGGGTAAGAAGAAGAAGAAAACGAAGAGGAAGAAGAAGAAAACGAAGAGGAAGAAAAAGGATAGGAGGAGAGGGGGAGAAGCTCACCGTTCCTGCTGTGAAGAGGACGGTGGTGGAGCTTAGTTTGCCGGCCGGAGTTGCAGACCTGCAACTCCAGCAACAAAAAAAAGAAAAAGAAGAAGAAGAAGAAGAAGAAGACGCTCCCCTCCTCACCGGCGATGGCACGCCGGAGGAGAAGAAGAAGAAGAAAGGGAAGAGGAAGAAGAGGTGTCCGAGCGGCGGGAGAGGAAGAAGAGAGATCCGGAGGGTTTTTCAACCCTCTCCTTAAGTAGAAACCGTGGGTTTCTACACTTAGAAACTCACGGTTTCTAAAAAAATTTTATTTTTTTATTTTTTTATTATTATTTTATTTTAATTTTTATTTTTTGAAAAGTGATAAGTGGGTTACGGGCTTGGGCTCGTGGGCTATTTGGCCATGACCACCAGGCCAAAAGCTGATGCCACGTGTTGGCCAGTGGTTGGCCGAGAGATGACGCCACGAGTCGGCCAGTGGTTGGCCAATGGGAATGCTCAAAATCGTGGGCCCAGAGTGCATCGGCCATGGGCCAGAAGGTAGGTGAGAAGGATAGTGGGCCACTGGGCTCGATGGATGTGGGTTAGGGTGCGTTTGGTTGCCAGGGGAGAAAAATACATTTTCCCCTTGAAATACCCATCAAGGAAAAAAATGTATTTTCCTTCCTTCGGAAATCGAGCTCTACGCTCTCAGCCACAATCAATCATCTGAGGCATTTCTCTACAATCAAACCTGCCTTAGGGACTGATATTTTACAATGGAGATCGGGTGGTTGATAGGATGGATGATCAACTGATCGGTAGCACGATCGGATGGTCGGATGCACAGAATTGATAGATCAGATGGCGATCTATAGAGATTCAACGGCCCGATGGAAGATCCAACGGTCAGAAAGCTAAGGGAGATGAGACAGAGCCAATGAGCAGGAGTTCTGGGGTTAAGTCAATAGATTCGAGGACCGAGAAATGAAGAGAGAGAATAAGGAGAGATGAGAGAGAAAATATCAGAAAAAGTATTGGCCGAGGGTCATGAACCCTGATTTTCCATTGTTCTTCACTTGAGCTTTGCCAGTAGAGCAGGCCATCATTTGATGTGGCTTTAAATGCTTTGGTCCTTCTCTTGGTTATCAGCTCTCCCGCTCTCGTGGTTCCTTGGGCCAGCTCTTCGATCCTCTTTTTCGACCCGTATTTGGCCCATATCTTCTAGTCATAGCCTGTGGGCTCTTTAAGCTTTGATAATGGGCTTTCATGATCGATCTAGGCCCGCAAGTCTTGAGAATCGTCCCATCGGGGTTTCCTGCGACAGAAGAAGCGCGTAATGAGACTCTCTCAGAATGACTACATGTCTAGACTTTCGAAAATGTGTTTAATGCATGCAAATATACCATTTCGTCCAGAAAAGTGTGTTCTACGCAACACAAGAGACTCTTACGTAGAAAAGTAGGTAAATAGAGTATTTTACGTAGGAGAGTGCAATAACGCTAAAAGGATAATTGCTTAAAATAAGCACTTTTGAGCGAATATCACGCCTGCAACCTCCGCCTGCAACATCCACCGTTGCAGCCTCTAAGCTGAAACCTGCTGCTTCGTCCTCCTCCTTGCACCGTCCAGCGCTAGCAACCACAGTCCCCTAGCGCCTCCCTTCCTCCACAGCTAACCACCACACCATCTCACCTGTGGGCAGCACGTTTTCCATCACCCCTTCACCGTCGTGATCTTCTCCATCAACCACCGCTCCTCCTTTTGTAGCACTCCAAACGGTGCTGCAAGTTGGGTGCTCCTCGCATCCTCTTCCCTCCATTGCCGGAGTGCAACTTGCTGGACCTGCAACACACTCCAACAGGGATGCTTCTCCCACCGGCTCGTCACCATACGCTGGAGTCTTCTTCCTCACCAGTCCGCCCCCACCATCATCACCGCTTGTTGCAACCGGCCAGCAAACCCCTCTCACCTGCAACTTCGTCAGCACCACCAGCCACAGTGAAGCATCTTTGTTGATCCACGGTCAGCCAAGCAATGCTCGTTGCCGCTGTCTCCATTCTTGCAACCGCCTCAAGCCATCTTCATCTCCATCATCGTGGTATCCAGACGCCTCCTCCATGGCACCACCAAACCAGCATGCATCCACTCCTCCTCGGATCACCATAGGTTTGGGTTTCATCCTCATGACTTGCTGATCTTGGCCTGCAACTCCTCACCATGTCCTCTAACTACTTCCTCTCCATTGCACCACGTGTGCTTCACCATCATCAATGGCCGAAGCAACCCCCGGTAAGTTTGGTAAGTCTCACCCTTTCTCTCTCTTTTCTTTAGTTTCTCCCTCTAAGCTTCTACTATCTCTCTCTAAAATGCCTTCCCTCTCATCTTCTCTCTCACGTTCTCTCTCTTACTATCACTTTCTCTCTCTATTTCTCACTTTCTTTCTCGACCTACTTTCTCTCTCATTTATAATTTTCTCTCTCTAGTTTCTAAAATTCTATCTCTAGTTTATTCTATTTTTTTTATGCTTTATAATTTAGTTATTTTGGTTTGCTTTTCATTGTAAGAGACATGTTCGATTGAATGAAGTTGATTTGAATAAAAGTGTGTTCCATTCTCTGCAAATTTCCCGTCATTTTATGTTCTTGTTCGCGCTAATCCGACTAATCCCGAGTGCGGATCGACATCCGACACGAATCCCTATACAAAGCCTGTAATTTTGCAGGAATTTTGAGGCTCGGATCAAATTACAAATCTTGTTGATTCTAGGGTTTCCGTAACCAACGACGCGGAAAAACCCTACTTTCATTTAGAAATTTTCGAATATTAATTCGAAAATTACTAAGTTCGAATTATTCCTATTTTAGAAACCTTAAAAAAAAAAATTAGATTTCGAAATCCCGTTTAATTAAATTGAAAATTTTCCAAAATCAAAATTTTGCTAAATTTGATTATTTTCTTTTTCAAGATTTTTCAATTTTAGAGAATCTTTAAAGATAGAAATTCTCTAAAACTAGAATCTTCTAGACTTGGAAACCCTAATTTTGCAAAATTTTCAAATTTTGGAAATTTTCCAAAATAGTTAAAATGCCTAATTTGGTGATATAAAAAATGTGCAGAATATATATCTTTTTTTTTTATTTTTTATTTTTTTTATATTTTCACTTAATCTAGGGATTCTAGCAAACCCTACAACAAGATCTAGCAGTAAATATTCAAAAAAAGAAATGTGCTAAGTTATTACAAGTTGCACCTGGCCATCCGAGGCTTAAAAAAATACGGAAAAAAAGTACTGTTCTCTAAAAAAAAAGGTTGTTATTTTTTTTTTTTGCACTTAATTAAGAGTTGCTAAACTCTTGAACACACATCTAATCAATAATAATAAGTTCAAAAGTGTTACAAGTTGCACTCGGCCCTTGGAGGCATAAAAAAATATGTAAAAAAAAAGTGCTATTGTTCAAAAAAAAATTTTTTTTAGCACTTCAACAGAATGGTTGTGTTCTTCTTTGCATTTCCCACATACCCGAGAGGCAACGGTGATATTTGCTCAAAAGTGCTATTTTAAGCCATTATCCTTATAGCGATGTCGCATTCTCCTGCGTAAAACTTGTCTTTTCATAGATTTTTCCACGTAAGAATTTCTTCCATTGCATAGAACACATTCTTTAGACGAAAATCGACTATTTGCATGAAATATACACATTTCGGATAGTCCAGTATCAAGCCATTTTAGTTGAATCTCATTACGCATTTTTTCACTTGCAGGAGACCCTATCGGGCAATTCTCAAGGACTGACGAGCCCACGATCAACCATAGAAAGACTTCTATCAAAGCTTAAAGAGCCAGCAGGCTAGGATAAGAAGATAGAAGCCATGTACGGGCAAAGTTAGAGGATCGTAGAGCCAGAACAAGGACTAAGAGAGAAAAGAATAGCTGAAGACCAAGAGAAAGACTAATGTGTTAAAAGCCAGACCAATTGATATCAAAAGACTAGTTTGACTAATTTCTCTCGCATCCGCTAGATCCTCCAATACTTTTATTTTTGTATTTTTCTCTCACCTCTCTCATATTTCTCTCTCTATCTATCTTGGCCAATGATCCATACCCATGACCCATGACCCATGACCCATGACCCATGCCCATACCCATGACCCATGCCCATGACCCATGATACCCATGACCCATGCCTTGCCCACAATTCTTTGAAACAACAGAAGAGAATCGGTCTCACTTGACCGATTCTTCTCTCCCCCATCTCTCTCTATCCTAGTCACTCTCTCTCATCTAACTAACCCATTCCCAATCGTTGGATCTCTCTAGATCCAACAGTCATCATTTGTACAACAAACTCCCTTTGCCTTTAAGAAGAGATCCACGATCTCTTCTTTGGCGGTTCTCTCTCCCCACTCTTCTCTAACCTATGCTTATCTTCCAACCTCTCCTCCATAGCTGTCAAACACTAGGTGCTGCCACCGTTCACTTCTAGATCAAGAAGAACACCCAGCTCTTCGTTGCCACACAACCACCACCTTGCAACCCAGTGTTTCGATCGGCAACCTGGTTCTCTCCCTTTCTTGGTGGATCTTGGTCACCTAATAGCCATGCTGTTACCTCCCTCAGCCACGCTATTACCTCCCTCTTGGTTGTTCATGGCCTGGGTCATTCCACCATCTTTGGATCTACCTCGTCTCTCATCACTCCAGCAAGCATTATTAAACCATCCCCCTGCTGCTAATCCTTCATGTGTTCCAGATTGCACTGAAGGTTTGCAACATCTTCCTCCATGGTTCACATCCTTTTAGGCAGAAACAGACTGTTGCTCCACGAACCTGCATCACAACTTGCTGGTGTTTGTTTATCTTCGATTTGCAACCTTTCCAGAACTACCCATTAGCCACCGTGAGAAGCAGTCATCCACATGCAAAGTTTGCAACTCCGGGTTCTCTCCACAGCTTGCTGATGCCCGAAACCGTGCATTACCTGCAAGACCGACTGAATGTCCTTTCTCTTGTTGAACCAATCGACAATCTCTCTCACAGACTATAATCCCTCATCACCACGTCTTATGCTTCATCCACTTACAACTCCGAGCACCATGAAGTTGCCCGATTCATTCATTCCCTCACCGGAGTTGCACTAAGTGCAACTCCGGTGATCACCATTGTTTCCGGTGTGGGAAAACTTACCAAGGTGCTGCACCTTGCACTTTTACGAACTCGAACCTCCCTCCGTAGCAGCAACTTCGGTTGTAGGTTGGGATTGCAAGGAGCACTCACCATCTACTCCAGCACCCTTCATAATCATCTCCATTCACCGTGCTCTCCTTACTCCATTACTAGAGTTGCAAGCCTGCAACTCCAGATCGCCCCTAGTGGTTTCATCATCATAGTTTTCAGCCTACAACTCCGGTAGTCCATAGTCCGTTCCTTCCAAGACCAGCATCTTCTCTAGCCACGTTGCTCACCACCATCAACACCTCACCTTGCTGTTTGCACCTTCTCCTTGCAACGCCTGCATCGGTCCAGAACCTCCTTGCAAAACAGGAAGCAACAACAACCTCCCTCTTCCCACCAGTAGCCATGCACCAGTCCACCGTTGCTGGTTTCCTTTTGTTGTTGTAGCCTTGCTGTGTGCCTCCTACTGATATTCGCTCAAAAGTGCTTATTTTAAGCCATTATCCTTATAGCGATGTCACATTCTCCTACGTAAAACTTATCTTTTTGTCGACTTTTCTACGTAAGAGTTTCTTCCATTGTGTAGAATACATTCTTTAGACGAAAATTGACTATTTGCATGAAATAAACGCATTTCGGATAGTCCAGTATCAAGCCGTTTTAGTTGAATCTCATTACGCACTTTTTCACTTGCAAGAGACCCTATCGGGCGATTCTCGAGGACTGGCGGGCCCACTATCAACCACAGAAGACTTCTATCGATCAAAGTTTAAAGAGCCAGCTGGCTAGGATAAAAGATAAAAGACATGTACGGGCAAAGCTAAAGGATCGTAGAGCTAGAACAAGGACTAAGGGAGAGAAGAATAGCTGGAGACCAAGAGAAGGACTTAGGTGTTAAAGGCCACACCAATTGACATCAAACGATAAGTTCGACTTATTGGTGGAGCAGACGAGAGAGAATAAAGAAGACCAGGGTTCAAGACCCTCCAAGGCTTTTATTTTTGTATTTTTCTCTCACCTTTCTCTTATTTCTCACTCTATCTATTTTGGCCCATGACCTAAGCCCAATACCTAAACCCATGACCCATGACCATACCCATGACCCATGACCCATGCCCATGCCCATGCTCATACCCATTAGCAATTAGAAGAGAGAATCGATCTCACTTGACCGATTCTTCTCTCCCCCATCTCTCTCTATCCTAACTAACCTCTTCCCAACCGTTGGATCTATCTAGATCCAACGGTCTCCCTTTGTACAACAAATCTACCTTCCCTTTAAGAGGGGACCGTGGATCTCCTCTTGGGTTGGTTCCCTCCCCCTAGCTTCTCTCTTCCCTCTCCTACTAATACCATCCCCCTCATTCGCTTGCTACCCGTTTGGAGTGTATAGTACCACGTTCCACAAAAGAGAGCATGAAAGTAAGGTTTTTTCCGCGTCGTTGGTTACGGAAATCCTAGATCTCAACAATATTTGTAATTATCCGATTCTTTTTCACTCAAATCCTGCAAAAATCACAAGGTTGTACAGTGGCTCGTGTCGAATGTCGATCCGCACTCGGGATTAGTCGGATTAGTGTAATCAGGAACATGAAATGAAGGAACATTACAAGAAATAATAGATAAAAATAAACTTCATCATTAAGTAATCAAAATGTCTATTACAATGCTTGAATCGAACATAAAATAAAATAAGATAAACTAAAAAGCAGTTTTAAAGAAGAAAATTCTAAAGAGAGTTAGAGAGAGAAAGTTAGAAAGAGGTCTCTAGAAAGAGAGATTACTCTCTAGAGAGAGAAAAAGAGATATAGAGAGAACTAGGTAGAGAGAGAAAGAGAAAACTCTAGAGATTTTAGAGAGAGAAAAGAGGTGAGGGGCCTTTACCTTGGAGGAGAAGGCTTCATTTTACCTTGTAAGACGAAGATGGTTGATGCCGGATGATTCGGCCATGAGTGGCCGGAGAAGATTTGCCAAGAAGGTGAGCATGGAAATGGTTGCGTGGTGCTCTTCTTGTCCGGAGAGGGAGATGGAGATTGGCTTGATTTCCAATGGTTGCAGTTCTATGATGTTGCGAACTTACCGGTTGTTGGAAGAGAAACACCAGTGGCAGGCGGTTGCAAGAAGGAGGATCATGTGATGGACTGTGTGGAGTGCTTACCAAGACGTGGTGGAAGGATGAAGACGGTGGAGATGAGAAGTGCAGCTCCAGGTAGGTACCAACGATCTTCCCTTCTTCATCTTCTTCTTTTCCCTTTTTTATTTTTTATTTTTTTTCTTTTGAGAGGATGAGTGCAGCGCCTGCAAGTTGGGAGAGTTGCTGGCCAAACCTGCAACTGCCGGAGTTGCAGGTCTAGCTAACGGTTCCGATAGCTGGTGCACAAGGAGGAGCAAGTTGCTCCTTTGGTGGTTGAGGAGATGAAGGCACGGGGCAATGGAGTTTCTGATCTGCCTGAGGGTTTGCACCAGCAGGTAGCAGCGATCGAGGCGCAACAGTGGAGGATGAATGCCTGGAGAAGAAGCTAACGGCCTGTAAGTGTTGCAGGCCGTGATATGGAGAAAAAGAGAAGAGGGCGAACGGCTTGGGTCGCTAGGCCGTTCTCAAACGTGAAAGAGAGGAGAGAAAAGGTAAAGGAGAGAGAACATGGGAATGAGAGAAAGAGAGAGAATGGAGGAGCAGTGTGCAGCACCGTGAAGGAGCCTGGTGGTGTGCACAAGCGGTGTGAAAGGCGACCGGAGTTGCAGGCTGCAACTCCGGTGGGGCGTGGAGAGGATATCGTGGACTGCTTTCACGGTGGTGAGCAATCCGGTGGAGAAAAAGGGAGGAATGGCCCTAGTGAAGAAGAATAGAAGAAGAAGAACGTGAAGAAGACAAGGTGGCCGGAGTTCTGCAACTCCGGCCGGTAAATGAAGAAGAAGAAGAAGAAGAAGAAGAAGAAGAAGAGAAAGAGGAGAAAGAACGTAGGGGGGGTTTTTGGGAAGAGAAAGGAGAGGAAAGGAGGGGGATTAGGGTTCGAACGAACCCCTCTCCTTCTCATTTTAAAGCTCCCTATTTCCTTTAATGGAAATAGGGTATTTTTTGAAAATAAAAAATATGAAAAATATTATTTTTTTTTTAAGTAAAACACTACTTTTCTATGGGGAATTTCCCCAATTAGTGGACCCCCCATTTAATTAAAATTATTTTGAAATTCACGGGGTCCACTAACTGGTCGGACAGCGGGTTGATGATGATGGGCCCGGCTACTGGCCCACATGGATTTATGATGTCCATTGTCTCACAAGATGATGTGACAGACGGTCTGATGGCGATCGGATGGATGGTGACTTGATTGGGACCCAGATTGGTAGATCGACGGATCTAGAGAGATCCAACGGTCCGATTGAAGATCCAATGGTCCGATGGAAGATCCAACGGTCAGAAAGCTAAGGGAGATGAGATAGAGCCGAAGGGTAGGAGTTCTAGGGTTAGGTCAGTAGATTCGAGGATCGAGAGATGAAGAGAGAGAGAGAATAAGGAGAGATGAGAGAGAAAGTATCAAAAAAAATGGAGAAAAGTATTGGCAAAGGGTCTGGAACCCTGGTCTTCACTGTGACCATCCTCACGCTTCTCCAGTAGAGTAGACTATCATTCCTTGCTGACTCATGTGGCTTTAAACTCTTTCGTCCGTCTCTTGGTCATTGGCTCTCCTGTTCTTTTCGTTCTTTGGGCCGACTTTTTGGTCCTCCTATTCAGCCCATAGTTGGCCCATATCTTTTAGTCATAGCATGTGGGCTCTTTAAGCTTTGATAATGGGCTTTCCTGATTGATGTGGGCTCGCAAGTCTCGAGAATTGTCCCATCGGGGTTTCCTGCGACAGAAGAAGCGCGTAATGAGACTTTATCAGAACGACTCAATGTCTAGACTTCCGAAAATGTGTTTAATGCATGCAAATATACCATTTCGTCCAGAAAAGTGTGTTCTACGCAACAAAAGAGACTCTTACGTAGAAAAGTAGATAAATAGAGCATTTTAACGTAGGAGAGTGAGAAAACGCTTAGAAGATAACAATGGAAAATACGCACTTTTAAGCGAATATCACAACCCCCAACCAGCATATTGCCAATCCTTGGCAATTAGTGCGAAATAAATGAGCTTAAAAGCACATGCTGCACACTTTCACATTAGCTCCGGGGTAACCCCGTTCGTCAAATCATTGAATGGATGCAAAAATAGTTATATGCTAGCGAAGAGTTGGAAAGTTTTGGCAAGACTACAGACTGATAATCATGACCCAGAATAGTTAGACTCTGCGTGTGTGTGTGCTCAACATTCTCATCATCCGACAGTAAAGATTTCCAGATCACCTCTAAGTTTTTATGCCTCGACCTCAATTCTCACTTGTAAACTACTCAGAATGGAATCACTCGAGAAGGGTGTTCTTCTTTTCTCTCAATTTATATGTGAGGAGATGTTTTTAATATAAAGAGGCAAAAGATCTCACATATATTTTTTTTGAAGGAAGGACATCTTTAACAGAAGAAGATCTCATGATTGGAATACCACTTCACTCGGGAACGTCAGATCAAACTCTATAGCTTCCCTTTCTCCAATCTCCACATTTTATGATCGTGCTATCCTAGAATCAAATAGGACTTTCCTGGGTTATAATGAGGCTTAGGTCCGGTGTAGAAAAATAAAGGGATACAGGATTTCAAAGATCTTGAGAGGATATTGCCATTTTCTTGAATTTTTCCTGCGGCGTAACACCATTATCTGGTTCTTTTTCCTTTTTTCGTATTTTTCTCTTTTTCTTGATATTTCTGAGACTGCTCAATTTCTTTTCAGCTATTTTTCATACTTTCTTTCCATATTTTGTTTTCATCTTGAACCACTTTTGATTTTTCTTCTTTACTTTTCTTTTCACGGTACACCCACCTCAGTTATTCTTTTGTCCATCTCAAAATAAGGGTAGCGAGTCATGTTTCGTAGCTAGACTGGATTTTAGGTTGATGGGTTTACAAAGAAAAGGCTTTTATAGACGGGCTCAAGGGGTTTCTAGTGAAGTATAATTCAGGTAAGTAAAAAGGCTGAATGGTTCAGAAAAAATGGCCTAAATCATTTTCTAGGGTTTGCACTATCATGTATACTATCTTGACTGGATACAGAGAAGGTTCTGTCGTAGTAATCCAATGTTGATGTCGTTCCGAGTTTTATGATCGAAGCAAAAGATAATGAGATCTCTCAACGAATATTGCGGGCTTGAAGAATAGTGAGTCATCTTGTGACTCAGAATTGTTGTATAATCCTCTGAATTGATTAAAGGTTCGAAAGCTCACTGGGTTAGGTCTCCACAATTATTCTCATAGGATCTCCAGAATTTCTAAACTTAGGATGACTCTGATATTGATAGTGTACAATTGTGCCGAATCTGAGTTTTTCTAAGTTTTCAAAACTGCTGTAGCCCCGCTTGACTTGACTCAAAGCTAACCTTAAACAAAAATTGACATCCTCAATACTGACTTAACGGAGGTTTTCAGCTAATCAAAGTCAGGGTATTTGACACATTTTTGAAATTCTAGAAAACTTTTGGAGAACATCGGAAATCACCCCAAAAACAAGAGGTTTTTTTTTTATTTTTTATTTTTTTATCAAAATGAAGACATGAGTTTTGGTAAATACCCACCCCCAACCAAAATACAGCACCGTCCTCGGTGCTCATGACCGGGACATAAAATGATGAAAAATCTGTGATGATGATGCAAAGGATCAGGGAGGATGTTACCAAGTCAGCAGAAACTCGACAGTGAGTGATACCTGATGATCGGAAGAATGAATGTACATGCATTTCCAAAGATATAACAATAATAACAAATGCATGAGACTCATGTACTCTAGGAATACCGGAATTGCCTTTTCGAAAGCGCTAAGTTTTACGTCTTCAGCCAGACACAACGGGGGTGACAGGCACCCCCAACCAAGTTGGAGCACAGGAGACTGAGTGGATCATCAGTCGACATAGACAGGATCGATGAGATCAATCTCAAAAGTCTGAATGAATGACACATCAAGTTCATGGAACTATTTTAGACGCTGCCCATTGACCTGAAAAGAGGAGTGATCCTTGGGATCCTCAATAGTGATTGCCCCAAAGGGTGTGACTGCGGTGACCGTATAAGGACCGGTCCACCTAGATTTCAGTTTCCCAGGGAAGAGATGGAGACGAGAATTATAAAGAAGGACCTTCTGTCCTGGATGAACTCTTTCCTGAGGATGCTCTTGTCATGTATCCACTTCATTTTTGCTTTGTAATTCTTGGACAAGTTGTAGGCATCATTTCTGAGTTCTTCTAACTCATTCATTTGAAGTTTTCGCTCCTCCCCTGCGAAGTCTAGGTGATCGAGGCGCAACAGTGGAGGATGAACGCCCGGAGAAGAAGCTAACGGCCTGTAAGTGTTGCAGGCCGTGATATGGAGAAAAAGAGAAGAGGGCGAACGGCTTGGGTCGCTAGGCCGTTCTCAAACGTGAAAGAGAGTAGAGAAAAGGTAAAAGAGAGAGAACATGGGAATGAGAGAAAGAGAGAGAATGGAGGAGCAGTGTGCAGCATCGTAGAGGAGCCTGGTGGTGTGCAAAGGCGGTGTGAAAGGCGACCGGAGTTGCAGGCTGCAACTCCGGTGGGGCGTGGAGAGGATATCGTGGACTGCTTTCACGGTGGTGAGCAGTCCGGTGGAGAAAAAGGGAGGAATGGCCCTAGTGAAGAAGAATAGAAGAAGAAGAACGTGAAGAAGACAAGGTGGCCAGAGTTCTGCAACTCCGGCCGGTAAATGAAGAAGAAGAAGAAGAAGAAGAAGAGAAAGAGGAGAAAGAACGTAGGGGGGGTTTTTGGGAAGAGAAAGGAGAGGAAAGGAGGGGGATTAGGGTTCGAATGAACCCCTCTCCTTCTCCTTTTAAAGCTCCCTATTTCCTTTAATGGAAATAGGGTATTTTTTGAAAATAAAAAATATGAAAAATATATATATATATTTTTTTATGTAAAACACTACTTTTCTATGGGGAATTTCCCCAATTAGTGGACCCCCCATTTAATTAAAATTATTTTGAAATTCACGGGGTCCACTAACTGGTCGGACAGCGGGTCGATGATGATGGGCCCGGCTACTGGCCCACATGGATTTATGATGTCCATTGTCTCACAAGATGATGTGACAGACGGTCTGATAGCAATCGGATGGATGGTGACTTGATTGGGACCCAGATTGGTAGATCGACGGATCTAGAGAGATCCAACGGTCTGATTGAAGATCCAATGGTGTGATGGAAGATCCAACGGTCAGAAAGCTAAGGGAGATGAGATAGAGCCGAAGGGTAGGAGTTCTGGGGTTAGGTCAGTAGATTCGAGGATCGAGAGATGAAGAGAGAGAGAGAATAAGGAGAGATGAGAGAGAAAGTATCAAAAAAAATGGAGAAAAGTATTGGCAGAGGGTCTGGAACCCTGGTCTTCACTGTGACCATCCTCACGCTTCTCCAGTAGAGTAGACTATCATTCCTTGCTGACTCATGTGGCTTTAAACGCTTTGGTCCGTCTCTTGGTCATTGGCTCTCCTGTTCTTTTCGTTCTTTGGGCCGGCTTTTTGGTCCTCCTATTCAGCCCATAGTTGGCCCATATCTTTTAGTCATAGCATGTGGGCTCTTTAAGCTTTGATAATGGGCTTTCCTGATTGATGTGGGCTCGCAAGTCTCGAGAATTGTCCCATCGGGGTTTCCTGCGACAGAAGAAGCGCGTAATGAGACTTTATCAGAACGACTCAATGTCTAGACTTCCGAAAATGTGTTTAATGCATGCAAATATACCATTTCGTCAAAAAAAGTGTGTTCTACGCAACAAAAGAGACTCTTACGTAGAAAAGTAGATAAATAGAGCATTTTAACGTAGGAGAGTGAGAAAACGCTTAGAAGATAACAATGGAAAATACGCACTTTTAAGCTAATATCAGAGCACCAGCCACAGTCCTCCATTGATTCTGGCAAGAAGCTCTCCGAAATTGTTAAAAACCACACCACCTTCTTCTCGTCTTTTCTTCCTTTCTTCTTCTTTCTTCTTCTTCTTGCTGGTTAACAAAAATCCCAGCAACCACACCATAGCTATGTGCATCAACGGTGGTGCTTCTCTTTCTCGGCTCCTCCTCCTTCTCTTATCGGAGTTACTGCCCTGCAACTCTGGCTGGCCATCTTTCTCTTCTAGCTGGCTACGTTGCAAGTGCTCCACCTTCTTCTTCACCTTGCATAACCATTTACCAGCAACACACCTTCTTCTTCTTCATCTGCTAGCGGCAACACCGGAGTTGCACACCTGCAACTCCAGCCTGTCTCTTGGGACCTTGGTCCTCTATGCCTACACCCTAGCAGCACCACTAGTGATTCTCCTTCTCGGCTTCACAGAGGAGTACCTGCAACTCTGGTAGTTCTCTCCTATTTCAAGCACAACCCACATCATCTACTTTGACTGTCGAACTTGCAAGTGCAAGCCGTGTTCTTCAAGGGCTCCATCTTCTTCCAACACGAACAGATCTGCAACTCCACCAGTTGCAGATCTGCATCTTGTTCGCGGTCACCTCTATAAGTGCTGTGCTTAAGCAACCACAGCCTGCACCTGCTGTGAGGTGTTGTTACGGCCTGGCACTGCCCACATCAAAACCACCATCTCCTTCATCTTTTCTTGCTGCCACTTGTTGCAAGAGCACCACCACTACCTTCCACAATCACTACCCAACAATGAATTCTAGCACTCCTCCATGATCTGCAGGTCATCATCTCACTTCTCAACACCCTCCACCACCGACAACAATAACGCCTGCTAGATCTTCTCCATCACCACATCAACAACCACAAGTTCACATCCCATCTGTGCTACACTTTCACGTGTTGCCCTGCCCTTCACTGGTGTTCTATCATTTGTCAACCTCCCCCTTTCAAAGCACTGGCAAAACACCCACCATTCACGAAGACCAACTGGTTGCACTCTTGCAATACCAGTCGGTTCTTTCTTGAACCACTATGGCAACCATCTCAGTCGGTTCCTTCCCTCTTATCCTTCCTCATTTTCTCTCACCTCCTCTTGACCGTTTCTCTTCTTTTCCCCCTCTCCATCTTCACACCAGCCACCATTAGCTTCTTCTTCACAACGATGCAACTCGGGAGAACCACTCGTGAGATCACGTGAAGGACTAGCAACACCTTGCTGTCATTCCCACGAACCTCTGCAAAATATCGCCGCCTAGCATGCAATACTTTCTTCATTCCCACTTGCACAGCAATGCTCAGCAAGCACACATCACAATTGCTCCTTCTCAGTCATACCTTTGCTGCTAGAGCAAGCTCACGTCGTGAGTGACATCATCACCTTGCTGCAGTGCACCAATCTGTTGGAAACACCACAGATTTGATCTATAGTGCTCCTACATCCATTGCCAGCTCAAAAGTTCATCTCCACGATCTGAAACCAGAAGATCTTCCCCCTTCAACCTTCATAGTTTGCAGATCTGAAATCTGTGGGCTCTCCTCTTCTTGCCGCTCAATCACTGGCAACTCAAGACAACACCCTTGCATCTCCTAGCAACTCCACCACCGGTCTACCTCCTCCTTGTTGCAGCTTCGATCGCCAAGGCAACACAACACCTCCCGTCCCTTCACCACCAACAACTCACGTGTTGTTTCCAACCCTGCTGCTCCTCTCCTTCCTCGATCTTGAAGACCAGCAACCTCACCATTCATTGCTCCTCCCTTCCATAGTTGCATCCTGCTGCTGCCTCTCTCCATTTTCAATGCACCTACGTGACAGCTCGATCAACCTTGCTGCCTTGCAACTGGGTTGTTCTCTTTCCTAGTGCACATACAGCCCACCATCCCACTTCTAGGTGCATGTTCGATCCATCTCATTGGCAGCACCACTTGGTTGATCTAACCATTGGCCGATCCGGTAAGTGCACTCAAGAGGTAAACCCTTTCTTCTCTCTTGAATTTTCTTTTCTCTCTCTAAAATCTATTATCTTTTTGCTTATTTTCTCTCTCTAGCACTCTCATTTAATTGCTTTCTTTGTTAGCATTTATTTTTATTTGAGTTTTGTAATACTTTGATTAATTAATGAACTTATTTTGATAATTCATTTATTTATTGTGTTTCATTCTATTTACGTAAATTAGCTGATAATAATCTCATCAAAAAGCTTGTTTTAATCTTGATTTCCACCATTCTCTCTCTTCCATGATTTTTAGCAGATTTTTGTTAATTTGTTCTTTATTTTCCTTAACCCTGGGTGCGGATGATATCCGACATGAGCCACCGTGCAAGTCTGCATTTTTATAGATTAAGTGAACAAATTCGGAGAAATTACAAATATTGTTGAGATCTAGGGTTTTCGTAACCAACGACGTGGAAAAACCCTACTTTCAAATGGCGCCGTTGCCGTTCGGTTTACGGGATTGTTAAAGACGAATAGGAATTCGGAAAAGCTGCTTAATCTTAAAGATTCGATCCAAATCAGAAACTTTCTATTTTATTTTTCACATTTTCCACTTGATATTTTAATGCCTCGGACGGCCGAGTGCAAAGTTGTAAAACTTAGGGATTCATTTTCTCTCATTTTAGAATAACTGCTAGATTAATTAATTAATTAAATATATATATATATTAGGGTCAGATTTTAATTCTGCTATTTCTAGTTAGATCACCATTGGTTATTTGATTCATTTTGGAAGGTTTCCAACTCCGGGTAATTCAAAAGTGGATATTTCTAAACCCTAATTCGGGAATAGCTAAAGTTGAATTTCAAACCCTAATTAGAACTAATTCACAATACCAGCCCTAAATCATTACGTGTTTCTTGAAACCCCAAAGGCGGTTTACCATCAAACTCCATACCATAGACCATTGTGGACTAACGTGAGATTGCAGATTGCAATTACCAAGTGAGTAGGGAGCGAAAGCTCAAAGAGGTGGAGTCAGGCCCAAGTCCATTTGGATACCCCTCCCTATCTCATGGTGGAGACCCCGTGCATAGCCAACGGGCAGGTAAGTGTCTACACCTCGCCTTGAGTGCGATCATGATCATTGTGTAAACACTGTGCCGACTGTTTATTTACTTTTGCAAACATTATCAAAACTGCTTGGATTGGCTGTAATAAAATACATAAAGAGCAAACCCAACTCTAACTTGAAATTGGTGGGATTTCATCACTCACCTCGTCATTTCAGCTTTTGTGCAACCATAACCAAGAATTAAAATCAATCAAGAAGTAGAGCCCAGTTAGATCAGTGTTCGAGAAAAACTCCACATAAAGCGACTTCTTCAAAGATCAAGTCGATTAAGTCCATGAGTGCGGGTCCCTATTATCTAACACACCCATAAGTCCCTACTACTCAAGTATACCGAGCTCGTAAGTGGCCTCCTTGATTATCTGTCGAATTAGCTTAGTGTTGTATTAGGAACACGAACCAACCCTAGCTCCTCTTCTGAGAAAGCTCATCTTCATACTTGACAAATCCGGTTAGTCTAGGACGTACTTAAGTCAGCCGATGTGCCGCACGTCTGTCTAGGCTTTGGATTATCTTGCAGTCAACTTGAGTTAGTACTGGCGGATTTACTTTGAAGAGTGTATCCTAGTGAGAACCTACGGAGCGAAAAGTTAGTCCTGTAGGTATTTGAAGATAAACCAGTGGTTCGTCCACTGTCGTAATCTACACTATCCCTACATTAACAAGATAATTCATAATACTATCCTAATTGTTTAGGTTAAGATTATCTGTTGCCTTGTATGCATCATCTAGGCTCATTCAGTTTTATAACCTTTTGCCGACTCTAGAGGCTTGCTTTTTCAGCATATGCCCGCTTGGACTAGATCCAATCATAGATTGATTCGATTTGAGAATCATTTTCGTACAGTGGAGTCTTCCACTATTGTTGGGCTCACTTTGGCGATACATGATTCTGGAAGTGGGTGGAACGTGTGTTGGTGTCATTTCTAGGGTTCCCAGGGTGTGAGTGGTCTCTGTGAGTCTGTGATAGTGATAATGCAGTGTGTGTCGTCTCTTCTGAACAGATACAGACATAGTGGCATCTATTTCATAACGTAGAACTTGACTGAACTGTCCTTCACTAACATCGTCATTCCAAACAACCACAAACGTAACAGGGGGTAGATTAATTGATGTCGCTTCTAGTTCATCATTCCCCATGAAGATGATCTTAATCTAGTCATGCTGAATGGGTCCCTCAGCCTATCACACTAAGGGACTGGGGAATGTCCAAAATGCATCCAACAGGTTTAAAACATTGTTAAATGGAGTTATCCTTTACTTGGGTAGTCTCAAAGGGGTATAATTCAATTAATTCATTGATTGGTCCATGATTATCTTTTAAGCGTCATGTTCTTAGACATTGGAGAGAAAATCTCCAGATATCAATAACATTAATAGGTTCATTAAGAAGGAGAAGATCTCCAGGTCTCAATAACATTAATAGGTTCATTAAATGATGTGACAGAAACATCTATGCGGCGAGACAACTCCATTACATTCTAGGTGCCAGATTCTTAACCGTTTTTCAACCCTAAGTGAAATCTCCTGGACCCATGATATTCGCTCAAAAGTGCTTATTTTAAGCAATTATCCTTTTAGCATTATCGCACTCTCCTACGTAAAACTGCTCTAATTATCCACTTTTCTACGTAAGAGTCTATCTCATTGCGTAGAACACACTTTTCTGGACGAAATGGTATATTTGCATGCATTAAACACATTTTCGAAAGTCTAGACATGAAGTCATTCTAATAGAGTCTAATTACGCGCTTCTTCTGTCGCAGGAAACCCCGATGGGACAATTCTCGAGACTTGCAAGCCCACATCGATCAGGAAAGCCCATTATCAAAGCTTAAAGAGCCCACATGCTATGACTAGAAGATATGGGCCAAATATGGGCTGAATAAGAGGACCAAAAAGCCGGCCCAAAGAACGAAGAGAGTAGGAGAGCCAATGACCAAGAGACGGACCAAAGCGTTTAAAGCCACATGAGTCAGCAAAGAATGATGGTCGACTCTACTGGAGAAGCGTGAGGATGGTCACAGTGAAGACCAGAGTTCCAGACCATCCGCCAGTGCTTTTCTCTCTATTTTCTGATACTTTCTCTCTCATCTCTCCTTATTCTCTCTCTCTCTTCATCTCTCGGTCCTCGAATCTACTGACCTAACCCCAGAACTCCTGCCCATCGGCTCTATCTCATCTCCCTTAGCTTTCTGACCGTTGGATCTTCAATCAGACCGTTGGATCTCTCTAGATCCGTCGATCTACCAATCTGAGTCCCAATCAAGTCACCATCCATCCGATCGCCATCAGACTGTCTGTCACATCATCTTGTGAGACGATGGACATCATCAATCCATGTGGGCCAGTAGCCGGGCCCATCATCATCGACCCGCTGTCCGACCAGTTAGTGGACCCCGTGAATTTCCAAATAATTCTAATTAAATTTAAAAAAATGGAGGGTCCACTAATTGGGGAGATTCCCCATAAAAAAGTAGGTTTTTACTTTTAAAAAAAAAAAAAATATATTTTTCATATTTTTTATTTTCAAAAAATACCCTATTTCCATTAAAGGAAATAGGGAGCTTTAAAAGGAGAAGGATAGGGGTTCATTCGAACCCTAATCCCTCTCCCCTCTCCTCCTCTCCTTCCCCAAAACCGTTCCCAAGGTTTTCCCCTCCTTTTTCTCCTTCTTTTTCTTCCTTCTCTTCCTCCTCTTCTTCATCTTCTTCATATTTTCTCTCGCCGGAGTTGCAGGCAGCAACTCCGGCCGCCTGCACGTCCTTCTCCCTTCTCCCCCTCTCTTCCTATCCTTCTTCTTCTCCGTCGCTTCTTCCTCTTCTCTTTCTCCTTCTTCTTCTTCTCCTCTTCTTCTTTTCTTTCTTTTCTCTTCTTATCGTTCTTCATCATCTTCTCCTCCTCCGGCGGACTGAACCAGTCCGTCAAGCACGCCACAGCCACCATTTGCACCACCGCTGCCTCCTCTTCCTCTTCTTCTTCTTCTTCTTCTTCTTCTTCTTCTTCTTCTTCTTTCTACCTTCTTCTTCTTCTTTCTTCTTTATTCTTCTTCCTTCTTCTCTTCTTTTTTTTTGTTTTGCAGGTTTGCTGTCACGACCTGTTGCCGCCATTAACCGCTGCAACTTGCTGGCCACCGCTGCTGCAACTCCGGTCGTTGCTTCTACCTGCTCCACGCCCCTCTAGTTAGCGACTTTGTGGGGTTTTCTCGTCGAATTCCACCCCCGTCACACACAGTTTGCTGGTCAACACGGAACAGATCTACATCACGAGCATATCTGTTCTCCTCCCCCTACCGCCTTCTCAACCACCGGACTGCCCTCCTCCAGCCGCTCTCCTCTCCAACGCCCTTATCCGTTTGATGGTTGCTGCCTACAACAGCCTCCCCCCAAACGTGCAGCAGCACCATTGCTGCATAGCAACACCGTGAAAACGGTCTGAACTTGCAGCCTTGCAAGTTGCATCTCGAACTCCGGTAAGAACACTCCGGCCAACAACCTGTGCTCCTCCTCGTTCTCCATCAGGCGCTGGTACTATGCTCTACAGCAACCTCCAATCTACAAGGCGTCCCTACACCTTGCAACGTCGGCAGCCCCTCTCTTCTTCTTCATCTTTCACGATTTGTTAAACCGTTCACCATGGCTCACCACGTGAAAAGGGAGGGATTCCAGCTTTGTTGATCCACGCCTCCTCCTCCACGGCACCACCAAACCAGCGTGCATCCACTCCTCTCCATTGCACCATGTGTGCTTCCCCATCGTCCTTGGCCGAAGCGATTCCCGGTAAGTTTGGTAAGTTTCACCTTTTTCCTTTTTTTTCTTTAGTTTCTCTCTCTAAAACCTCACTTTCTCTCTCTACACTCGTTTCTCTCTCTAGTTTTTAGCATGTTCTCTCTCTATCTCTTTCTCTCTCTAGATTTCTTCTTTTTCTCTCTAAAATGCCTCGCCTCTCATCTTCTCTCCACCTATTCTCTTTTTATTCTTCTCTCTCTAGAATGCTTTTTAGTCTAGTTTCGATTATTGCTGATTTTTATTCAGATATTGTAAGGACATTTTGATTAATGAATGATGAAGTTTGTTTTTATCTATTATTTCTTGTGATGGTCCGTCAGTTTTTGTTCTTATTAGCGCTAATCCGAATAATCCCGAGTGCGGATCGACATCCGACACGAGCCACTGTGCAAAATTGCCCATTTTACAGGTTAAATGTCTCGGATCAATTAAAAATGTGTTGAAGTTAGGGTTTCCGTAAACAACGACGCGGAAAATACCTACTTTCAAATGGCGCCGCTGCCGCTCGGGTGTTCGGGAGTGCGAAAAAGGACGTAAAGACGGAATTGGAAAGTTGCTGAAGCGAAAAGCTGCTCAATTTGGCCAGCCCGACCTTTTCGGGAAACTTTCTATTTTTTTTTGTTTTTAGTGATTTTTAGCAATTTTAAAAATTACTATTTTTAATGCCTCGGAAGGCCGAGTGCAATTTGTAATAATTTAGGAATTTTACTGCTTTCCATATAACTGCTAGATCTTGTTCTAGGGTTTTTTAGAAACCCTAGATTAAGTGGAAAATACAAAAAAAAATAATAAATTCAAAACTCAAAAAAATTAGGGTTTCATATTCTGCAGATTTTTAGAAATCACCAATCCAGGATTTGCGATTTTTGGAAAGATTCTAAAATCTTGAAACTTTGCTAAATTAGGGTTTCCCCTCTTAGAAGTTTCCTCTTTAGAAGCATTTCTATCTTTAGAAATCTTCCGAATTTGGAAAAGTCTGCAAAAGGAAACACCCCAAATCTAGCAGAATTTCAATTTTGGGAAATTTTCCAAAATTATAAGGGATCTCGCAATCAAATCTTTCTTGGAAGATCTCCACCATTCGGGAAACTTTCCAATCTAGGTATTTTCCAATCTGGGAATTCCTAAATTTTAACCCATCTCGAATTTGGAAACTAATTCAAAAACTTGCCTAAATTCAGTGCTTGTTCAGTGAACCCTAAAAAGGCAAGGATCTTCCAAATAGAATCCCACATACCTAGACCGTGCGATCTAACTTTTCTGCAGGAACACGATCCAGTGTGGGTAGAGAGCGAAAGCTCAAAGAGGTGGAGTCGGGCCCAAGCCCATTAGGATACCCCTCTCTAACCCACGGAGGCGACCCCGTGGCGTGGCCCACGGGAGGTAAGTCTCTATCCTCGCCTTGAGTGCGATACTGCGCCGTTGGGTGACACATTGCCGCTTGTCTATTTGCTTTCGCATCCATATTCTTCGATTTGCGTGGCGTGGCCGTTAATCAATCAACTCTAAGAGAGCAGACCCAGCTCCAAATTGAAACTGGTGGGATTTCATCACCCACCTCATCATTCCAACTGATTTGATCCCAAGGCTCCATTTAATTAAAAAGAATCAAGAAGTAGAGCCAATTAGCCCGGTGTTCGAGGAAAAATCCACACAAAGCGAACCCGCTTAACATCCAATCGAAATAAGACCACGAGCGCGGGTCCCTATTGTCTAACACACCCATAAGTCCCTGCTACTCAAGTACACTGAGCTCGACGTGGCCTCTTGGACTATTCGGCGGTTAGTTGCGTGTGGACTAGGAACACGCACCAACCCTAGCTTAACCCGAGGGAACACTCTTCTTCTACACTTGACCAATCCGGTTAGTCTGGGATGTACTTAAGACAGCCATTGTGCCGCACGTCTGTCTAGGCTTCGGATTGCCTTGTTGTTGACTAGAGTTAGTACTAAAGGATTCGCTCTGAAAAGTGTAGCCTGGTGAGAACCTCTGAGTGCAAACAGTTAGTCCGGCGGCTAAAAGATAAACCAGTGGTCCGCCCACTGTCATAATCTACTCTAGCCCCAAAACTAACAAGATAATGCCTAAAATATATCCTGATTGTTTAGAATAGGATTATCTGTGCTTGGTGTGCATCATTTAGAATCACTACTCCAGTGTCTCCTTTTGGCAACTTTTTGCCAAATCTTGGGCTTGCTTTTTCAAGTAGAAGCCCGGTTGGACCTGCCCTAACCTTTTACTGACTCGATCTGAGAGTTAGTCCACCGCACCCCTCTATCGCCTCTAATGGCAGATGAACGGCCTCTGTATGAGACCTACTACAGTTTCTGTGAGAATCGAGGTGATCACTCTCAACAATGGTATGACAATTCTGCGTATCATCATGATACTCCAGTCTCGCACACTTCTACAGGGTATGATAATCACCGAGATCCGGAGTACAATTCTGTACTCCAAGAACTTAAAAATTCAGTCTCTGCCCTTCGTGCCGCAGTTCAGCAACCTGTGTACCATTCCCACTTTGTAGGATATTACCCTCATATCCAGCAAGATGTCTGTACCTTTCCATCTCCAATGCAGACATCCTATGACAACACTTATTATCAGGATAATAGGAGTCACCATAACTTTGGTTGGGAACAGTCTGCCCTCCCGCAGCAACTGCCGCAGGATAATTATCCTTCCGGGTTCCATCAACCCAATGGAGAGTATGACTGGCAATACTCGCAATCCCAGTACCCGTCATATCCACAGAATGACTATTCTGATCAACAGTGGTCCCCTCAGGATTTTCAGAGTCAGCAACTAGTCCCAGACTCCACTTTGCCTTACCACTTTCATACCCAGTCGGACTACAATCAAGAGTTAGCACCTCAGCTCCCCTTGGCTGAACCACCTCCGTTGGCTACTACACCCGGTCTAGAGGACCTTCTCTCTAAGTACATTGCCCAGCTAGAGCACCAACAACAGCAATCTATGGAGAGCTTCGAGCAACGTCTAGTTCAATTAGAAAATGAGAGACAGGAAGTCAACTTCACTAGTCCACCAATAGCCTATCCTGAGGAGAATGATATGGCCACTGTTTATAATGAGGAGCCGCACAATTGGACCCAGTACCACCATTGTGAGGAAGAAATAGAAGTTGTACCCACCCTTAGATCGAGCCAGACTATTGAGGAGCCAGTGTTTCCTTCTTCGGTGCCTTTAAAAGCACCACATCCTGAACCTACCTCAGAGCAACCTATTTCTCACTCTCCCACTGCTGCTTCTAACCTGGACCCTGAAGATGATCATCATGACACTAAGTTTTGTCTCAATCGTAGGATCCCTGCTGTCATAGATCTACCGTTCCTCCCCACCTCCCTTGGATTGTGCAACAATTGTGATGAACCCGAGTCTCAATCTTTGGTGCCCTTAAAAGCACCAACTTCTGGACTGAGCACAGAGGAACTTAGTCCCATCTCTATCTCTGATAATTCTCTCTCTGCTCTGAATGCAGACATTCCTACTGATGAGCCATGTCTAGAAAATGGGCCTCCCGCTGTCCTGGACCTACCGATCCCTATCGAGGAGGAACATATTGAGTACAGGGATTGGAACATCCCTATCACATTAGGAAACATCGAGAAAGAGGTCAACAGTTTCCACCCGTCACCCTACGTCGATATTTTCGATGACCCGTGTGCCGTAGAGAGTCTAACTCAGGACTCTCCCGAAGATATATTATCCAAGTGTCATGAACACTGTGAGTTTGACTTCATCTCGGAGTCCAATATTTCTGGTATTACTGATCTGCAGGAGTCTGCTCCATTCAGATACATTCCCGCAAAACTCAATGAGTTTGCGGCTCTGCTAACCACGGTCAGAGAACCCACTACTACTCTCCTCTCAGTCTTTACTGAGAAGCTTCTATCCCTCCCTGCTGAACTAAATGTTTTTGCGGGTCTGCTCAGAGAACCCACTCCTACTCCTGTCCTCTCAGTTTTTACTGAGAAGATTCATTCCCTCCCTACTCAACTACACACTTTTGTAGGGCTACTCAGAGAACTTACTGCCCTTCTCTCAGTCTACACTGAGAAAGACCTGTTCTACACAGGTATACCTAGACAAGGGATAGGATAGTTGTCTCTATTCCACCTTAGGTGTTAGGAAGACTGCAGATTCACTCAGTCTCCATGTGTTTTATTCTGGTTGGGGGTACTTGATATACCCCCGTCATGTCTGGCTGAAGACGTAAAACTTAGCGCTTTCAGAAAGGCAATTCCGGTATTCCTAGAGTACATGAGTCTCATGCATTGGTGATTATTGTTATATCTTTGGCAATGCAGGTACATTCATTCTTCCGATCATCAGGTATCACACACTGTCGAGTTTCTGCCGACTTGGTAACATCCTTCCTGAATCTTTGCATCATCATCACTGATTTGTTATCATTTTAGGTCCCGGTCATGAGCACCGAGGACGGTGCTATATTTTGGTTGGGGGTGGGTATTTACCAAAACTCATGTATTCCTTTTGATAAATATAGATATAGATATAAAAAAAAAAAGAAAAAAAAAAAAAAAGAAAAAGTTGTTTTTGGGGTGATTTCCGATGTTCTCCAAAAGTTTTCTAGAATTTCAAAAATGTGTCAAATACCCTGACTTTGATTAGCTGAAAACCTCCGTTAAGTCAGTATTGAGGATGTCAATTTTTGTTTAAAGTTAGCGTTGAGTCAATTCAAGCGTGACTACAGCAGGTTTGAAAACTCAGAAAAACTCATATTCGGCACAATTGTACACTATCAATATCAGAGTCATCCTAAGTTTAGAAATTCTAGAGATCCTGCGAGAATAATTGTGGAGACCTAACCTAGTGAGCTTTCGAGCCTTTAATCATTTTAGAGAGTTATACAATAATCCTGAGTCAATGGATGACTCACTATTCTTCATGCCCGCAATATTCGTTGAGAGATCTCATTATCTTTTGCTTCGATCATGGAACTCAGAACGACATCAACATTGGATTACTACGACAGAACCTTCTTTGTATCCAGTCAAGACAGTATACATGATAGTGCAAACCCTAGAAAATGATGTAGGCCATTTTTCTGAACCATTCAGCCTTTTTACTCACCTGAATTATACTTCACTAGAAACCCCTTGAGCCGTTCTATAAAAGCCTTTTCTTTGTAAACCCATCAACCTAAAACCCAGTCCAGTTACGAAGCATGACTGGCTACCCGTATTTTGAGATGGACAAAAGAATAACTGATGTGTGTATACCGTGAAAAGAAAAGTAAAGAAGAAAAATCAAAAGGAAAAGAAAGTGGTTCAAGCTGAAAACAAAATATGGAAAGAAAGTATGAAAAAGAGCTGAAAAGAAATTGAGCAGTCTCAGAAATATCTAGAAAAAGAGAAAAATATGAAAAAGGGAAAAAGAACCAGATAATGGTGTTACGTCGCAGGAAAAATGCAAGAAAATGGCAATATCCTCTCAAGATCTTTGAAATCCTGTATCCCTTTATCTCTCTACACCTGACCTAAGCCTCATTACAACCCAGGAAAGTCCTACTTGATTCTAGGATAGTACGATCATAAAATGTGGAGATTGGAGAAAGAGAAGCTATAGAGTTTGATCTGACGTTCCCGAGTGAAGTGGTATTCCAATCATGAGATCTTTTTCTGTTAAAAATGTCATTCCTTCAAATAATACATATGTGAGATCTTTGCTTTCGTATATCAACACATCTCCTCACATATAAATTGAGAGAAAAGAAGAAAACCCTTCTTGTGTGATTCTATTCTGAGTGCTAAACATGTGAGATTTGAGGTCGAGGCATAAAGACTTAGAGGTGATCTGGAAATCTTTACTGTCGGATGATGAGAATGTTGAGCACACACACACGCAGAGTCTGACTATTCTGGGTCATGATTATCAGTCTGTAGTCTTGCCAAAACTTTCAAACTCTTCGCTAACATGTAACTATTTTTGCATTCATTCAATGATATGACGAACGGTGTTTTCCCTGAGCTAATATGAAAAAGTGTGCAGCATGTGCAGAGCCCTTTTAAGCTCATTTATTTCGCACTAATTGCCAAGGATTGGCAATATGCTGGTTGGGGGTTGTGATATTCGCTCAAAAGTGCTTATTTTAAGCAATTATCCTTTTAGCATTATCGCACTCTCCTACGTAAAACTGCTCTAATTATCCACTTTTCTACGTAAGAGTCTATCTCATTGCGTAGAACACACTTTTCTGGACGAAATGGTATATTTGCATGCATTAAACACATTTTCGAAAGTCTAGACATGAAGTCATTCTAATAGAGTCTAATTACGCGCTTCTTCTGTCGCAGGAAACCCCGATGGGACAATTCTCGAGACTTGCAAGCCCACATCGATCAGGAAAGCCCATTATCAAAGCTTAAAGAGCCCACATGCTATGACTAGAAGATATGGGCCAAATATGGGCTGAATAAGAGGACCAAAAAGCCGGCCCAAAGAACGAAGAGAGTAGGAGAGCCAATGACCAAGAGACGGACCAAAGCGTTTAAAGCCACATGAGTCAGCAAAGAATGATGGTCGACTCTACTGGAGAAGCGTGAGGATGGTCACAGTGAAGACCAGAGTTCCAGACCATCCGCCAGTGCTTTTCTCTCTATTTTCTGATACTTTCTCTCTCATCTCTCCTTATTCTCTCTCTCTCTTCATCTCTCGGTCCTCGAATCTACTGACCTAACCCCAGAACTCCTGCCCATCGGCTCTATCTCATCTCCCTTAGCTTTCTGACCGTTGGATCTTCCATCGGACCGTTGGATCTTCAATCAGACCGTTGGATCTCTCTAGATCCGTCGATCTACCAATCTGAGTCCCAATCAAGTCACCATCCATCCGATCGCCATCAGACTGTCTGTCACATCATCTTGTGAGACGATGGACATCATCAATCCATGTGGGCCAGTAGCCGGGCCCATCATCATCGACCCGCTGTCCGACCAGTTAGTGGACCCCGTGAATTTCCAAATAATTCTAATTAAATTTAAAAAAATGGAGGGTCCACTAATTGGGGAGATTCCCCATAAAAAAGTAGGTTTTTACTTTTAAAAAAAAAAAAAAAATATTTTTCATATTTTTTATTTTCAAAAAATACCCTATTTCCATTAAAGGAAATAGGGAGCTTTAAAAGGAGAAGGATAGGGGTTCATTCGAACCCTAATCCCTCTCCCCTCTCCTCCTCTCCTTCCCCAAAACCGTTCCCAAGGTTTTCCCCTCCTTTTTCTCCTTCTTTTTCTTCCTTCTCTTCCTCCTCTTCTTCATCTTCTTCATATTTTCTCTCGCCGGAGTTGCAGGCAGCAACTCCGGCCGCCTGCACGTCCTTCTCCCTTCTCCCCCTCTCTTCCTATCCTTCTTCTTCTCCGTCGCTTCTTCCTCTTCTCTTTCTCCTTCTTCTTCTTCTCCTCTTCTTCTTTTCTTTCTTTTCTCTTCTTATCGTTCTTCATCATCTTCTCCTCCTCCGGCGGACTGAACCAGTCCGTCAAGCACGCCACAGCCACCATTTGCACCACCGCTGCCTCCTCTTCCTCTTCTTCTTCTTCTTCTTCTTCTTCTTCTTCTTCTTCTTCTTCTTTCTACCTTCTTCTTCTTCTTTCTTCTTTATTCTTCTTCCTTCTTCTCTTCTTTTTTTTTGTTTTGCAGGTTTGCTGTCACGACCTGTTGCCGCCATTAACCGCTGCAACTTGCTGGCCACCGCTGCTGCAACTCCGGTCGTTGCTTGTACCTGCTCCACGCCCCTCTAGTTAGCGACTTTGTGGGGTTTTCTCGTCGAATTCCACCCCCGTCACACACAGTTTGCTGGTCAACACGGAACAGATCTACATCACGAGCATATCTGTTCTCCTCCCCCTACCGCCTTCTCAACCACCGGACTGCCCTCCTCCAGCCGCTCTCCTCTCCAACGCCCTTATCCGTTTGATGGTTGCTGCCTACAACAGCCTCCCCCCAAACGTGCAGCAGCACCATTGCTGCATAGCAACACCGTGAAAACGGTCTGAACTTGCAGCCTTGCAAGTTGCATCTCAAACTCCGGTAAGAACACTCCGGCCAACAACCTGTGCTCCTCCTCGTTCTCCATCAGGCGCTGGTACTATGCTCTACAGCAACCTCCAATCTACAAGGCGTCCCTACACCTTGCAACGTCGGCAGCCCCTCTCTTCTTCTTCATCTTTCACGATTTGTTAAACCGTTCACCATGGCTCACCACGTGAAAAGGGAGGGATTCCAGCTTTGTTGATCCACGCCTCCTCCTCCACGGCACCACCAAACCAGCGTGCATCCACTCCTCTCCATTGCACCATGTGTGCTTCCCCATCGTCCTTGGCCGAAGCGATTCCCGGTAAGTTTGGTAAGTTTCACCTTTTTCCTTTTTTTTCTTTAGTTTCTCTCTCTAAAACCTCACTTTCTCTCTCTACACTCGTTTCTCTCTCTAGTTTTTAGCATGTTCTCTCTCTATCTCTTTCTCTCTCTAGATTTCTTCTTTTTCTCTCTAAAATGCCTCGCCTCTCATCTTCTCTCCACCTATTCTCTTTTTATTCTTCTCTCTCTAGAATGCTTTTTAGTCTAGTTTCGATTATTGCTGATTTTTATTCAGATATTGTAAGGACATTTTGATTAATGAATGATGAAGTTTGTTTTTATCTATTATTTCTTGTGATGGTCCGTCAGTTTTTGTTCTTATTAGCGCTAATCCGAATAATCCCGAGTGCGGATCGACATCCGACACGAGCCACTGTGCAAAATTGCCCATTTTACAGGTTAAATGTCTCGGATCAATTAAAAATGTGTTGAAGTTAGGGTTTCCGTAAACAACGACGCGGAAAATACCTACTTTCAACCCACAAAGGATAGGCCTGTTCTCTTGCTTCAGTCCATTCCCCTCAAGACGGGGAGTATATCACTTAAGCATTAATCGTGTAGTAACCCGACATAGAGTTCTTAGAAGAGGAACATCTATCCGGTATAGTTCATTAGGGATTACCTTTTCACTAGTATTGCACAGGATATCTGAACTTGAGATTCTGTATTTCTTCGATAAATCTCACATACAGTGAAGGAAAACACTAAGTCAAATTCTAGATGAATCTCGACAGAGTATAGCCTTATCACAATAAAATAGAGGAAGACCATTTTTCTGTCCCCAGAGTCCTCTATTTATAGAGTTCTGGGGAGTGGTCTGCACATGTTGCAGACTCACCTTTATAAGGAAAAAATGATTAAAATAATGAAAAGTTACAAATAATCTTTAAAAAATGATTACATATGGTTGTAGGGTTCCTAGAGATACACAACCATATGGCACTGAAAGTAAGATTTTTCCGCGTCGTTGGTTACGGAAACCCTAACTTCAACACAATTTGTAATATTATCCGATTATCCTGTAAAATTCAAAGATTCTGTATAGGGATTCGTGTCGGATGTCGATCCGCACTCGGGATTAGTCGGGTTAGCGCATATTTGAACATAAAATGATGGAATTTATGCTAGAAAATTATGGAGAGGTGAGAATGGTTATTGTAAGTGATTGAAAACATGATTTTAGAGACAATTTCTAGATTAAGGTGCACTGAAAACTCCTAAACATAATATTCAAATTGCTTTATTAATTTATCAAATGTGCATACAATCATAAAACATCAGGAAAACCTAATTAGAAAGCATGAAAATTAGAGAGAGAAATGGAGGATTTAGAGAGGGAAAGTAGAGAGATCCTAAGGAAGAGAGAGAAAGTGGTAGAAGAAGAGATAAATCTAATCCTAGAGAGAGGTCTAGAGAGAGAAAGAAAATTGCAGAGAGAAGAGAGAACTAGAGAGAGAAAGTGAAACTCGACAAAAAAAACTAGAGTTCTAGAGAGAGAAAAAGGATAAAGACACACCATTCTTTATTGACTTACCGGGAGTGGGTGGGTTGGCCGTAGAGAATGAACCCAATGAGTGGTCCGACCAGCACGTGATGATCCTGGTGGTGGAGAATCGGTGATGTAGGTGGGGTAATGAACCGATCCAGCAAGAAAAACTCGACTCATGCAGTGGAGGTGAGCACGGTCGGTGGTGGCGCATGAAGGAGCATGGTGTGCATAACAAGTGGAGGATGAGGGCTGAGGTGCGCACAGCAAAATAACGGACTGGAGTTGCTGGTTGCAACTCCAGCAACCGTTAGAAAGAGAGGAGATCGGCAGGCGGTGGTGCAATCCAGGGAGGTGGGCTGGTATAGACGTGGAGGTTGAAGGCAAACGGCCTGCAACTGTTTGGCAAGGGGTGAGGTTCGGAAACGGAGAGTTAGTTGCAGGTTTCAAATGGCCGGAATGGACGGACTGGTGGAGTTGAACCAGTCCGTCGGAGGAAGGAGGCGGACTCCTTGTAGAACAAGGAGGAGATGACGAAGAAAACGGGCAGAAGGAGGAGGCGCGCGTGTGTGTAGCGGCAGCAGCGGTGGAGAGATCGTGAGCGACCGGAGTTGCTGTTTTGCAACTCCGGCGTGAAGAAGGGAGGAGGAAGATGACCGGAGTTTTGCAACTCCGGTGTGCAAACGAGTGAAACGGAAGAAGAAGAAGAAGAAGGATAGGAGGAAAAAAAAGAAAAAAGAAGGATAGGAGGAGAGGGGGAGGATCCTCACCAGCTCGCTGTGGTGAGGACGGTGATGGCACTCGGTTCGCCGGCCGGAGTTGCAGACCTGCAACTCCAGCAACAAAACAAAAAAAAAGAAAACGAAGAAGAGGAAGAGGAGGAGGAAGAGGAGAAGAAGAAGAAGAAGGAAGAGAAGAAAAAGAAGGGGGGGGCTTACCGTTTCCTGATGTGCTGTCCGTTCAAGGGATGAACCAGACTCACCGGCGTTCATGGAGGTTGGTGACGCTGGTTGTGGTGCTCCAAACCGTGGGGCAGCATGGAAGTGGGACGTGAGTTGCAGCCTGCTACTTGGAGCTGCAGGCCAAGGAGAAGAAGAAGAAGAAGAAGAAGAAGAAGAAGAAGAAGAAGAAGAAGGAGGAGAAGAAGAGGCCGGCGAACCAGTCCGGTGGTGGCTCGCCGGAGATGAAGGGGCGGAGCAGAAGAGGAAGAAAGAGGAAAAAATGGGAGAGGAAGAGCTTGGAGGGGGATTAGGGTTCGAACGAACCCTTCTCCTTCCTCTTATAAAGCTCCCTATTTCCATTAATGGAAATAGGGTATTTTTTAAATAAAAAAAAAATATTTTTAATTTTTTTTTTTTTTTTTTTTTTTTTAAGTAAAATGCTACTTTTCTATGGGGAATCTCCCCAATTAGTGGACCCCCCATTTAATTAAAATTATTTTTGAAATTCGCGGGGTCCACTAACTGGTCGGACAGCGGGTCGATGCTGATGGGCCCGGCTACTGGCCCACATGGACTGATGATGTCCATCGTCTCACAAGATGATGTGACAGGCATTCTGAAGGCGATCGGATGGATGGTGACTTGATTGGGACCCAGATTGGTAGATCGACGGATCTAGAGAGATCCAACGGTCCGATTGAAGATCCAACGGTCCGACGGAAGATCCAACGGTCAGAAAGCTAAGGGAGATGAGATAAAGCTGATAGGCAGGAGTTCTGGGGTTAGGTCAGTAGATTCGAGGATCGAGAGATGAAGAGAGAGAGAGAATAAGGAGAGATGAGAGAAAAAGTATCAAAAAAAATGGAAAAAAAGCACTGGCGGAGGGTCTGGAACCCTGGTCTTCACTGTGACATCCTCACGCTTCTCCAGTAGAGTCGACCATCATTCTTTGCTGACTCATGTGGCTTTAAACGCTTTGGTCCGTCTCTTGGTCATTGGCTCTCCTACTCTCTTCGTTCTTTGGGCCGGCTTTTTGGTCCTCTTATTCAGCCCATATTTGGCCCATACCTTCTAGTCATAGCATGTGGGCTTTTTAAGCTTTGATAATGGGCTTTCATGATCGATTTGGGCCCACAAGTCTTGAGAATCGTCCCATCGGGGTTTCCTGCGACAGAAGAAGCGCGTAATGAGACTTTATCAGAACGGCTTAATATCTAGACTTCCGAAAATGTGTTTAATGCATGCAAATATACCATTTCGTCCAGAAAAGTGTGTTCTACGCAACAGAAGAGACTCTTACGTAGAAAAGTAGGTAAATAGAGTATTTTACGTAGGAGAATGCAATAACGCTAAAAGGATAATTGCTTAAAATAAGCACTTTTGAGCGAATATCAGGCACTATGGTAGATTCTGCATGCTTTTTGAGGAAAATGACCTATGCCCTTTTCTGGACAAATGAGAGGTCCTCTTGAAATTTTAACTGCATACGGTTGTGTAGGAGGAGGTCCTACACAACCGTATATCATCACTTTTTCATCTCCTACACACATCTTGAGGAAAATGGCATGTGTGACTTTTTGGGGATATGAGGGGTATTTTTGGAAATGAATTGCATACGGTTGTGTAGGAAGAGGTCCTACACAACCGTATGTGAATAGTTTTTCATCCCACTGCCCGAATCTCGAGGAAAAGGGCACATATGCTTTTTTTCATTTTTTGACCATAAATTTTTCAAATCTGACTCCATACGGTTGTGTAGCTTTCCTTTTTTACACAATCGTATCCAATTTGTTTCTCTTATCTGTGGGTGGTTGGCTCAGAAATTGAGGCATGCCCTTTATGCAAAAATCCAGCCCTATTCTCTAAAATCTAGTATATGGTTGTGTATCCCTATGCCTTACACAACCATATGTAGTTACTTTCTGAAGGTATGGATTGGTTCTGATCAAAATTGACCCTCTTCATTTCTTTGAAATCTGTGCCATTTGTTCCATTTCTGACTGAATATGATTGTGTATTCTCTTCTCTTACACAACCGTATGGGCTCATTTCCCCAGTAAAATATCCTCTTCAAGTCCTCTATTCTGAAAAATACAATTATCTTGAAGAAATGACATGTGCGGTTATACATCGGCAGTCAATTTTCACGTCCTTTGGTCGTGATTTCGTAGCGATCCATATTTCACTGTCAACATAAATGAAAAATGATAGAAAAAACATGAAAAATGCCCAATAGGGCAGAACCAAGGGTTTGTGGGATCTCCCAAACGAGTGGGAGATAACCCAAAATGTTTGAGGAGATAGTAAAGGGGGTAAAAACGATCCACCCTTGAAAATTTAGGAGAATTTGGTGAAGTGTGCATGAATGCACCAAGAAAAAATGATTTTGGGGTGTTATGGGTTGAAAAACCAAACCAAGGGCATCGAAGATCTCCCAAACAGAGGGAAAACGGTTGGTGAGATTCTAGGGGATGATAGGAGGGGTGAAAACGAAAATTCCTTTCAAATTTGGGGAGAAACTGCCCAAAAATGAAGGAGAATCGACGATTTTGGGCGAATTGGGGTTTTTTTTTTTTTTTCACCCCAAAGGTTAATGAATTCCCCCTTTTTCCTTTTGATCATTTGAAATGGACACCGAATGACAATCCTAAAATGAACAGTCGTAATGAAAAAGTTGAAATCTGATTTGATTTCGGTGATGAATGCAGGGTTGGCTCGGTAGAAACATTGATAGAGCGGCATGAGTAGACTATCACGTGGAACCGCTTGACGGAAGTAGGTTAGAGGCAAGAAGAAAATGGCTCCCAAAGTAAAAGATGGTAAGAAGAAGTTAGCAGGGGCCACGATGCACATAAGTGAGACGTCCGAAATGCTCGCAGAAGTGCCAAGGGAAGTCCCAGAAGCTGAAAAGCCTACTCTGGCTCTGGCGAAAGGGCACGATAATGAGTCTGCCATTGTAGAGGTCACAACGGACGGAGAGCGCTACATCACCCTGCAACCAATGCAGGTGGCGGCCAAAGCAGCAGAAGAGATTTACAACCCCTTAGCAATGATGTTGTACAGGCATGAGCGGGACCGTGCCACCAAGGAGAATTTCTACACCGTAGTGGATAAGTATCACGCGAACTGGGTGAAGTTCACGATGCCATACACCCAGGAGGTGGGGTATAGAGATCACCTGGACAGCCTAGGGTTGCTTCAACTTGTGCAGATAACGATGGCTAGATTCCCAGAGAACAAACCACTGTTGATGGCCTTGATAGAGGTATGGAATCCGGCCACCAGTACCTTCAACATGGCATTTGGCGAGGTCGATTTTACCATAGAGGATGCGGCGATGTTGGGGCGGCTCCCCATTGGTACAGAACTACCCCATGTGCAGGTAACGCAGCTGAGTGACAATGAGAGGGCATCGTTCGATATGCTAGTGAGTAGGAATGAACGATTAATGGCCGTGCATAAGGGCAGTAATAGGAGATCTTGGGCCAACTGGTGGACAGAATCATACAAAGGCCAATCATTTGAAGAGGGATTCTTAGGGCTGCTTGCCTATCTGATCTCCATCTTTCTGTGTCCCCAACCACCAACCCATACGGTAGTGGAGGGCTCTTTCACTAGGTCACCGTGACGACACAATTGTACCAGGGCATGAGTTAGTACAAAAAGACCCTGCAAGACCGCACAGTGAGTTGGGAAGGAAAGACATTGTCGTCCAAGGAAATCTACCTCTTTGGCCCTTTCTGGCTGTTGCAGCTATGGGCATACGAGCATTATGACAAATTGGCTCCATACGTACTGACCTGAGATCCCAAGAAGACAGTGAGGGCTCTGAAGTATGCCAATGAAGATCCGCTCGTGTTCAGTATCGAAATAATCTTCAACATACTGAACACAGAGAAGCACTTCCGAGCACGGGCGTACGAAGAACCAATATATCAAGGAGAGCCACTCCTGCCCATCGATACAGTGGGCCTGGTTGCACACGAAGCCGATGGGATGCTGAGAGAGCCAGTGCTAATATACAGCAGAATCATCAGCCCCTTGTTTATTTTTGCTGTGCCAACTCATGAAATATGCCGAGGGTCATGGGGGGCAAAGTGCCAGTGCCCGAAAAAGAAGCCTTAGCCATTGCCTACTGACCACACCGAATAGCACGGCAGCTTGGTTTTGATCAAGACATCTCCTATCCCCTTCCCAACATCGTGGGCAATGACTGGGTGCTAGTGCACTATTTCTTTAATTGCGTCTACACTGCCAAGGTGTTGAAAGTGGTGCCACCATCAAGGCAAGGGAAACAACATATCGCCATTTGGAAATGGCAAGGCTTTGTCTCGAAAGTTATGGTGAGCTGAAGATAAAAGAAATCGCCGACGCCCTCGAGAACAGATGGAACTACATAGGACGAGGCACTATCTCTGGACCGGACCCCTTGTTGAGGGCAGTGGGTGAGGGCTCCACTAGGGAGTCAGTAAGGGAGAGGTGATCCAAGCGGAAATCAGACTCCACCCGGTAGAAAGAAGAACAAGAAGTCGCCCCGGAGCTAGGAGAAACAAAAGCAACCTCCAGAATCGAGGTACCCTCACCTCTTCGAAAATCGATGAGGTTGCAATGAGGAACCAAGTGGGGTCGGGATGAAAGTACCAAGAGGGCTCAAACAGAGATTGTCGAGGGCACTACACCTCGTGGGACATGCCCTGGTAAAATACCTCCTGGGCCGGCCCAGAGAAAGAAAGCTACAAGGACCATTCCAGTCAGCCCATTTAAACGAATCAGGAAGATCGGGGTCCAAAGGCTTGAGCGCCAGATAAAGCCAAGACCCGAATATTCTGGGGATGAATCAGATTGCCCAATAAGGGTCGATCCACCCCTCCAACCAGTCATCATGGAAGCAAATGTGCCTGGTGTTGGCACCACAGGTAAACAGGATCAAAGAATGTGTTAAAGATGTGATGTTGTACCGCCAAGTGAGATAAGGCATTAGGCTTTGTTGAAATACGACACTAATTAAAACTCTTATGTAGGTGTGGAGGCGGAGCCAGAATGGCCAGCGAGATAGGACACACATACAGGGGGAACTGAAGCACCTCTAGACAAAGGCTGGTAGGAGGTCCTTGACATGCTGGAACTTGGCGAGGAGGGTTTCCTAGATATAGGTAAGAATGGACATAAGATTGTCAGAACTGTAGGAAATATCTTGGTAAAATTTAATTATTGGGTACTGACTTTTGGTGGTTAAAATGTGTAATGAACAAGTGGGGAAGAGAAAGCGGTTAGTCCTCAACCGAAAGAGGCTAAGGAGGGAATGATCCTCGTAATGGAGGTGCCGTCTGTGCAGGTAGAAGTCCCTATCATACCAGGTCCACAATTTCTCGGGAAAGATGATGCTTTGACTGAGGCAGAGCTAAATGCTCTATTCGTCTGGGGTAAGTTGAAATCAGCTTAATACCAATTAACCGAGGCAAACATTGAATTGTATCACCAATGTAACTAATGGCTCATATGCACTGTGTGACAGGTGATGATGAAAACATCGGGGGTGTCGAGCAAAGCGAACTGGATGCAGAGATTGAGCTAGCCGTGGCAGCACATTGGGCCAAAGAAAAGAGAAGAAGGCAGCTCAAAGGCAAGGCCATGGCAGAGGAAAAAGTAACACCACAGACACCTGTTGCACGTTTCGTTCCTCATTTGTCTATTGGGGGAATGAGAGCAGGAGGACTACAAGATGCACCCATAGCAATGCGCGTGGTCGAGAAGGTCGGGGAAGGGAGATTCCCAACACGACTAGTTCCTGTGAGCTTAAAAGAAGGGGAAATCCCCTTATACCGAGACAGGATGGCGGTCTGTTCCTTGCATGGGATCCCAAGCCGGCCTAAAATGGAAAGCTTTCTCATTAGCATGGGTCATCCTCTGGCCGGCACCCTGGCGAGCTTGCGGTAGTTGATAGAGCAAGGTCTGTTATCGGACGCTCTCATAAGAGACACAGAGGAGGTGCCTGCCTTAGGAGTACAACCCAAGCCACTGCTACCTGCGGACAGAGAAGATCTGGTGTTGGTGTATGAGGCATTCTCGCATTTCTGTTCTTTGATGGCTCCCTTGCCACGGGTGATGGGCGACAGGGCTGTAGCCTCTATGGTAATGTTTCTGAACATACTGAAATACATCCCGCTGTTTCAACAAGTAGCTGGCATCACTGGATGTGACATATATAAACTCCACCACATGTAAGGGGCCTTGGCTGATCTTGGGCAAACGGGTCTGAGTTTGAGTCTATTGAAGCCGATCATCGACTTCATCTTTGATTACCGTAAGGCAGAGTGGGATACCATAGATCTTGAGGTAAAAGGTTCTGCCTAAGGGCGGAAGCAAGAAGAAGATCTCGTGGAGATAACCAAGACAGAGGAGCATACGGCTATTGAGCCCTCCTTAGATGTGCAACTTGAAGTGACCCAGTCTGCCTACGAAGAGGTCCACTCTGAGGTAGCCCACCTGGAAGAGGCGCTAGCTAAAGCCAAAGAAAAGCTTAATGGTCTGCATGCTGATTTGGCAGGATTGAGGAAGTCAAAGAACGAAATGGCTCGCGGGAAACAAAAGCTAAACATGCTCAGGTCGTTTGTTAAGGAACGGACGAAAATTATGATAGAAATCTCTGAGAGGATCAGCCTTGAACGCCCTAAAGTGGACACCTAGAAAAACTGCTGGAAGATATCTTCCGAGTTACCGGCTTCTAACTAGTCTTGTTGCTTTATCTTTCTTGTACATGTATATCTGCAAGATAGCGAATGTAACGTCTAGCATTTATATTTTTTGTCAAAGGCTGACACTGATTAGCAACATACATGTAAATCAATTGAAAGGAAATGAAATAGTATGCATTTTTCTTTTGCTCACAATCTTCTTCTTCGCATTATCTTCAATTATACCAAGCACAATGCAAGTATTAGTTCATGTAAATTAAGCATAACATACCCAAACAACTTTTAATTTGAACTTATGCAAACATACTCGAACATCGGCAAGTTTACCGTGGGGAGACGCCTTCAAATGCTTAGAGTTAAAGATGGGGAGATGCCCTCGAATGCTTAGAGCTAAAGGTGGGGAGATAACAGCCCCGATGAAATGGCAGGACAAACAGAAGATCAATTACACAAGTCCTGAATTAGGCAATAAAATAACTTGAACATAATCACACATAGAAATGGATGTCACATCTGCATTAGAGAAAAATCAATGCCTCAAAGAGGCCTAAAATGTAATCACACACAGAAATGGATGTCACAATCGAAAATGAGTCCCTGATGACGGCGCTTTGATGACACACTGATGTGGGCTCTATTAGTTGAGGGTTTTAACAATTGGAAGGGACATCTTGCTATAGAGGGAAATCTTCACTCCATGGAGTTCTAATAAATAAAATGAGTAGTGACGCTTCTACAGATTGATATCAACATTACAAAAAACTAACATTTGATTACAAGTCAAATATGTACACAGAAAATGAAGTGTCAGAATTATATTAAAGAAAAGCCAACGCCCATCCAACTCTTAACAATAATACTTCTTCAACCACTTGCCATTAATTGAGGCTTCTAACTCAAAACCATCGGAAGTCGCGATGTGATAATAACTGGAATCGAATGCTCTGGTGATGATGTATAATTCTTCCTCAAAATTGGGCATAAACAAAGTGTGCGAGGTTGATGCCTGCACATGATTGGCCACCTTCATAACAATGTCCCCAACCCCTAAGGCTCAAAATTTGACTTTCTTGTCATATGCCCTAGTCATTTTGTGAACATAGACATCCAGACTCTTCCTGGCTCGGAGGCGGTGTTCATCAACGGCTAGCAGGTCACAATGTCTGAGGAAAGCATACTCAATTTCACGGTAACCCAGTACTGTGGCAAATTCCATATGAGGAGTGGGAATTAGAATTTTGATGGGGGCAACAGCTTCAGTACCATACACAAGAGAGAAGGGGGTTTCACCAGTTGAGGTACGTGCAGCGGTACGGTAAGCCCACAAAGCATTCACCAGCTTCACATGCCAATCTCGTTGACACAAATTAACAGTCTTCTTGAGAATCTTTAACGAAACTCTGTTAATGGCTTCAACTTATTATCCGTTTCCTGGCGGATAATATGTCATGGACTGGCTATGAAATATGTCGTATTTCCTTAGCAGCTCTTCTACATCTCCTCGAAACTAGGTCCCATGGTCGATGACAATCTTCTAGGGAATTCCGAATCTGGAAATAATATGATTCATTATAAACTCGACGACAGTAGCAGAAGTAGCTCGCTGCAAAGGAAGAGCTTCAACCCACATAGTGAAATACTCTGTGGCTACCAGTATCCAGACATGATTTTTGCTGGAGGCAGGATTGATTTTCCCAATGAGATCCAGCCCCCAAGTTTGGAAAGGCCAATAAGATTTGATAGGATGAAGATAACTTAGTGGCAAATGGTCGACATGCGAGTGTAATTGGCACGTTCGACACTTCTGAACAAGGTTGACGCTATCCTTGTGCAAATGAGGCCAATAGTACCCTAGATGTATCACTTGATGAGCCAGTCTGACCTTGCTCTGATGTTCACCACAGTCTCCCTCATGTACTTCCCTTAAGATGGTCTTCCCTTCTCTGCGCGAGACACAGCACAATAGGACTCCACTGTAACTACGCTTGAACAACCTGTCACTTAGGACCACATATCGGATTGCATACTGCTTGACATTTCTAGATTCATCTCGATCGGTCGGGGCACAACCATGCTTCAACCAATCCCATATGGGCCAAAACCATTCATCCTCAGGTAACTCGGCGAAGGCGTCGTGAGTGTCCGCAAGATAAGATTCTTCCTAGTCAACTTCCAAAAAGGAGGTTGGTAAAATCTTCTTGATAACGGGGACGTCCTTGGCATACTCGTCAGGCCCCATTTGAATTTTGGCGGCTATGGTGGCCAAGGAATCAGCATGAGAATTTTCTACCCGATGGATATGTACCAGCTCAAACGTCTCGAAAGATGAGAGCAATCTCAAAACCTTCCGCTGATAAGGCTTCAAATATTCTTCTTTGACCTTGAATAGGTCCGTAATCTGATAGACGACCAACATGGAATCCCCAAAAATTCACAAATGGCGGATGTCTGCCAGGATGGCCATTTCCAAGCCGATCGCTAAGGCCTTGTATTCCACCATATTGTTAGTGCATTTGAACTCGAATTTAAAGGACAAAGATACAAGGGCACCTTCTGGTGATTGGAACACGATGCTGGCCCCTCCGTCGTTCTGTGAATCGAACCTGTTAGGAGATCCATCGTAAAACATGAGCCAAGGTTCCAAGACGGTAGTGGCTTTGAAAACTTCCTCGTCTAGCAAGTCCTCGGTAATGATTCCTTTGGAGGGTACTGGATTCTCAGCCAATAGGTCGGCCATAGCTTGTCCCTTAGTCGACCTCTGCATCTTACATGTGATATCGAATTCACTCAACATTAAGGACCATCTGGCCAAACGACCCAAAAGAACTGATTGACTTAAAAGGATTTTATAGGGTCGCTTCCACACATCAGCGTAACGGAGTGAGCCAACATGTAGTAGCGAAGCTTCTGAGAGGCAAAAACCCAAAGCTAAACAAGTCCGCTCGATTTTGGAATAACAAGTTTCGGCCGGTAACAAGATCCGACTGAGATAATAAATAGGTTTTTTCACACCCTCTTCATCTTCTTGGGCCAAAAGAACACCCATAGCATTTTCCAAGGTGGACAGATAAAGAACCAAGGGCTGTCCATGAATAGGCGCCATTAGAATCGAAGGTTTGAGTAATTCTTGCTTAATTTCCAAGAAAGCCTTCTCGCATTCTTCAGACCAAATAAAAATGGCCTCCTTCTTTAACAACCCTATAAGCGGAAGCATCTTCGCAGAGAGATTGGGTATAAAACAGCGAATATAGGATAAACGTCCCAACATACTCTTGATTTGTTTAAGAGTTTTAGGACGAGGTAAACCTTGTATCGAGTCTAACTAGGTCGGGCCAATCTCAATCCCCCGATGCCGAATTAGGAATCCCAAGAACTTACCAGAACTGACCCCAAACGCACACTTCAATGGGTTCATCTTCAAGTTTGTTTGCCTGCACCGATCAAACACCTTCCTCAAAATGTCACTATGGCTCTCCCGTGTGGGAGATCTTACGACTATATCATCGACATAATCCTCCACCTCATAATGCATCATCTCGTCAAAGATCTTAGTCATAGCCCTTTGGTAGGTTGCCCCTGCATTCTTTAAGCCAAAAGGCATAACCTTGAAGCAAAAGCTACCCACCAGGGAATAAAAACTAGTATGGATCTCATCTGCTGCGGCCATCTTGATCTGGTTGTACCCACTGCAACCATCCATAAAACTGAACATCTGATAATAGGACGTGTTGTCAATCAAGATGTCCATATTGGGTAGGGAAAAATCTTTTTTAGGGTAATTACTGTTCAAGTCTCAAAAATCCACGCATACTCTGATCTGTCCATTCTTTTTCTTGACTGGCACAACTTGGCTAACCACTCGGACCACTGAATAGGATGAATGAAATCGGCTTCAGTAAGCTTCTGGAGTTCAATCTTGATCTGGATTTTTAATTCGGCCCTGAACTTCCAATGTGCTTGTTTCACAGGCTTGGCATGAGTGTAAATTCCCAAATGGTGTACTTTGATATCCTTTGGCAGACCAGGCATTTCTTCATAACTCCATGCAAAAACATCACGATACTCGGATAGGAGGTTTATCAGATCTGTTTCTTCGTAATCTCCCAAGGATGCTGATATAAAGACCTTGCGATTTTCTTGAGGCTGGCCCAAATTAATTTCTTTTAAAATTTCTTCCACTGCTACCACTCCTTCCTCAAAATAATCTAGAGTTGGGCTCGTGTCTAATTCTTCTGGTGGATTCGTATTCTCGACCGCGTAAATCTCCTCTGTTACGAACTCGGGACCATGTTCCCATACAAAGCAGTTGAATGGGACATTGGCATGTGCAAGAGTGGACATTTCTAAAAGGCGCAACATAAATCAACAGATATCTAACATGGCAGTACTACCAGTAAACAATCTTTGTAATCATATATGAAAGATGCACACACTTCAATATGATGAATGATTTTTAAGTAAAAATGACCTTAATGAGTTCCAAAGAAGTTCAAAGGATAGGTCCATACTATCCAATCTACTCGTTTAGCCCCCAAGTGCGTGGAGCCTCTAGGCAAGTGCGCTATTGACTGTATGGAGGAACTCTTGACCGAAACCATCATCAGAGGAGGAGATCATAATAAGATATTACAGAGTGCAGACCTCCTCATTCTTTTGAGATGGTCAACGGAAAATATTTAGGTCATTATCACAATGTGAATGTATGTATAAAAAGGAAACATTGAGATTAAAATAAGTATGAAAACATAGGAACAGAATAATCTTCATTTAAAAATCGCGAATGAAGAACAACAGAAGTTCCGACCCTTAAACAAAAAAGAACCGAAGCGCTCAGATCAAGTGAGGGTGAACTTCCCACAAGGTACATATACCTTGAAGTACCCTCTGTCACAGCCTGAAACACAGGCTAAAAAGAAAAAACAAACAAAACAACAAAGGAAAGGAAAATCAAGATCCATTCAGCTAAGTAACCATTGTTACTCCCAATTGTAAACAAAGGGTTCGGAGTGTGTGGGTTCTTCGTCATCCTTGACGAACTGAAGAAAGTCTGCTGGTACAAAGCAAACCCCATTCGCGTTGATGGGTGTGACACCCTCCTCATTTGAGACGTCGGATAACGAGATGGCCGTATTTTCGTTTGGATACTCCCGTCGCGTTATCTATTTTGGGACCCCCTCCTCCGCCACAAAGACCATCTTCTTTCCCTCAACCTCACAAAAGGGTGGCACAGGCCTATCAGTGGCATCTGATAAATTGAGGAAACGAGCATCCACATAGTAGGATTCTCATCTCTCGAAAGGCTGTGCCAGACCCATGATGATCACTTGCTGACCGTTCGCACAATATTTGAAGCATTGGTGGTAAGATGATGGGATTTCGTGGTAGTAATGGATCAACGGCCTGCCCAATAGCAAATGATAGGAAGGGGTAGTATCGAGCACATCGAAGTGGTGGACATGGTCCAGCTCGTTCACGACGATCCAAAGTTGGATTGTCCCAATCGATCTCTGTACGGCCCTGCCGACCCCGTGGATGTAAATAGGGCAGGCAGTATCCACGACGTCCATGGAAATGCCCAAAGGGAGTAGCATGCCTAAAGGGATGATGTTGACGGAAGATCCCATGTCTAGAAGATCCTTGGGTACAACGACGTCTCCTACCAAGACCTGAATATACAAAGGGTGGTTGTGGCCCTTGTCAGAGCAGACCATGTCTACATCCGTGAAAGCTATGGCAGGCGAGGAACATTCTATTAGTCACGAGAATCGAGAGGCGGCGAAGACGTCGGCAGAGTTCTGGGATGTTCCTACCAACCCTTGTTCATTCCTCCCCTTGGGTGTCGAAATATCGACAAACGGTTCCTTTCCTCACTCAGAAACAGAGGTTTGAATATTTTCCACGAAAAGTAGGGGATTATTCATCTAGCTCTTCCCAGGCTCACTTTGCGAGGTACAAGTAAAGAAAACTTCATGTTCTCCCCGCTCTAGAGCTACCTCGGCGATAGCCATCTCGAGGGCCAGCTTTGTCCCGGGAGAAAATTTTAATACCTCGAAGACGAATATCATAGCCGGGATCTTCTTCAGATGTGCCACCACATCATATAGGGCACAAGTCTTTGATTTTTCACAAGTGAGCTCTGCGGCTTGTACTCGGAGCTTAGTAATCTATTCTAAATGCTTCTTCTCTCTTTCGACCCACTGTGGGTCTGGTGTTACTTCAGTCGGGACCATGGGAGCCCTATTCTGTTCGGTCTCTTTTACGGGCAAGTCAACAAGGGTGGAGGAATCCCTACTCGTGGGGCCATCCATGGCTCTTCTAACTCCACGAGTCTGTACCACCAAGATTTTGAATAGTTGCTCTTCAGCAACGTTCTCATGCGAGACTACTCCTGTAAAATATCTCTGAGGGCCTTGCCACTCAGTAAGAGAGGCAAGGTCCCGCTCCTCCTCCAACTAGTAGTCATCCGAGCATTGATACGAATAACTGGCCATGCGGGCGTTGGCCCCAACCTCTAGGGGTCTATTGCCTGTAGCCTGTGCTGGCGCCTCCCTGGGTTGGGCCTGTAGTGCACCCATGGAAATCTTCTGGTGGATGATGTCCTATAGCTTGAAGCAACTCCTGGTATTATGAGTGATGTTGCGATAGAAGGCACACCACCTGGCATCGGGTCCTTGGTTGACTGGTCGAATTGTATAGTTCAAAGGGGGGAGGATGAGCTGATTAGCCGCCATGAGCCGATTGAAGATCTCTTTGTCTTTCGGTAGTCAAAGTTCAATTCTGGTCGGGTAGGACAGTTCGGCTGTCGGCCTGTAAAATGATTTACTTCCAGTCATCTCTACTCGACTCTCTCTGCCACATGCACAAAGCGGGCCGGGTTCCTCATGTTGTGGTAGTGATCAATGAAGCTGACACTGCTACGGATCACCGACAAGGAAGGAGCACCACAGAGGATCAAGTCCTTCTGAAAGATAAAATTGGCGCCTCGAACGAAAGCATCCATGATAGAGCTATCACTGATAGCTTCTGCTATCTTTCTCGCCTCCCTCTCAAAATTATCGAGGTAGGTCGTCAAAGATTGACCGGGGCTCTGCCGGCAATTGCGGAGATTTTCTAGAGTAAAGACCTTCTTACGGGCCTGGAACTTCTGGTGGAAAGCTCTCTTCAACTATTCCCAGCTAGAAATACTGTGAGGGGTAATGCTTACAAACCATGAAAATGCTGTCCCTTTAAGGGAGACCGGGAACATCTTGGCCATCAACAGCAGGTTCATAGAATGTTTCCCGCACTGAAATTCATACAGCACCAAGTGCTTGGCGGGATCAGTGGTCCTGTCATATGGTGTGAAAGTTGGGACCACAAAGCCAACTGGGTATGGCTGCTGAGGGATATTAGGGGTAAAGACACCCTTAGGGCTGGATGGCCCCAGAGTCAGGTCTCTCTCACGCAGAATATAGTCAACATATTCATGGAGTTGGGTAGGGTCCATAGTAACGTCGCTCCTGATATTCGCTCAAAAGTGCTTATTTTAAGCAATTATCCTGTTAGCGTTATTGCATTCTCCTACGTTAAAATACTCTATTTATCTACTTTTCTACGTAAGAGTCTCTTGTGTTGCGTAGAACACACTTTTCTGGACGAAATGGTATATTTGCATGCATTAAACACATTTTCAGAAGTCTAGACATGTAGTCATTCTGATAAAGTCTCATTACGCGCTTCTTCTGTCGCAGGAAACCCCGATGGGACGATTCTCGAGACTTGTGGGCCCAAATCGATCATGAAAGCCCATTATCAAAGCTTAAAGAGCCCACATGCTATGACTAGAAGATATGGGCCAAATATGGGCTGAATAAGAGGACCAAAAAGTCGGCCCAAAGAACGAAGAGAGCAGGAGAGCCAATGACCAAGAGACGGACCAAAGCGTTTAAAGCCACATGAGTCAGCAAAGAATGATAGTCGACTCTACTGGAAAAGCGTGAGGATGGCCATAGTGAAGACCAGGGTTCCAGACCCTCCGCCAGTGCTTTTCTCTCTATTTTCTGATACTTTTTCTCTCATCTCTCCTTATTCTCTATCTCTCTTCATCTCTCGGTCCTCGAATCTACTGACCTAACCCCAGAACTCCTGCCCATCGGCTCTATCTCATCTCCCTTAGCTTTCTGACCGTTGGATCTTCCTTCGGACCGTTGGATCTTCAATCGGACCGTTGGATCTCTCTAGATCCGTCGATTTACCAAGATGGGTCCCAATCAAGTCACCATCCATCCGATCGCCATCAGACTGTCTGTCACATCATCTTGTGAGATGATGGACATCATCAATCCATGTGGGCCAGTGCCGGGCCCACCATCATCGACCCGCTGTCCGACCAGTTAGTGGACCCCGTGAATTTCCAAAGAATTTTAATTAAATTTTAAAAAAATGGGGGGTCCACTAAATGGGGACATTCCCCAAGAAAAAGTAGCATTTTACTTAAAAAAAAAAAAAAAAAAAAATTTAAATATTTTTTATTTAAAAAAATATCCTATTTCCATTAAAGGAAATAGGGAGCTTTATAAGAGGAAGGAGAAGGGTTCGTTCGAACCCTAATCCCCCTCTTTTCTTCTCCTCTCCTTCCCCGAATCTTCTGCCCACCGTTTCCCTTTCTTCTTCTCCTTCTTTTTCTTCTTTTCCTTCTTCTTCTTCGTCATCTTCTTCACGTTGTCTACCGGAGTTGCAGCCTGCAACTCCGGCCTGCAACGCCAGCCACCCCTCTCCTACTCGAACACCTTGCTACCCAAGAGCTCCTCCATCGCCCCTTTCCACTTCTCTCCCCAGTCTCTCTTCCATCCTCAAGCCGTTGAGAGCTTCTCCCATAAAAAAAAAAAAAAAAAAGAAAAAGAAAAAGGTTTTGAAGAAGAAGGGAGGAGGAGGCAATTTGCACGTCCTCACTTCTCCTCACTTCCCCATCTCCTCTCCACTGCCTCACCACGACCTGCAACACTGAGTTGCAGGTCTGCAAAAAAAAAAAAAAAAAAAAAAAAATTTTTTTCAAGAGTTCGCCGGCAGCCTGCGACCTCTCTCACTCCCTGTCACTCTCTCTCACCCTATCATCTCTCTCAACACCATCTCTCTCATCTCTCTCCCTGACAGCAACTCTGATGTCCACTTAGAATCTGGAACGTTGGTGTCTCCTTGCTGCTCCTGTGCAGAACCAGAAGTTCACGGCCTGCAAGAGAGCAGACCGTCAATCCATCCCACTCCAGTCGCCCTCCTCGATCTCTCTTCACTTGGTGGAAGACCTGCTGGTGCTGCAGTACAAACCGCCCTCAAGCCAAGCATCTATCCTCATGTATGAGAAAAGAACTTGGTTCGCCTAAGAACTTCATCTTCTCCACCGAGTTGACTGAACCAGTGCACCCTGAAACGTTGGTGTCTCCTTGCTCCTCCCCAAATCAGCAACGTGTATCATCCAAGCTTCTTGGCCGTGAGTTACCATCTACAGGGCCGACCCACTACTTGTTGTGCATGTTCCCCATCACAGCACCCACGCGCCATGCCATGCACATGTTCCCTATCACATCAAGGTCGTTCCTTTCTCCATCAATGGCCTATTTTCTTCCATAAATTTCTTCTCTCTAAATTTCTCTCTCTCTCTCTCTCTCTCTCTCTATTTTCTTCTCATTTTTAGATTGCTTTTTAGTTTATTTTATTTTATTTGTAATTCAAAGCATTATAATAGACCTCTTAAGTCAATAAATCTAGTTCGTTTTTGTCAAAAGATGTGTTTGAATCTTTTTAATCTAGTTGCTTTTGATGAGAATTTCTTGCATGGATGTCATTATCTCGATCGACAAACAATTTTTTAATTTGATTTCTCCATCATTCTCATCTATCCCCTACCATTTCTGCAGCTATTCCATAATTTTGTTGCTCATGTTTGCACTAACCTAACCTCGAGTGCGGATCGACATCCGACACTTCCCATTATGCGAGAATTGTTAATTTTTGCAGAAAAAGAAATCGAATCTAAAAAAATGTGTTGATTCTTGGGTTTCCGTAACCAACGACGCGGAAAAACCCTACTTTCAGCTCCCTTGTCCACTCTCTCGATTGACCGTAAACGGCGAATGAGGGTCCCTAGCTGGTGCTGCTATTGAGGTCTGGGCTTTCTGATACGGGGGGACTTGCCCAACCCTCATTTCTCAGAATTGCGCCCGCAGGTCCCTCAATTGATCCCTGAGGGCCATGTTCTCTTCCCTGACAGCCCGATGGGTATCCATTTCTTCTACAGAGGGCCCCTCCATAGGCCATTTCCCCATAGTCCTTTTTCATTTGGGCTGAAAGCCATCCCATCTCCTGCCGAAGTTGTTCCATCTCTGTGTGCTAAAGCTCGGATGGGTCTAGAGCCATGAGTTCTTAAAATTGCTTCACACGGTGGTCGATACAATCCAAAAGTCTTGAATTAGAATGAGTCGGAACTGCTTGCTCCCATACCTCTACTGCTTTTCATATTGCTTCCTCGATATTCAATCCCAACCAGCTCTTACTAGTCATATGCCTTTTTACTTTTTGCTTTTCACTTTAAATCCGTGAAAGAAGAATAAAACTTCAATAGGGTAACTTATACTTGTTTTGAGAAAATAATGTCTGATCTCTTAGACATTTTGAGAAAACAAAACATAAGCAATAAAGAGGACATGAAGTAGCGCAGCCCCCATGCGTACGTTACCCGAAGGGCCTGCTTTTAAAACATTAAGGTATAAATATAGAAAAAGCTTCATACCTGGAGTGGCTTTAAGCCTATATTTTCTAAACAAGAGTAAGAAATTAACTTTTAAAATCATAATAACTTTTATGGTAAAATCTTTTCAAAAACATGATTAATTTATAAAGTATTAAAATTATCTTTTTATGAAAATATAGATCCTTTCGAGATTTAACACATGGGGTTATGCTACCTTATCGAAAAATGCGAAACAAACATGAAATCCAGCTTTAAAACAATCGACGAAAATAGACATTTTAATGAAGGTTTAAAGAACTACTTATTGAAAAAATTGATCTCCTGCATCCAATGTTAACCCTTTCGGATGTCAGAGCAATGTTGCAATTGAGCAGGTTCGGAAGGTAAAGAAACACGAGTCTCGCGGGTACTAGACCCTACGTAGATTCGCAACTCCTCATCGTCGCCGATTTAATTGATTATTACATTATTAGTTTTCAAACAATCATAATTCACATGCTTCTTGTATAATAGGTTATGGGATATGTGAAAATGCATCAGATTAGTGAAAATGCATCTTCTTAGTGGGAAAATCAAAATGCATTAACGGTTTGATGGATTACATGATGCATACACACCAAACATGGTATTGAGCAAAAATTCATCCGTCAAACCAATCAATTAAAATCAATTTATCAAATTTGTGCAAACAGCCCCTCGTCACTTGGTGGGAGGGACTGAAGCAAAGAACAAGTAGTATAGTTCCCTGGCAACGGCGCCATATTGTCGGGGCTCACTTTGGCTACACATGATACTAGAAGTGGGTGGAACGCGTGCTGGTGTCATTTCTAGGGTTCTCAGGGTGTGAGTGGTCTCTGTTAGTCTATGAGAGCGGTAATGCAATGTGTGTTGTCTCTTCTGAACAAATACAGACATAGTGGCATCCATTTCTTACAGTAGAACTTGACTGAATTGTCCTTCACTAACATTGTCATTCTAAACAACCACAAACGTAACGAGGGGTAGATTAATTGATGTCGCTTCCAGTTCATCATTCTCCATGAAGGTGATCTTAATCTAGTCATGCTGAATGGGTCCCTTAGCCTGTCACACTGAGGGACTGGGGAATGTTCAAAATGCATCCAACGGGTTTAAAACAATTTTAAATGGAGTCATCCTCTACTTGGGTAGTCTCAAAGGGGTATAATTCAATTAATTCATTGATTAGTCCATGATTATCTTTTAAGTGTCCTGTTCTTAGAAAATGGAGAGAAAATCTCCAAATATCAATAACATTAATAATTTCATTATGAAGGAGAAGATCTCCGGGTCTCAATAACATTAATAGGTTCATTAAATGATGTGACAGAAACATTTATGCGGCGAGACAGCTCCATTACATTCTAGGTGCCAGATTCTTAACCGTTTTTTGACCCTAAGTGAAATCTCCTGGACCCACAAAGGATAGGCCTGTTCTCTTGCTTTAGTCCATTCCCCTCAAGATGGGGAGTATATCACTCAAGCATTAATCGTGTAGTAACCCGGCATAGAGTCCCTAGAAGAGGAACATCTATTCGGTATAGTTCATTAGGGATTACCTTTTCACTAGTATTGCACAGGATATCTAAACTTGAGATTCTGCATTTCTTTGGTAAATTCACATACACTGAAGGAAAACACTAAGTCAAATTCTAGATGAATTTCGACAAAGTATAGCCTTATCACAATAAAATAGAGGAAGACCATTTTTCTGTCCCCAGAGTCCTCTATTTATAGAGTTCTAAGGAGGGGTCTGCACATGTTGCAGACTCACCTTTATAAGGAAAAATGATTAAAATAATGAAAAATTACAAATAATCTTTAAAAAATGATTACATATGGTTGTAGGGTTCTTAGAGGTACACAACCGTATGGCACTAACTATGGCAGATTCTGCATGCTTTCTGAGGAAAATGACCTGTCCTTTTCTGGACAAATGAGAGGTATTCTTGAAATTTTAACTGCATACGGTTGTGTAGGAGGAGGTCCTACACAACCGTATATCAACACTTTTTTCATCCCTTGCACACATCTCGAGGAAAATGGCATCAGTGATTTTTTGGGGATATGAGGGATATTTTTGGAAATGTAATTGCATACGGGTTGTGTAGGAGGAGGTCCTTCACAACTGTATGTGAATAGTTTTTCATCCCACTGCGCGAATCTCGAGGAAAAGGGCACATATGCTTTTTTTCATTTTTTGACCATAGATTTTCCAAATTTGATTCCAGATCTCTTAAATGTCTTCTATATTTTATCCTAGCCTACTGGCTCTTTAAGTTTTGATAGAAGTCTTCTGTGGTTGATCGTAGGCCCGCCAGTCCTTGAGAATCGCCCGATAGGGTCTCTTGCAAGTGAAAAAGCGCGTAATGAGATTCAACTAAAATGGCTTGATACTGGACTATCTGAAATGCGAATATTTCATATAAATACTCTATTTTTGTCTAAAGAATGCGTTCTACGCAATGGAAGAAACTCTTACGTGGAAAAGTCGATGAAAAAATAAGTTTTATGAAGGAGAATGTGACATCGCTATAAGGATAATGGCTTAAAATAAATACTTTTGAGAGAATATCACCTTCCTGGACAGGCTTGTCCAAGACAAAAGAGATCAGCAATTTTCAGAGATCTTAGACGTTTTCAAAGATGTCCAGAATCTGCTATTAAACAAATCCCCTCCTATGCCAAATTCTTGAAAGAATTATGCACTGTTAAGCGGCGTACGAATGTACCCAAAGATGCCTTTTTGACAGAAAAAGCTACAGCGTTCATCCAACGCAACAGTGTAATTAAGCATAAGGATCTGGGAAGTCCTACTATGCAGTATGAAATCGGTGATAACTTTAGTTGCACAGCTTTGTTGGACTTAGGAGCTAGTGTCAATCTCATACCATTTTTGGTATACCAGCAGATAGGCCTCAAGAATATGAAGCCAACAAAAATAACTCTAAAGCTGGCCGACCAGTCCCTCAAGATTCCAAGGGAAATTATTGAAGATGCCCTAGTGAAAGTAGCTGACTTTTACTACCCTATAGACTTCATCATCCTTGACATAGAACCGTGTCAGGATAATTGGATCCCAGTCATTCTAGGCCAACTGTTCCTTGCTACCGCGAATGCTCACATTGGGTGTAGGGACGGAAATATGTTAATTGCCTTCGACAACCTTAAGGCTGAGGTTAACATCTTTTGACTTATGCGACAGGATGCCGATCGCGATGTGACAGATGAAATGTGTGCGGTTGAGAGTCTAATTTAGGACTCCACCGAAGATATCTTGAGACAGTGCCGAGAGCACTTTGATATTGACTCCCAATGGGAGTTAGCCACTTTGGAGGATAATACTATCCAAGAATCAGTTACACTGATTTCTACTCCCCCTCCTATTGTTGAGTACGAGCCTCTGCTAACCATGATCAGAGATCCTACTACTGTCAACTCTATCTCGGTAGAGGAAGAAGAATCAAGCTCCCCTGATCAGAAACTTGAGCTTAAGCCTCTACCCTCTGAACTATCTTATGCTTATCTTGGTCCAGAAGAGACTTATCCTATCATCATTGCTTCTACCCTATCTGCGACCCAAAAAGGGAGACTGATTATGCTGTTGAAGAAGCACAAATCAGCCATAGGATGGACCATTGATGACATTCATGGGATAGACCCTTCTGTATGTCAACATCACATTTATCTTGAAGACGACTCTAAAATGTCTAGAGAGCACCAGATGAGGTTAAATCCAATCCTAAAAGAAGTAGTACGGGATGAAATTCTGAAATTGCTAGATGCGGGTATCATTTACCCTATCTCAGATAGCAAATGGGTAAGTCCGATCCATGTCGTACCTAAGAAGGCGGGTTTCACTGTTATAGAAAATGATCAAGGAGAAATGGTGACCCAGCGCTTAAAGAAAGGATTGAGAGTTTGTATTGATTATAGACAGTTCAATACCAATACCTGGAAGGACCATTTCCCTCTCCCATTCATTAATCAGATGTTGGAACATCTTGTAGGCCATTCCTACTATTGCTTCCTAGATGATTACTTGGGATATAATTAGATTCCCATTGCACCCGAGGACCATGAGAAGACCACGTTCACCTGTCCCTTTAGCACTTTTGCCTACAGTCGCATGCCTTTTGGCCTCTGGAATGCACTTGCGACTTTTCAAAGCTGTATGATGAGTATATTTTCGGACATGGTAGAACGGTTCTTAGAAGTATTCATGGATGACTTCTTCGTCTTTGGATCTTCTTTCAATGACTGTCTCCAACATCTAAGTCTTGTACTCGCAAGATGTAAGGATAAGCGACTTGTCCTAAATTGGGAAAAATGCCACTTTGTGGTGAAGAAAGGCATCGTGCTAGGACATGTCATCTCTGACAAGGGTATTGAGGTCGACAAAGCATTGATATTATCTCGACCCTACCAATTCTTAAATCTGTGCGTGATATTAGGTCTTTTCTCGGACATGGAGGCTTCTACAAGAGATTCATTAAGGATTTCTCCCAGATAGCTCATCCCCTTTGCAATCTTTTGGCTAAAGATAGCCCTTTTGACGTCAATGCTGACTATGTGAAGGCATTCGAGCGTCTTAAATCCGAGCTTACTTCTGCACCCATCATCCGCCTTCTTGATTGGACCCTACCTTTTGAGGTGATGTGTGACGCATCTGACTATGCTCTTGGAGCAATTTTGGGACAAAGAGTCAACAAAATGCTGCATGTGATATACTATGCGAGCAAGACTTTAAAATCAGCTCAGTTAAACTACTCCACTATTGAAAAAGAGCTCCTGGCCGTAGTTTTTCCTCTGGATACATTCAGACCATATTTACTGGCCACAAAAGTCATAGTCTATACGGATCATGCAGCTCTGAATACCTAATGTCCAAAAAGGAGACAAAGTTGAGATTGATAAGATGGATCCTTTTATTGCAGGAATTTGATCTAGAGATCAGGGACAAGAAAGGAACTGAGAATGTTGTGGCTGATCACTTGTCAAGGTTGACCTTAGAGTTTACTTTTGAATCTTAGCCCATTCTAGAAACTTTTCTTGACGAACAACTGTTCGCTATCTCCGTCACCCCATGGTATGCTGACATTGTCAATTACTTAGTGAGGGAGGAAATACCATCTCATTGGTCAAAATAGGACAAAAATCAATTCTTGGCAAGAGTTAAGTATTACTCTTGGGATGAGCCTTATTTATATAAATATTGTCCTAACCAGATTATTCTTCTTTGTGTCCCTGAATCTTAGCAATTGAACATCCTATCCTCTTGTCATGACCAACTATGTGGCGGTCACTTCAGTTCCAAAAAGACTGCCGAGAAAATCCTACAATGTGGCTTCTACTGGCCATCTCTGTTTAGAGAAACACATGTCTACTGTAAGGCCTGCTCTAATTGTCAACACCTTAGCAGAATTTCACGAAGAAATATGATGCCCTTGAACCCTATTCAAGTCAATGAGATATTCGATATGTGGGGTATTGATTTCATGGGGCCCTTTCCTACATCCAATGGATTCCAAATCATCCTCTTAGCTGTGGATTATGTCTCTAAGTGGATCGAGCCAATTCCTACCAGAACCAATGACCATCAGGTTGTGGTGAGATTTTTGAGGGAATACATCTTCGCAAGATTCGGAGTCCCCAAAGCCAGAATAAGTGATGGGTGATATTCGCTCAAAAGTGCTTATTTTAAGCAATTATCCTTTTAGCGTTATTGCATTCTCCTACGTAAAATACTCTATTTACCTACTTTTCTACGTAAGAGTCTCTTGTGTTGCGTAGAACACACTTTTCTGGACGAAATGGTATATTTGCATGCATTAAACACATTTTCGGAAGTCTAGATATTAAGCCGTTCTGATAAAGTCTCATTACGCGCTTCTTCTGTCGCAGGAAACCCCGATGGGACGATTCTCGAGACTTGTGGGCCCAAATCGATCATGAAAGCCCATTATCAAAGCTTAAAGAGCCCACATGCTATGACTAGAAGATATGGGCCAAATATGGGCTGAATAAGAGGACCAAAAAGTCGGCCCAAAGAACGAAGAGAGCAGGAGAGCCAATGACCAAGAGACGGACCAAAGCGTTTAAAGCTACATGAGTCAGCAAAGAATGATGGTCGACTCTACTGGAGAAGCGTGAGGATGGTCACAGTGAAGACTAGGGTTCCAGACCCTCCGCTAGTGCTTTTCTCTCTATTTTCTGATACTTTCTCTCTCATCTCTCCTTATTCTCTCTCTCTCTTCATCTCTCGGTCCTCGAATCTACTGACCTAACCCCAGAACTCCTGCCCATCGACTCTATCTCATCTCCCTTAGCTTTCTGACCGTTGGATCTTTCTAGATCCGTCGATCTACCAATCTGAGTCCCAATCAAGTCACCATCCATCCGATCGCCATCAGACTGTCTATCACATCATCTTGTGAGACGATGGACATCATCAATCCATGTGGGCCAATAGCCGGGCCCATCTTCATCGACCCGCTGTCCGACCAGTTAGTGGACCCCGCGAATTTCAAAATAATTTTAATTAAATGGAGGGTCCACTAATTGGGGAGATTCCCCATAGAAAAGTAGATTTTTACTTAAAAAAAAAAAAAAAAAAAAAAAATATATATATTTTTTTCATATTTTTATTTTCAAAAAATACCCTATTTCCATTAAAGGAAATAGGGAGCTTTAAAAGGAGAAGGATAGGGGTTCGTTCGAACCCTAATCCCTCTCCCCTCTCCTCCTCTCCTTCCCCAAACCCGTTCCCGAGGTTTTCCCCTCCTTCTTCTCCTTCTTTTTCTTCATTCTCTTCCTCCTCTTCTTCATCTTCTTCATTTTTCTCTCGCCGGAGTTGCAGGAAGCAACTCCGGCCTCCTGCACGTCCTTCTCCCTTCTCCCCCTCTCTTCCTATCCTTCTTCTTCTCCTTCGCTTCTTCCTCTTCTCCTTATCCTCTTCTTCTTTTCTTTCTTCTCTCTTCTTACCGTTCTTCATCCTCTTCTCCTCCTCCGGCGGACTGAACCAGTCCGTCAAAGCACGCAACAGCCACCAGCAACGCCTCCATCTTTTTTCTTCTTCTTCAACCACTACCGGAGTTGCAGGTTTGCAACTCCAGCCGATCAAACCAGCAACTTTTTGTTGCTGTAGGCGGCTGCTAACTCTTCCTCACATCGCAGCAGCAGCTCCCCTCCATTACTGCCTGGAACCTCTTCCGGCTCCACCTGTTGACTAACATCTCCACCCGTTCTCACTAAGTAGATCTTAGATCTACTGTTCAGAGATCTGAGATCTCTTTTCATCACGTTAGGTGCAGATCGGACCTTGTGGTTCCCACTTTTCCGGTCTCCCTATTCTCATCCACGGGGTTGCAACAACGCCTCTTCTTCTTCTCATTTACGGGATTCCATCCCTCGAACCAGCAGACCACCACCATGCTCTCACCATTAAAACCGTTGATCCTTGCACGTCCTCACCACTGCATCGCTCAACCATTCTCCACTCCCGCCTACTGATCCTAAGTTTGGCGTTGCTGCCAGCAACGAAATTAACAATTCCCATCGTTCCACTTGCTGTGCTACACCAACAGCAATTGTGGTGCTACTCCTTTCCGCCCCTCCATGTGCGCTGGCTCAGATCTCCACCCATGCACCATCACACCTGTACCATTCCATTAACCGCAACATCCATCTTCCTTCGCCGGTGCAACTTCAAAGTGTGCATGAGTGCATGAGACAACATACACAGCTCAATGAGCATGCATGTTTCTTGCTATCGTGCGATATCCAGCCACCAATATTTCCTCTCCAGTGCAACGTGATGGACATCAACGGGGATCAGGAATAGCAACAATGTGCACCTCGTGCATCACCTTCATCACCACGATCGGTGGCCTTTCATCCTCATCAATGGTAAACATTCTCCCCCTCTCTAGTTCTTCTCTGTTTATCTCCCTATAACTCTCTAGATTCTCTCTCCTACATTTTCTTTCTCTCTAGATTTTTAGTATTCCTCTTTCTAAAATCCTACTTTCTCTCTCTCATCTTTAACATTTCTATACCTTTCTCTCTCTAGTTTCTCTATCTCAAAACCTCTTTCTCTCTCTACATCCCGCTCTTATTAAAATTGCTTTCTAGTTTAGTTATTTTGTCAGATTTTTGCTGTAAAAGACAATTTTGATTAAATGAAGTTGATTTGAGAATGATGTGTTACATGCAAATTTTTGGTTATCTTTTGAGTTCTTATTCGCGCTAATCCGACTAATTCCGAGTGCGGATCGACATCCGACACGAATCCCTATGCTAGAATCTCTGAATTTTACAGGAAATCTCGGATAAATTACAAATTGTGTTGAAGTTAGGGTCGTTCTCTCAACGACAGAAAAACCCTACTTTCAATGGGGGTAGCCATTTCTGCAATAGAGTTTTTGAAAAGTTAATGAAAAAGTACGGTGTAACTCATAAGGTTGCCCTTGCTTACCATCTGCAGACCAGCGGTCAGGTCGAGGTCTTCAATCGTCAAATTAAGCAGATACTGGAGAAGAAAGTCAATACAACTCGTAAAGACTAGTCTACACTCCTCTCGGACGCTCCATGGGCTTACTGAACAGCTTATAAAACTCCCTTGAATATGTCTCCATACCGGTTGGTATATGGTAAACCTTGCCATCTCCCTGTTGAGATCGAGCATCGCGCCCTATGGGCGATAAAAAAACTCAATTTCGACTTAGATGCAGCATGAGAGGAAAGAAATTTACAACTCAATGGATTGGATGAGCTGAGGAATGATTCATATGCCTTGTCAAAAGAGTATAAAGATAAAATGAAATGGATACATGACAAGAGCATCCTCAGAAAGGATTTCTACCCGGGACAGAAGGTCTTATTTTATAATTCTAAACTTCACATCTTCCCTGGGAAATTGAAATCTCGATAGTCAGGCCCATTTATTATTACTAAAGTCAAGCCCTACGGGGCTATAACTGTTGAAAACCCGAAGGATAATTCAACCTTCCCGGTCAATGGACAGCGTCTCAAACTTTTTCAGGAATTAGACGTGTCATCTATTCAGACCTTCGAGATTGATCTTCTTGATCCGATATATGTAGACTGATGTTACTGTCAGTCTCTCTATGCTTCAACCTAGTTGGGGGTGAATTCCACCCTCGTTGTGTCTGGCTGAAGACGTAAAACTTATCGCTTTAGGAAAGGTAATTCTGGTATTCCTAGAAGTCATTGAGTCTCATGCATAATTCTTATATTTTAGATATTATTATGGCTATGCAAGTACAATTCCTATCACTACCATCAAGTATTACAAAATCTCAGCCATACTGGTATAACTCTTCCTCTAACTAGCATCATATTCAGAGTTTTCATATATTTTTTGTCCCGATCCTGAGCGCCGAGGATGGTGCTATATTTCAGTTGGGGGTGGGGATTTATCAAAACTCATGTCTTCATTTAAAAAAGAAAAAAAGAAAAAAACACATAAGAAAAATGATAAAAAGATGTATTTTTGGGGTGATAACTTGTGTTTTACAAAGTTTTCTGAGTACTTTCGAAATGCTTTTCAAATCCTTTACCATGATGAGTACAAACTTTTTGTAAAGTCTATTTATTGAAAATGATGTCTATTTTGAAAAATCACTTATTAGCTCTTCATTCAGTTTGAAAGCAAACATTACTATAGTGGATTGAAATTTTTTTGAAAACTCAAATTCAGAAAAAATGTTCACATATCAACGTTAAAATTATTCGAAGTTTAGATTATCCAGAGATCCAAGAAGAACAAGTGTGGAGACCTAACCCAATGAGCTTTTGAGCTTTTCATTATTTTTGAGGGTTATAAAATTATTCTGAGTCACAAGATTACTCACAATTCTTCTAGTCCGCAAATATTTTCATTCAGTGATCTCATTAACCCTTGCTTTGGTCATGGGACTCGGAATGACATCAAATTTGGATTATTACATAAATGACCTTCTCTATATCCATTCGAGACATCAAAGATGAAAGTACAAACCCTAAAAAATGATATAGGCCATCTTTCTAGCCAATTAGACTTTTTAGCTTCCTTAACATCTATACCGTTAGAAACTATTTTTGAGCCTGTTGATGAAAACCTTTTCTTGTTAACCCATCAACCTAAAACCCAATCCCAAAAAAAAGAGTTCAATACGATAACCTACTTCTGAGAGAGATCAAAAAGTATTTGGTATGATTACACCATGAAAAGATAGAAACTAAGATAGGAAAAGAAAAGAAAACAAATGGTTCGAGCTGAAAAGAAATATGATCAGAAAGAAAGAAGGAAAGGAAAAAGAATTTGAAAAAGGTTGAAGAATAGCCAAAAAAGACAAAAATGGAAAAAAAAAAGTCAAGGAAATACTACACCCGGAAAAAGTTGCAAAGAATAGTGAGGTATTCCAGAATATCCTTATTTTCTGAACCTACCCTAAGTCTCAATATAACTTATGCAAGTCCTATTTGATTCTAGATTAGTACCATTATCAAGTGTGGAGAATGGAGAAAAGAGAAATTATAGAGTTTGATCCGATGTTTTTAAGTGATATGACATTCCAATCATGAGATCTTCATAAATCTTCTTATACCCTCCATTCAAGAACTATATATATGAGACGTTTGCCAGTTTCTATATATTCATCTCCTCAAATATAATTTGAGAGAAAAGTATAAAACCATTTCTGAGTGATTCACTTCTGAGTGGTATACAAGTGATGATTGAGGTCGAGGCAGATATCTCTACTGCCAGATAAGGATGATGTTGAACATACACACATACTGAGTCTGAGTAATCTTTTGTTTGAATGTCCATTTGTAGAAGTGTTGTATTTTGTTGATTAGTTCTAATTGTGAATGATTTCTTACATCCTTAAAATAATTTGACAAAATGGAGTTTTTCTGAGTAGTGCAAATAAGTTTTCTAGCATATTATGCCAAGTCCTTTTTAGCTCACTTATTTCGCAATAATTGCCAAGGATTGGCAATATGCTAGTTGGGGGTTATGATATTCGCTTAAAAGTGCTTATTTTAAGCCATTATCCTTATAGCGATGTTACATTCTCCTACGTAAAACTTGTCTTTTCGTTGACTTTTCCACGTAAGAGTTTCTTCCATTATATAGAACGCATTTTTTAGAAGAAAATCGACTATTTGCATGAAATAAATGCATTTCGAATAGTCCAGTATCAAGCCGTTTTAGTTAAATCTCATTATGCGCTTTTTCACTTGCAGGAGACCCTATCGGGCAATTCTCGAGGACTGGCGGGCCCACTATCAACCACAGAAGACTTCTATCAAAGCTTAAAGAGCCAGTAGGCTAGGATAAAAAGATAAAAGACATGTACGGGCAAAGCTAGAGGATTGTAGAGCCGGAACAAGGACTAAGGGAGAGAAGAATAGCTAGAGACCAAGAGAAGGACTTAGGTGTTAAAGGCCACACTAATTGACATCAAAGGATAAGTTTGACTTATTGGTGGAGTAGGCGAGAGAGAATAAAGAAGACCAGGGTCCAAGACTCTCCAAGGCTTTTATTTTTGTATTTTTTCTCTCACCTCTCTCTTATTTCTCACTCTATCTATTTTGGCCCATGACCTAAGCCCATGACCCAAGCCCATGACCTAGACCCATGACCCATGACAATACCCATGACCCATGACCCACCCATGACCCATGCCCATGCTCATACCCATTAGCAATTAGAAGAGAGAATCGGTCTCACTTGACCGATTCTTCTCTCCCCCATCTCTCTCTATCCTAACTAACCTCTTCCCTCTAGATCCAACGGTCTCCCTTTGTACAACAAATCTACCTTCCCTTTAAGAGGAGACCGTGGATCTCCTCTTGGGTTGGTTCCCTCCCCTTAGCTTCTCTCTTCTCTCTCTTACCAATACCACCTCCATCATTTACTTGGTACCCGTTTGGAGTGTACCACGTTCCACAAAGGAGAGCACTAGCCACCGTCCACCATTGATTCCGACGAGAAGCTCTTCGGGATTGTTCAAAACCACACCACCTTCTTCTCATCTTCTCTTCCTTTCTTCTTCTTTCTTCTTCTCCCTTCTTCTTCTTTCTTCTTTGTTCTTCTTCTTGCTGGTTAACAACAATCCCAGCAACCACACCATAGCTATGTGCATCAACGGTGGTGCTTCTCCTTCTCGGCTCCTCCTCCTTCTCTTACCGGAGTTGCTGCCCTGCAACTCCGGCCAGCCATTTTTCTCTTCTAGCTGGCTACGCTGCAAGTGTGCCACCTTCTTCTTCACCTTGCACAACCATTTACCAGCAACACACCTTCTTCTTCTTCTTCATCCGCTAGCGGCAACACCGGAGTTGCACACCTGCAACTCCGACCTGTCTCTTGGGACCTTGGTCCACCACGCTTACACCCTAGCAGTACCACTAGTTATTCTCCTTCTCGGCTTCACAGAGGAGTACCTGCAACTCTGGCAATTCTCTCATATTTCAAGCACAGCCCACAACATCTTCTTTGACTATTGAACCTGCAAGTGCAGGCCGTGCTCTTCAAGGGCTCTATCTTCTTCCAACACGAACAGATCTGCAACTCCATCGGTTGCAGATTTGCATTTTGTTTGCGGTCACCTCTTTGAGTGCTGTGCTCAAGTAACCACAGCCTGCACCTGCTGTGGGGTGTTGTTACCGCCTGGCACTGCCCACGTCAAAACCACCATCTCCTTCATCTTTTCTTGTTGCCATTTGTTGCAAGAGCACCACCACTACCTTCCACAATCACTGCCCAGCAACGAATTCCAGCGCTCCTCCATGATCTGCAGGTCATCATCTCACTTCTCAACACCCTCCACTATCGGCAACAATAACGCCTGCTAGATCTTCTCCACTACCACATCAACAACCACCGGTTCACATCCCATCTGTGCTACACTTTCACGTGTTGCCCTGCCTTTCACTAGAGTTCTATCATTTGTCAACCTCCCCCCTTCAAAGCACCGGCAAAACACCCACCATTCACGATGACCAACTGGTTACACTCTTGCAATACCAGTCAGTTCTTTCTTGAACCACTGCGGCAACCATCTCAGTCGGTTCCTTCCCTCTTACTTATCCCACCTCATTTTTTCTCACCTCCTCTTGACCGTTTCTCTTCTTTTCCTCCTCTCCATCTTCACACCAGCCACCATTAGCTTCTTCTTCACAATGATGCAACTCAGGAGAACCACTCGTAGGATCACGTGAAGGACTAGCAACACCTTGCTGTCATTCCCACGAACCTCTACAAAATATCACCGCCTAGCATGCAACACTTTCTTCATTCCCACCTACACAACAATGCTCAGCAAGCACACATCACAATTGCTCCTTCTCAGTCATACCTTTGCTGCTAGAGCAAGCTCACATCTTGAGTGACCTCATCACCTTGCTGCAGTGCACCAATCTGTTGGAAACACCACAGATCTGATCTATAGTGCTCCTACATCCATTGTCGGCTCAAAAGTTGATCTCCATGATCTGAAACCAACAGATCTTCCCCCTCCAACCTTCATAGTTTGCAGATCTGAAATCTGTGGGCTCTCCTCTTCTTGCCGCTCATGCACTGGCAACTCAAGACAACACCCTTGCATCTCCTAGCAACTCCACCACCGGTCTACCTTCTCCTTGTTGCAGCTTCGATCGCCAAGGCAACACAACACCTCCGTCCCTTCACCAATAGCAACTCATGTGTTGTTTCCAACCCTGATGCTCCTCTCCTTCCTCGATCTTGAAGACCAGCAACCTCACCATTCATTACTCCTCCCTTCCATAGTTGCATCTTGCTACTACCTCTCTCCATCTTCAATGCAACTACGTGATAGCTTGATCAACCTTGCTGCCTTGCAACTGGGTTGTTCTCTTTCCTAGTGCACATACAGCCCACCATCCCACTTCTAGGTGCATGTTCGATCCATCTCATTGGCAGCACCACTTGGTTGATCTAACCATTGGCTGATCCGGTAAGTGCACTCAAGAGGTAAACCCTTTCTTCTCTCTTGAATTTTCTTTCTCTTGGTTTCTCTCTCTCTTCTCTCTTCATCTCAGTAGGTGGATTTTCTCTCTCTACCTAAATCATTCTCTCATTTCTCTCTCTAAAATCTATTCTCTTTCCACTTATTCTCTCTCTCTAGCACTCTCATTTAATTGCTTTCTTTGTTAGCATTTGTTTTTATTTGAGTTTTGTAATACTTTGATTAATTAATGAACTTATTTTGATAATTCATTTATTTATTATGTTTCCTTTTATTTACGTAAATTAGCTGATAATAATCTCATCAAAAAGCTTGTTTTAATCTCGATTTCCACCATTCTTACCCTTCCATCATTTTTAGCAGATTTTCGTTAATTTGTTATTTATTTTGCCCTAACCCCGAGTGCGGACGATATTCGACACGAGCCACTGTGCAAGTCTGCATTTTTGCAGATTAAGTGAACCAATTCGGAGAAATTACAAATATTGTTGAGATCTAGGGTTTCTGTAATCAACGACGTGGAAAAACCCTACTTTCACCTATTACATGTCCTCTCATTCCCAAGCAGCAATGGCCCTCCTTCCCACCTTGCACCTCCTTGCTGCCTTCTTCATTACTTGAATAGCCAGCAAATCATCCTCCCTTGGACTGCATCTCCTACCACTTCGACTCGCAGGTTCCACTAGCCATTGCTGGAGTTGGATACTTACAACTCCAACAACAGCATCCTCCAACACCACCCTCTTCCATGGACAGGTAGATCTCCTAGACCACCTTCATCCTCCAAGGTTTGAGATTCACTATCACCTCAAGGGCTCCTCCTCAGCCGTTCAACCATGTTCATGTGTAGGAGTAGAAAAGTTCCAGATTGTGACACTCCTCTTTCCATTTTGACATGTGGTGATCTCCATTGTTGCACGTTGTTGAACCTACAACCACTTGTGCATCTCCTCTCCTTGCAACCAGTCCCATTCATCATACGTTGAACCACTATACAAGCACCACACTTGGTCCAACCTTCTTCCACCTTTGGCCAATTCGTTGCATTTGCTTGACCAATCTCCAATCACATGGTTGATACGGGTAAGTTCAAGGTTTAAGTCTCACTATCTTCTCTCTCTAGCATCTCTACCTTCTTTCTCTCACTTGATTTGGGTAGCTTCTTATTTATCTCTCTTCTATTATTTTCTTTCTCTACAAAATCCCTTCTATCTCACTCTCTCTCTAGTACTTGTTTCTCTCTCTACTTTTTAAGCTTTGTAATCAGTTTTGTTTTAGTTTGGATTAATTCCCACATTTTGTAAGGATTTTAATTAATTAATTTAATTTCATTCCATGTTATTTCGATCTTGTTATTTGATTATGTTAGTTTTTATTTAAGGGTTTTTCATAGTTAAAAATATATCTCCAAAAGAGTGTATTAAAAATTGATTCATCATTTTCATCTCTTCACAATCATCTCAAGCAAATTTTTGTTATTATTGTTCTTATTTGCCCTAACCCCGAGTGCAGACGATATCCGACACGAGCCAATGTGTAAGTCTATATTTTTATAGATTAAGTGAACCAATTCGGAGAAATTACAAATCTTGTCAAAATACCGTGTTTTCGATCTAATGACACGAAAAAACTTTAGTTTTGTCACGCCCCAAATTTTGGCATCCAAACCCGACCCGAATGCCTGTGGATCGGCCCATTTACTCGAAATCCAGGGTGTGAAAATAAAATAGGAAAATAGAATTTCACAGTTTACAACAAGATATCGATAGTTCAAATTTTACTAAGGTCTCAAAATCATAATCTTTGATAGCTAATGTCATCCGTAACACACAAAGTTTAAAAGAACCGATGATCTACTAATCACGATTCACCAAAAAGTCTCATCTATCCCATGATCCAAATAATATAAGGCAATGAATTAATTACAAAAATTTATAAGCAATAAAAATCAAATCTGTTAATAATGTTCATTTCCAAGGTCGGCTCATGCTCCTCAGGTTTGCATGTCTCATAGCCTTTTCCATCCATTGGTTGTAGTTCCTCCTCGTGCCCTTCTTTGTACATCTCGGTCTCATCCAAATTTGAAAATGGTGATTGTAGGAGTGAGCCAAACGCTCACTCGGGTTTTTCACCCCAAACATGATTCAAACAATACAAGATATATGTAGACATGTTTGCATAGATCAAATTGTCAAACAGTAATATCATGATCATAAAAAATGCATGAACAATTAATCAAAAGTAATACACAACCCACACAGGGGGTCTCATTCTTCACCTACACAGGGTGTCTTCCCAGGATTTTCAGGTCTTTCACCTTGGAGAACTCACTCCCAACTTGCTTTATCACTTCTGAATCGGAAATACAATGCATGCCTTCATATATATAATAAATTATTGAAAATGTAAATATCCACACAAGGAATCTCCAATACGAAACAAATAGAATCCACACAGGAGATCTCTAGTATAAAATCGACTATCAATTACAGTTTAACAATAATTACATGCTCACAAGTCAATGACAAGTATTGAAAGAATCATGGGAAGGGAACCTACCTTTGATCGCTTCCCTTAACCTTTTAATCATTCTTCATTGAGCAATCCAACCCATGGTTATTGAACCTTCAATTTTCATGTTTGAGTTAGGTGAGTGCTTGTCAAAGTAAAATTCTAACACTTAACATGGGTTATACAGGGTCATTTGAGTCGACGTCATCCTCGTCCGAGTTAGAAAATGATCAAACTATTATCATTCTTATTATTTATTTATTTTTCAAAAATATAATCGATAATGATAAAGCTAAGCCCGAACTCTTTAGATTTGAGCATTATAACAAGATGGGTTATAAATATGGATGATATTCGCTCAAAAGTGCTTATTTTAAGCACTTATCCTGTTAGCGTTATCGCACTCTCCTACGTAAAACTGCTCTAATTATCCACTTTTCTACGTAAGAGTCTATCTCATTGTGTAGAACACACTTTTCTGGACGAAATGGTATATTTGCATGCATTAAACACATTTTCGGAAGTCTAGATATGAAGTCATTCTGATAGAGTCTCATTACGCGCTTCTTCTGTCGCAGGAAACCCCGATGGGACGATTCTCGAGACTTGTGGGCCCAAATCGATCATGAAAGCCCATTATCAAAGCTTAAAGAGCCCACATGCTATGACTAGAAGATATGGGCCAAATATGGGTTGAATAAGAGGACCAAAAAGCCGGCCCAAAGAACGAAGAGAGCAGGAGAGCCAATGACCAAGAGACGGACCAAAGCGTTTAAAGCCACATGAGTCAGCAAGGAATGATAGTCGACTCTACTGGAGAAGCGTGAGGATGGTCACAGTGAAGACCAGGGTTCTAGACCCTCTGCCAGTGCTTTTTTCCATTTTTTTGATACTTTTTCTCTCATCTCTTCTTATTCTCTCTCTCTCTTCATCTCTCGATCCTCGAATCTACTGACCTAACCCCAGAACTCCTACCCTTCGGCTCTATCTCATCTCCCTTAGCTTTCTGACCGTTGGATCTTCAATCGGACCGTTGGATCTCTCTAGATCCGTCGATCTACCAATCTGGGTCCCAATCAAGTCACCATCCATCCGATCGCCATCAGAATGTCTGTCACATCATCTTGTGAGACGATGGACATCATCAGTCCATGTGGGCCAATAGCCGGGCCCATCATCATCGACCCGCTGTCCGACCAGTTAGTGGACCCCGTGAATTTCAAAATAATTTTAATTAAAAAATGGGGGGGTCCACTAATTGGGGAGATTCCCCATAATAAAGTAGGTTTTTACTTAAAAAAAAAAAAAAAAAAAAATTTATTTTTTTATTTTCAAAAAATACCCTATTTCCATTAATGGAAATAGGGAGCTTTATAAGAGGAGGGAGAAGGGTTCGTTCGAACCCTAATCCCCCTCTTTTCTTCTCCTCTCCTTCCCCAAAATCCTTCCCTACATTTTCCTCTTCTCTCTTTCCTTCTTTCACCTTCGTCTCCTTCATCTTCTTCGCCTTCCTCTTCACGTTTTCACCGGAGTTGCAGGCTGCAACTCCGGCCGCAACCTTTTGCAGCACCTCCGCCTGCTGCATATCGCTGCCTCAAGGTTGCCCCTTTCCATCTTCAAGCCCTGGACGACCACTGAAGCCATCAACGTTGCTGGTTCAACCTTCGCCGGTGTCTTCTCCGGTGTCTTCATCGTTTTCATCACTTCCACTGCCGGAGTTGCAGGCAGCAACTCCGGCCACCTCTGCTTCATTCTCCTCACCTGCTGGCCTCCGCCTTCTTCCCCATCCACCATCTTTCTCCTCTTTTTCCCTTTCACGCTACATCCCATCCACTTCCTCTCCCATTACCAGCCGTCCCAAACTATTAACGCCCCACACAACCAGCGTCCTCTTCTTCCATCGCTTGCTGCCACAGCAGCCATCTCCTCCACGTTCTGACCTATTTCCATCATCATCTCCTTCCCACGATCTCGCACTCCACGTTTTCAAACCTTGCCGCCCCCTTGTCTAAAAACAAAAGGGAACGCCCCTCTCTTTTGGATTTTCTCACTCACGGTGCTGCGCCACCGCCTTACCCACTTGTCATCACGACCGGCAAGAGCAGCCACCATCTCTTGGGTCGCCTCCATTACAAACAGCTCCTCCAGGCGAGCCTCCTTCCACTTGCTTCGGCTGATCACCATCACTGCGCTCACGATCATCTCCGTGTCTGCTGAAGCGCTCCCCACATAGGCAGCAACTCGGAGAACGTTCCGAGCTCCATTCATGGTCCCCATCATCCTAAAGGGCCGAATCATGGTAAGACTTTCTCTATTTCTCTCCCTCTAATTTTTCTCTAGTTGTTCTCCCAATTCTCTCTCTAAAAAGTGGGTTTTGCCATCTTCTCTCTCTAGATTTGTTACCGCTTACTAGTTAGGGTCAATATTTGGTTCCTTGAATGAGTTGTATTTCTCATTTTGATTAATGAATAAAATTTGTTTGGAGTTATCTTTGCATTTGTTAGTTTACTTTTGTGTTTTTGGTTGTTTGTGGTAATTTCTCTCTCTAAAAATCATTAAGCATGTTTTAAATCCATCACCATTCTCACCTCTCCATGTTTTCTTGATAAAAATCCGCCATTTCATGTCTTTGAATTACGCACACTAACCCCGAGTGCGGATCGACATCCGACACGAATCCCTATACAATATCTCATATTTTGCAAGATTAAAACTCGGATCAAATTACAAATCTCGTTGATTTTAGGGTTTCCGTAACCAACGACGCGGAAAAAACCTTACTATCAAATGGCGCCGCTGCCGCTCGGGTGTTCGAGAGTGCGAAAAAGGACGTAAAGACGGAATTAGAAAGTTGCTGAAGCGAAAAACTGCTCAATTTGGCCAGCCTGACCTTTTCGGGAAACTTTCTATTTTTTGTTTTTGTTGATTTTTAGCAGTTTTTAAATTACTATTTTTAATGCCTCGGAAGGCCGAGTGCAATTTGTAATAATTTAGGAATTTTACTGCTTTCCATATAACTGCTAGATCTTGTTCTAGGGTTTTTTTAGAAACCCTAGATTAAGTGAAAAATACCAAAAAAATAATAAATTCAAAATTCAAAAAAAATTAGGGTTTCATATTCTGCAGATTTTTAGAAATCACCAATCCAGGATTTGCGATTTTTGGAAAGATTCTAAAATCTTGAAACTTTGCTAAATTAGGGTTTCCCCTTTTAGAAGTTTCCTCTTTAGAAGAATTTCTATCTTTAGAAATCTTCCGAATTTGGAAAAGTCTGCAAAAGGAAACGCCCCAAATCTAGCAGAATTTCAATTTTGGGAAATTTCCCAAAATTATAAGGGATCTCGCAATCAAATCTTTCTTGGAAGATCTCCACAGTTCGGGAAACTTTCCAATCTAAGTATTTTCCAATCTGGGAATTCCTAAATTTTAACCCATCTCGAATTTGGAAACTAATTCAAAAACTTGCCTAAATTCAATGCTTGCTCAGTGAACCCTAAAAAGGCAAGGATCTTCCAAATAGAATCCCAAATACCTAGACCGTGCGATCTAACTTTTCTGCAGGAACACGATCCAGTGTGGGTAGAGAGCAAAAGCTCAAAGAGGTGGAGTCGGGCCCAAGCCCATTAGGATACCCCTCTCTAACCCACGGAGGAGACCCCGTGGCGTGGCCCACGGGAGGTAAGTCTCTATCCTCGCCTTGAGTGCGATACAGAGCATATTGGGTGCATCATTGCCGCTTGTCTATTTGCTTTCGCATCCATATTCTTCGACTTGCGTGGCGTGGCCGTTAATCAATCAACTCTAAGAGAGCAGACCCAGCTCCAAATTGAAACTGGTAGGATTTCATCACCCACCTCATCATTCCAACTGATTTGATCCCAAGGCTCCATTTAATTAAAAAGAATCAAGAAGTAGAGCCAATTAGCCCGGTGTTCGAGGAAAAATCTACGCAAAGCGAACCCGCTTAACATCCAATCGAAATAAGACCACGAGCGCGGGTCCCTGTTGTCTAACACACCCATAAGTCCCTGCTACTCAAGTACACTGAGCTCGACGTGGCATCTTGGACTATTCGGCGGTTAGTTACGTGTGGACTAGGAACACGCACCAACCCTAGCTTAACCCGAGGGAACACTCTTCTTATACACTTGACCAATCCGGTTAGTTTGGGACGTACTTAAGTCAGCCATTGTGCCGCACGTCTGTCTAGGCTTCGGATTGCCTTGTTGTTAACTAGAGCTAGTACTAAAGGATTCGCTCTGAAGAGTGTAGCCTGGTGAGAACCTCTAAGTGCAAAACAGTTAGTCCGGCGGTTAAAAGATAAACCAGTGGTCCGCCCACTGTCATAATCTACTCTAGCCCCAAAACTAACAAAGATAATTCCTAAAATATATCCTGATTGCTTAGAATAGGATTATCTGTGCTTGGTGTGCATCATTTAGGTAGTGTTCCTCTCTGGCAACTTTTTGCCAAGTATAGAGCTTGCCTCATTCGCGTATGCCCGTTTGGAATCGTCCGAACAAACGCTTGGTTCGATCTGAGAATCACGTCCCTACAGTGGATCCTCCACTGAATTCTTCCCCATCTCTTTCCCCACCCGCCTCCCCCAGTACTACTACCTTTGTAGTCATGGCAGTCGAACGACCTCTTATCGAGACGTTCGCTCCTATCTCTGCCAATCCGCCCACTTGCATTGTTCTCCCACCTACTACGACGGTACAATTTGAGATCAGGCCGCAGACGATCCAAATGCTGCCTACCTTTCGTGGTCTCCCAAGAGAAGACCCATATTCCCATATTCGGGAATTCCAACATGTCATCCTACTTTTCAAGAATCAGAACCTCGAGTTTTCCCATTCTCGCTCAAAGACCGAGCCTCAGATTGGCTCTACTCCTTACCTGCTGATTCAATCAGCAGTTGGAAAGAATTGGTGGGCAAATTCATGTCTAAATTCTAACCCATGACTCGGACCAACCAAATGAAGCAACTCATTCAGGACTTTAGACAGAAGTCCGATGAGAAATTTTTTGAAGCATGGGATAGATTCCAAGACTACCTGACTAAGTGTCCCCACCATAGCATCGACAAGGGAAATCTTGTCCACGTCTTCTATAAGGGACTTACTGATGAGTCCCAGACCATGGTAGAGTCAATGTGCCAAGGAAAATTCCTGCACCAAACTCCGACCGATGCATACAAATTCTTGGGAGAGTTAGGAGAAAACTCTCAACATTGGACGACTGACTCAGAGTTCAGTCGAACCACTTCAGTCCAAAGGACAACCAAGGGACATGATGCTACAGCTGATACTGAGCTTCGATCTGTCATTCAAGAGTTGAGCAAGTCAGTCTCGGCACTGGCTGTGTCTGTACAAAAGCCTACTCAACAATCTACCCCAGTCATGCATGTGGGACACGAGAGCCCTATGGAATCCTGCACCCTCTGTCTGCAACCCTCCCATACTACTGAGCATTGTCCTTTGAATGAAGGATGGTCTAATCCTCTTCAGGAAGAAGTTTGTGCTTTCAGCACATACAAACCACCCACTCAGAACTCGTATAGTCAATCTTATCATCCGGACACGAGAAACCACCCTAACTTCTCTTGGAGGCCTCAATCTACTCAACCACAAGCTCAACCTCCGCGTCAACCTCAGGGCATGTATCCTCCTGGGTTCAATCAACCCAATAGGCAATTCAATCAGGGACAATATCAGCAGAATCAGTACCCATCTACTCAGAACCAGCAGTTCCAACAGGGTCAATACTCTGGACAACAGAGCACATTTCAGAATCAGCAAAGAGTTCCTCAGAACTTTCAGAACCAACAGATTGTCCCAACTAATTCTTCCGCCTATAACTATAATGCCCCGATGAGCTCGAGTCGCGAATTGGTGCCTCAGCTCCCATTAGCTACTCTCCAACAGTCGCTCCCCAAATCTGGTATCGAAGACCTTCTATCTCAACTCATTACTCAGCAACAACAATCTATGCAACGCCTAGAGCAACAGCAACAGCAATCCATGCTTCGTCTAGAGCAACGTCTAGGTAACTTGGAAGCTGAGAAGGCTAAGGGGATCTTTCCTAGCCAACCCATTGCCAACCCTAAAGGAAATGCCAAAGGGGCAGTATATGAGATCGGATCCCAATCTCAAAGCCAGAATGAGAATTGTCAAGGGGAGGTGCAAGCTGTAACCACCCTACGATCTGGAAAAACTGTGGACATGGGAGTCCAACCACCACCGGTGCCATCTCCAGCACCCATCACTCGTACAGAGGAAACTAGTACCAATCCTACCTCTGCTTCTTCCACCTCTGCACCAACTTCTGATATCTCTGTGCAGAAATCGAAGGCTAAAGACAAATCCATTTGTCGAGTAAAGCCTCCTTTCCCGGACAGACTTGTCCAAGATAAGCGGGATCAGCAATTCTCAGAGATCTTAGACGTCTTTAAAGACGTCCAGATCAATATCCCATTCCTTTCTGCTATCAAGCAAATCCCCTCCTATGCCAAATTCCTCAAGGACTTGTGCACAGTTAAGCGGCGTACGCATGTACCCAAAGCTGCCTTCTTGGCCGAAAAAGCTACTGCGTTCATTCAACGCAACAGTGTGATCAAACACAAGGATCCAGGTAGCCCAACTGTCCAATGTGAAATTGGTGACAACTTTAGCTGCACTGCCTTGCTAGATTTAGGGGCTAGCGTTAACCTCATACCATTCTCGGTATATCAGCAGTTAGGACTGAAAGATATGAAGCCTACCAATGTCACCCTGAAATTGGCTGATCAGTCCATCAAGATTCCAAGAGGAATCATTGAAGATGTCCTAGTAAAAGTCGCTGACTTTTATTATCCTGTGGACTTTATCATTCTAGACACCGAGCCGTGTCACGACAACCACATTCCAGTCATCTTAGGCCGTCCATTCCTTGCCACCGCGAACGCACACATCGGGTGCCGGGACGGAAACATGTCCATTGCTTTCGGTAACCTCAAAGCTGAGGTCAACATCTTTCGTTTAATGCAACAAGATGCCGATCGCGAAGTGACCGATGAAATGTGTGCCGTTGAGAGTCTAATCCCGGACTCCACCGAAGATATTCTTAAGCAGTGTCTAGAACACTTTGGAGCTGACTTTGCAACAGAGTCAGCCATTTCTGATCTCAATGATCTTTTGGAAACTGCTCCATTGCTAGAGATCCCCGCTCCACTCATCGAGTTCGAGCCTCTGATAACCATGGCCAGAGAACCCATCCTTCCTTTACCTACTGAAGTCAAACCTCTTCAATCCGTGTCTTCTGTGACACCTATTTCTACTCCATCTGCTCCAATATTGGAGCTTAAGTGATATTCGCTCAAAAGTGCTTATTTTAAGCACTTATCCTGTTAGCGTTATTGCACTCTCCTACGTAAAACTGCTCTAATTATCCACTTTTCTACGTAAGAGTCTATCTCATTGCATAAAACACACTTTTCTGGACGAAATGGTATATTTGCATGCATTAAACACATTTTCGGAAGTCTAAATATTAAGCCGTTCTGATAAAGTCTCATTACGCGCTTCTTCTGTCGCAGGAAACCCCGATGGGACGATTTTCGAGACTTGTGGGCCCAAATCGATCATGAAAGCCCATTATCAAAGCTTAACTAGAAGATATGGGCCAAATATGGGCTGAATAAGAGGACCAAAAAGCCGGCCCAAAGAACGAAGAGAGTAGGAGAGCCAATGACCAAGAGACGGACCAAAGCGTTTAAAGCCACATGAGTCAGCAAAGAATGATGGTCGACTCTACTGGAGAAGCGTGAGGATGGTCACAGTGAAGACCAGGGTTCCAGACCCTCCGCCAGTGCTTTTTTTTTCCATTTTTTTTGATACTTTTTCTCTCATCTCTCCTTATTCTCTCTCTCTCTTCATCTCTCGGTCCTCGAATCTACTGACCTAACCCCAGAACTCCTGCCCATCAGCTCTGTCTCATCTCCCTTAGCTTTCTGACCGTTGGATCTTCAATCGGACCGTTGGATATTCAATCGGACCGTTGGATCTCTCTAGATCCGTCGATTTACCAATTTGGGTCCCAATCAAGTCACCATCCATCCGATCGCCATCAGACTGTCTGTCACATCATCTTGTGAGACGATGGACATCATCAATCCATATGGGCCAGTAGCCGGGCCCATCTTCATCGACCCGCTGTCCGACCAGTTAGTGGACCCCGCGAATTTCAAAATAATTTTAATTAAATGGGGGGTCCACTAATTGGGGAGATTCCCCATTTAAAAGTAGGTTTTTACTTAAAAAAAAAAAAAAAAAAAAAAAAAAAAATTTTTTTTTTTTTATTTTCAAAAAATACCCTATTTCCATTAATGGAAATAGGGAGCTTTATAAAAGGAGGGAGAAGGGTTCGTTCGAACCCTAATCCCCCCCCTTTCTCTTCCATTCTCTCCCCCAACTCATCTCTCCTCTCCCCACGTTCACAAATCTCTCTCTCACTTTCTATTCCCTTTGCAAGCCAAGCCGTCACACCCCTTCTCGCCCCCACGTTTTTGTTGAAGAAGAGAAAGAACCCAGCCATTATCATCTCTTCCTCCTACTCCTCGATTCGACCAGCAGCAAGAACTCTCCCATTCTCTCCATCATTCAATCCTCTCGTCCACGTTTTCTTCATCTTCCTTCCCACGTTTTCCTCTTGCTGCGATTTGCACCACCAATCCTAGCCGGAGTTGCAGACCTGCAACTCCAGCCAAGAACCACCTCAAACGGTGACTGCAAACCACCACCCACTTCGTCTCTTCTTGGATCCTCTTCCCCACGTCTCCCTCTCTTGAAACAAAAAAAAAAAAAAAAAAAAAAAAAAAACAAAACCAAAAAAAAAAAAAGGGAGAAGAAGGGGAAGATGAGAGAGCCGTAGCTCTCCCCCAAGGTTTATTCCCCTCATCTTTTTCTTGTGTTGCAGGCTTACCTGCAACTTCTTCAAGCACCACCACTGGCTAGCCGTCCTCCATCTTCAAGTGCTTCACAACGATCTCATCTGCTGCTGCCTTGCCCGAAATCACCACCTGCATGCACTAACAGTCACGATATCCCTCTCATCGCTGGTTCTCCAACCGTCTTCGAGGTGCTGCACCTGCTCACTCCACCACTGGTTCATCACAGGAGAGCATCACCAAAGTAGAGCAACTTGCTGGCCTGCTGTTCCTCTCCACCTCAGTCTGCTCCTCCACGTTTTTTTTTTTTTTTTTTTTTTTTTTTCTTCATCACAGAACCAGCGCCTCCTTGCTGACGGTGTGAACTCCACCAGTCCGCCTCCACCAAACGGTTGCAGACCTACAACCTCTTGAATATCACACCGTCGAACAGTGGAGATCTGCATCTCCACCGAACCTCCTTGCCGCTCCGCCTCTCTCTTCACCGTATCTCATTCTCTCTTTCTTTCCCTTCTTCCCACATTCCTTCTTCTCCCACGTTCGAGAACTTGCTCTTCTATCCACCAACGGTTCTCACTTTCGATTCTCCTCCCATCCTCTTGCTGCCTCCCACTTTGCTAGTGTGCAACACCGCCCTCCACACCATGCTATCCAACGGACAGCAATCTTCTTGGCACCTCCACAGCCACTTGGCGACCTCGTCATCACGGTAAGACTCTGTAACTCATAGATTGCCACCTCCATTGGTCAATCTATTGGCCCGTCCCTTGGTCAATCCTAAATCTTGAGATCATCACCTCCGCAAGTTCTTTGAATGGCTTTGGACTTATTTGAACCCTCTTTTCACATTTTCTCTCTCTAGATTTGATTTTCTCTCTCATCTCTCTTATGTCTCTCTCTAGTTTAGTCTTTGTTTATATGCTTTCTAGTTAAAGTTGGCTGATTTGATAATGTTTTGCTTAGAAATTTGTAAGGCTCGTACTTTGATTGAATGAATAAAATTGGGTTCATTTTGGAATTTTAGTGTTTAAATTCGAATAATTGATGCATAGGATTGTTTCTAATTCTTGGTAATTTCTCTCTCTAAAAATCACTAAGAATGTTTTAAATCCATCACCATTCTCACCTCTCCATGATTTTCTAGCATAAATTCCATCATTTTATGTTCAAATATGCGCTAATCCGACTAATCCCGAGTGCGGATCGACATCCGACACGAATCCCTATACAAATCTATCAATTTTGCAGGATAATCGGATAATTACAAATCTTGTTGATTCTAGGGTTTCCGTAACCAACGACGCGGAAAAAACCTATTTTCATTAAGCCTCTTCCCACAGATCTTTCCTATGCCTATCTTGGTCCTAAGGAAACCTACCCTGTCATTATTGCTTCCGCTTTGTCTGAGAGTGAACGTAAAAAACTTCTCGAGCTGCTCAACGAGCACAAATCTGCGATAGGTTGGACTATAGATGATATTCGAGGCATAGACCCCTCGGTGTGCCAACATCACATCTATCTCGAGGATGAATCCAAAACCTCGCGAGAACACCAGAGGAGGTTGAACCCCGTCTTGAAGGATGTAGTCCGGGATGAGGTCCTTAAACTGTTAGATGCGGGTATCATTTATCCCATCTCCGATAGCAAATGGGTGAGCCCTATTCATGTCGTCCCTAAAAAGGCAGGATTCACAGTTGTGAAAAATGAAAACAAGGAAATGGTAACCCAGCGCCTGAAGAAAGGGTGGAGAGTCTGCATCGATTACCGACGACTCAACACCAACACTAGGAAGGACCATTTTCCTTTACCCTTCATAGACCAGATGTTGGAGAGACTAGCAGGTCATTCCTATTACTGCTTCCTTGATGGTTACTCAGGGTATAATCAAATACCCATCGCCCCTGAGGACCACGAGAAGACAACTTTCACATGTCCCTTTGGCACTTTTGCCTACAAGCGCATGCCCTTTGGCCTCTGCAATGCACCCGCGACCTTTCAAAGGTGTATGATGAGCATATTCTCTGACATGGTGGAAAAATTCCTCGAAGTCTTTATGGACGACTTCTCAGTCTTTGGGTCATCCTTTGATGACTGTCTGAACCATCTAGGGCTTGTACTTCACCGCTGTCAGGACAAGCGACTTGTCCTCAATTGGGAGAAATGCCACTTCATGGTGAAGAAGGGCATTGTTCTGGGACATGTCATTTCCCATCAGGGCATTGAGGTCGACAAAGCTAAAATCGATATCATCTCGACCTTGCCCATTCCTAAGTCCGTGCGTGACATCCGATCCTTTTTGGGACACGGAGGATTCTATAGGCGATTCATCAAGGACTTCTCTCAAATCGCTCGACCTCTGTCCCATCTTCTGGCTAAAGATAGTCCTTTCGACTTTAATGCTGACTGTGTCAAGGCATTTGAGCGTCTCAAAACTGAGCTCACTACTGCGCCCATTATCCGTCCCCCGGACTGGACTCTACCTTTCGAGGTAATGTGCGATGCTTCTGACTACGCATTAGGCGCCGTTCTAGGGCAGAGAGTTGACAAAAGGTCACACGTGATCTACTACGCGAGCAAAACTCTTAACTCTGCCCAAATGAATTACTCTACCACTGAGAAAGAACTCCTAGCGGTAGTCTTCGCCCTTGATAAATTCCGTCAGTACCTCTTAGCCACTAAGGTGGTAGTGTACACTGATCATGCAGCCCTTCGTTATCTCATGTCGAAAAAGGAAACCAAGCCTCGATTAATTCGATGGATTCTCTTACTGCAGGAATTCGACCTCGAGATTAAGGATAAGAAAGGAACTGAGAATGTAGTGGCTGATCACTTGTCTAGACTGACTTTAGAGTCATCCTTCGACACCCAGCCCATCCCTGAAACCTTTCCAGACGAACAACTGTTCGCCATCTCTGTTAATCCTTGGTATGCTGACATTGTCAACTACCTTGTCACCGAAGAAATGCCTTCACACTGGTCAAAACAGGACAAAAGCCAATTCCTAGCAAGAGTTAAGTACTACTCTTGGGATGACCCTTATTTGTATAAATACTGTCCTGACCAGATCATTCGTCTCTGTGTCCCTGAGTCGGACCAACTCAGTATCTTGTCCTCATGTCATGACCAACCTTGTGGTGGTCATTTCAGTACTAAGAAAACTGCAGAAAAAGTCCTGCAATGCGGATTCTACTGGCCCACATTATTTAAAGATGCCCATATCTACAGCAAAACCTGTCCTAATTGCCAGCATCTAGGCCGCATCTCCCAGAGGAACATGATGCCCCTAACTCCCATCCAGGTCGATGAAATATTTGACATCTGGGGCATCGACTTCATGGGCCCCTTTCCAGTTTCCTATGGTTTTGAGTACATTCTCCTTGCGGTAGACTATGTCTTCAAATGGATAGAAGCCATTCCCACCAAGACCAATGACCACAAAGTGGTGGTCAAATTCCTAAAGGAGTTCATCTTCGCTCGATTCGGTGCCCCTAAGGCCATCATTAGTGATGGGGGCACCCATTTCTGCAATAAGATATTCGAGAACTTAATGAAAAAGTATGGGGTAACCCACAAGGTTGCCCTAGCTTATCATCCGCAGACTAGTGGTCAAGTGGAGGTTTCTAATCGTCAGATCAAGCAGATCTTGGAGAAGACAGTCAATACCACACGTAAAGACTGGTCTACTCGTCTCACTGATGCTTTATGGGCATACAGAACCGCCTACAAGACCCCACTCAATATGTCTCCCTATCGTCTGGTCTTTGGGAAACCCTGTCATCTTCCGGTAGAGATTGAACATCGTGCTCTGTGGGCCATTAAGAAGCTCAACTTCGACCTCGACTCTGCAGGGGAGGAGCGTAAACTTCAAATGAATGAGTTAGAAGAACTCAGAAATGATGCCTACAACTTGTCCAAGAATTACAAAGCCAAAATGAAGTGGATACATGACAAGAGCATCCTCAGGAAAGAGTTCCATCCAGGACAGAAGGTCCTCCTTTATAATTCTCGTCTTCATCTCTTCCCTGGGAAACTGAAATCTAGGTGGACCGGTCCTTATACGGTCACAGCAGTCACACCCTTTGGGGCAATCACTATTGAGGATCCCAAGGATCACTCCTCTTTTCAGGTCAATGGGCAGCGTCTTAAACAGTTCCATGAACTTGACGTATTGCTCATTCAAACTTTTGAAATTGATCTCATCGATCCTGTCTATGTCGACTGATAATCCACTCAGTCTCCTGTGCTCCAACTTGGTTGGGGGTGCCTGTCACCCCCGTCATGTCTGGCTGAAGACGTAAAACTTAGCGCTTTCGGAAAGGCAATTCCGATATTCCTAGAGTACATGAGTCTCATGCATTTGTTATTACTGTTATATCTCTGGAAATGCAGGTACATTCATTCTTCCGATCATCAGGTACCACACACTGTCGAGTTTCTGCCGACTTGGTAACATCCTCCCTGAACCTTTGCATCATCGTCACCGATTTTTCATCATTTTATGTCCCGGTCATGAGCACCGAGGACGGTGCTGTATTTTGGTTGGGGGTGGGGTATTTACCAAAACTCATGTCTTCATTTTGATAAAAAAAAAAAAAAAAAAAAAATAATAATAATAATAAAATAAAAAACTTTTTATTTTTGGGGTGATTTCCGATGTTCTCCAAAAGTTTTCTAGAATTTCAAAAAATGTGTCAAATACCCTGACTTTGATTAGCTAAAAAACCTCCGTTAAGTCAGTATTGAGGATGTCAATTTTTGTTTAAAGTTAGCGTTGAGTCAATTCAAGCATGACTACAGCAGGTTTGAAAACTCAGATTTGGCACAATTGTACACTATCAACATCAGAGTCATCCTAAGTTTTGAAACTCTAGAGATCCTGTGAGAATAATCGTGGAGACCTAACCCAGTGAGCTTTCGAACCTTTAATCATTTCGGAGAGTTATACAATAATCCTGAGTCACAAGATGACTCACTATTCTTCATGCCCGCAATATTCGTTGAGAGATCTCATTATCTTTTGCTTCGATCATAAAACTCGGAACGACATCAACATTGGATTACTACGACAGAACCTTCTCTATATCCAGTCAAAACAGTATACATGATAGTGCAAACCCTAGAAAATGATTTAGGCCATTTTTCTGAACCATTCAGCCTTTTTACTCACCTGAATTATACTTCACTAGAAACCCCTTGAACCCTTTTATAAAAGCCTTTTCTTTGTAAACCCATCAACCTAAAATCCAGTATAGCTATGAAACATGACTGGCTACCCTTATTTTGAGATGGACAAAAGAATAACTGATGTGGGTGTACCGTGAAAAAGAAAAGTAAAGAAGAAGAATCAAAAGGAAAAGAAAGTGGTTCAAGCCAAAAACAAAATATAGAAAGAAAGTATGAAGAAGAGCTGAAAAGAAATTGAGCAGTCTCAGAAATATCAAGAAAAAGAGAAAAATACGAAAAAAAGAAAAAGAACCAGATAATGGTGTTACGTCGCAGGAAAAATTCAAGAAAATGGCAATATCCTCTCAAGATCTTTGAAATCCTGTATTTCTTTATCTCTCTACACCTGACCTAAGCCTCATTACAACCCAGGAAAGTCCTACTTGATTCTAGGATAGCACGATCATAAAATGTGGAGATTGGAGAAAGAGAAGCTATAGAGTTTGATCTGACGTTCTCGAGTGAAGTGGTATTCCAATCATGAGATCTTCTTCTGTTAAAGATGTCCTTCCTTCAAATAAAACATATGTGAGATCTTTTGCTTCTTTATATTAAATACATCTCCTCACATATAAATTGAGAGAAAAGAAGAAAACCCTTCTTGTGTGATTCTATTCTGAGTGCTAAACATGTGAGATTTGAGGTCGAGGCAGAAAAACTTAGAGGTGATCTGGAAATCTTTACTGTCGGATGATGAGAATGTTGAGCACACACACACGCAGAGTCTGACTAATCTGGGTCATGATTATCAGTCTGTAGTCTTGCCAAAAACTTTCAAACTCTTCGCTAGCATGTAACTATTTTTGCATCCATTCAATAATTTGATGAACGGTGTTTTCCCGGAGCTAATATGAAAAAGTGTGCAGCATGTGCAGAGCCCTTTTAAGCTCATGCATTTCGCACTAATTGCCAAGGATTGGCAATATGCTGGTTGGGGGTTGAAAGTAGGGTTTTTCCGCGTCGTTGGTTACGAAAACCCTAACTTCAACATATTTGTAATTTTTATCCGATTATCCTGCAAAATTGATAGATTTGTATAGGGATTCGTGTCGGATGTCGATCCGCACTCGGGATTAGTCGGATTAGCGCATATTTGAACATAAAATGATGGAATTTATGCTAGAAAATCATGGAGAGGTGAGAATGGTGATTGTAAGTGATTGAAAACATGATTTTAAAGATAATTTCTAGATTAAGATGCACTGAAAAAAACTCCAAAACATAATATTCAACTTGCTTTATTAATTTATCAAATGTGCATACAATCATAAAACATCAGGAAAACCTAATTAGAAAGCATGAAAATTAGAGAGAGAAATGGAGGAATTAGAGAGGGAAAATAGAGAGAACCTAAAGAAGAGAGAGAGAGTGATAGAGAGAGAAAGAAAATTGCAGAGAGAAAGAGAGAACTAGAGAGAGAAAGTGAGGATATGAGAGAGATCTAGTGAGAGAGAGAAGAGATAGAAAGTGAAAGGAGAAAGAGATTTAGAGAGAATTAGAGAAGGATAGAGAAACCTAACCTAGAGAGAGAAAGTAGAAAAATAAAGAAAATAGAGAAGGGAAATAAGTGAGATTAATACCAAACTTTGATCGAGATGTTTGCAAGCTTGCTACACTTGGCCAAGAAGGTTGGATCGATCCAACGATGTTGCTGAGATGGAGTGGAGGTGCTATTTCGTTGTGAGGGGCAACCGGCTTGAAGTGCAAGACGTTTATGGCTGTAAGAATGGTGTAGGGAAGATGGCAGCAACATGGAGGATAGGATGGAGGAGCAAGGACGTGCAGTCCGTGAGGTGGCTAGCGGTGCACAGAGTAGAGTGCGATCTCCTCTATTCTTCTTCTCCTCTTCTCTTTCCTCTTCTTCTTTTCTTCTTTTTTTTCTTTGTTTTTCTGGTTTTGTTTTTTTTTTATTTTTTTTATTTTTTTGAAGATGGAGATCGAGAAGGAGAGAACGGTGCTGGTTCGTGCAAAGTTTAACGGCCTGCAAAGGTTGCAGGCTGTGAACTTGTAGGTGAGGGGCGGCAGGCGGTAGCAAGGAGGTGGGGAGCACTGACGGCCGGAGTTGCAGGTCTGCAACTCCGGCGTTGAAAAAAAATGGTAATGACAAAAAAAAAAAAAAAAAACGAAAACGAAAACGAAAAAGATGAAAAGAAAAAGAAGAAGAAGAAGAAGAAGAAGAAGAAGAAGACGGATGCCTTACCAGACGGCCGGAGTTGCAGGCAACTCCGGCGAAGAAGAAGAAGATGAAGAAAAGGAGAAAGAGAAAAGAAGAAAAAGAAGAAGAATGGGGCCAAGGGTGAATGCGGGATTGATAGGGGGAGAGAAAGGAGAAGATTTGAGGGGGATTAGGGTTCGAACGAACCCTTCTCCCTCATCTTATAAAGCTCCCTATTTCCTTTAATGGAAATAGGGTATTTTTTGAAAATAAAAATATGAAAAAAATATATTTTTTTTTTTTTTGAAAAGTAAAAACCTACTTTTCTATGGGGAATCTCCCCAATTAGTGGACCCCCCATTTAATTAAAATTATTTTTGAAATTCGCGGGGTCCACTAACTGGTCGGACAGCGGGTCGATGCTGATGGGCCCGGCTACTGGCCCACATGGACTGATGATGTCCATCGTCTCACAAGATGATGTGACAGGCATTCTGAAGGCGATCGGATGGATGGTGACTTGATTGCGACCCAGATTGGTAGATCGACGGATCTAGAGAGATCCAACGGTCCGATTGAAGATCCAACGGTCCGATGGAAGATCCAACGGTCAGAAAGCTAAGGGACATGAGATAGAGCTGATAGGCAAGAGTTCTGGGGTTAGGTCAGTAGATTCGAGGATCGAGAGATGAAGAGAGAGAGAGAATAAGGAGAGATGAGAGAAAAAGTATCAAAAAAATGGAAAAAAGCACTGGCGGAGGGTCTGGAACCCTGGTCTTCACTGTGACCATCCTCACGCTTCTCCAGTAGAGTCGACCATCATTCTTTGCTGACTCATGTGGCTTTAAACGCTTTGGTCCGTCTCTTGGTCATTGGCTCTCCTACTCTCTTCGTTCTTTGGGCCGGCTTTTTGGTCCTCTTATTCAGCCCATATTTGGCCCATATCTTCTAGTTATAGCATGTGGGCTTGTTAAGCTTTGATAATGGACTTTCATGATCGATTTGGGCCCACAAGTCTCGAAAATCGTCCCATCGGGGTTTCCTGCGACAGAAGAAGCGCGTAATGAGACTTTATCAGAACGGCTTAATATTTAGACTTCCGAAAATGTGTTTAATGCATGCAAATATACCATTTCGTCCAGAAAAGTGTGTTTTACGCAATAAGATAGACTCTTACGTAGAAAAGTGGATAATTAGAGCAGTTTTACGTAGGAGAGTGCGATAACGCTAACAGGATACGTGCTTAACATAAGCACTTTTGAGCGAATATCAGGGGTTGTGATATTCGCTCAAAAGTGCTTATTTTAAGCACTTATCCTGTTAGCGTTATCGCACTCTCCTACGTAAAACTGCTCTAATTATCCACTTTTCTACGTAAGAGTCTATCTCATTGTGTAGAACACACTTTTCTGGACGAAATGGTATATTTGCATGCATTAAACACATTTTCGGAAGTCTAGATATGAAGTCATTCTGATAGAGTCTCATTACGCGCTTCTTCTGTCGCAGGAAACCCCGATGGGACGATTCTCGAGACTTGTGGGCCCAAATCGATCATGAAAGCCCATTATCAAAGCTTAAAGAGCCCACATGCTATGACTAGAAGATATGGGCCAAATATGGGCTGAATAAGAGGACCAAAAAGCCGGCCCAAAGAACGAAGAGAGCAGGAGAGCCAATGACTAAGAGACGGACCAAAGCGTTTAAAGCCACATGAGTCAGCAAGGAATGATAGTCGACTCTACTGGAGAAGCGTGAGGATGGTCACAGTGAAGACCAGGGTTCCAGACCCTCTGCCAGTGCTTTTTTCCATTTTTTTGATACTTTTTCTCTCATCTCTTCTTATTCTCTCTCTCTCTTCATCTCTCGATCCTCGAATCTACTGGCCTAACCCCAGAACTACCCTTCGGCTCTATCTCATCTCCCTTAGCTTTCTGACCGTTGGATCTTCAATCGGACCGTTGGATCTCTCTAGATCCGTCGATCTACCAATCTGGGTCCCAATCAAGTCACCATCCATCCGATCGCCATCAGAATGTCTGTCACATCATCTTGTGAGACGATGGACATCATCAGTCCATGTGGGCCAATAGCCGGGCCCATCATCATCGACCCGCTGTCCGACCAGTTAGTGGACCCCGTGAATTTCAAAATAATTTTAATTAAAAAATGGGGGGGTCCACTAATTGGGGAGATTCCCCATAATAAAGTAGGTTTTTACTTAAAAAAAAAAAAAAAAAAAAAATTTATTTTTTTATTTTCAAAAAATACCCTATTTCCATTAATGGAAATAGGGAGCTTTATAAGAGGAGGGAGAAGGGTTCGTTCGAACCCTAATCCCCCTCTTTTCTTCTCCTCTCCTTCCCCAAAATCCTTCCCTACATTTTCCTCTTCTCTCTTTCCTTCTTTCACCTTCGTCTCCTTCATCTTCTTCGCCTTCCTCTTCACGTTTTCACCGGAGTTGCAGGCTGCAACTCCGGCCGCAACCTTTTGCAGCACCTCCGCCTGCTGCATATCGCTGCCTCAAGGTTGCCCCTTTCCATCTTCAAGCCCTGGACGACCACTGAAGCCATCAACGTTGCTGGTTCAACCTTCGCCGGTGTCTTCTCCGGTGTCTTCATCGTTTTCATCACTTCCACTGCCGGAGTTGCAGGCAGCAACTCCGGCCACCTCCGCTTCATTCTCCTCACCTGCTGGCCTCCACCTTCTTCCCCATCCACCATCTTTCTCCTCTTTTTCCCTTTCACGCTACATCCCATCCACTTCCTCTCCCATTACCAGCCGTCCCAAACTATTAACGCCCCACACAACCAGCGTCCTCTTCTTCCATTGCTTGCTGCCACAGCAGCCATCTCCTCCACGTTCTGACCTATTTCCATCATCATCTCCTTCCCACGATCTCGCACTCCACGTTTTCAAACCTTGCCGCCCCCTTGTCTAAAAACAAAAGGGAACGCCCCTCTCTTTTGGATTTTCTCACTCACGGTGCTGCGCCACCGCCTTACCCACTTGTCATCACGACCGGCAAGAGCAGCCACCATCTCTTGGGTCGCCTCCATTACAAACAGCTCCTCCAGGCGAGCCTCCTTCCACTTGCTTCGGCTGATCACCATCACTGCGCTCACGATCATCTCCGTGTCTGCTGAAGCGCTCCCCACATAGGCAGCAACTCGGAGAACGTTCCGAGCTCCATTCATGGTCCCCATCATCCTAAAGGGCCGAATCATGGTAAGACTTTCTCTATTTCTCTCCCTCTAATTTTTCTCTAGTTGTTCTCCCAATTCTCTCTCTAAAAAGTGGGTTTTGCCATCTTCTCTCTCTAGATTTGTTACCGCTTACTAGTTAGGGTCAATATATGGTTCCTTGAATGAGTTGTATTTCTCATTTTGATTAATGAATAAAATTTGTTTGGAGTTATCTTTGCATTTGTTAGTTTACTTTTGTGTTTTTGGTTGTTTGTGGTAATTTCTCTCTCTAAAAATCATTAAGCATGTTTTAAATCCATCACCATTCTCACCTCTCCATGTTTTCTTGATAAAAATCCGCCATTTCATGTCTTTGAATTACGCACACTAACCCCGAGTGCGGATCGACATCCGACACGAATCCCTATACAATATCGCATATTTTGCAGGATTAAAACTCGGATCAAATTACAAATCTCGTTGATTTTAGGGTTTCCGTAACCAACGACGCGGAAAAAACCTTACTATCAATGGACCATCTAACTAGTGGCTGGTACGATACATAGTAGCTCGAGGCTAGCGTGATGCATGATAAAGAAACGGTTGTTGATTGAGCGTCTAACGATATTCATGCCTGTAGTATTGTACGATGTAACCATGTGTGAAGAGATGCTTGAATGGCCAGGCCAAAGAGGAGACTAGCCGAGAAGGATGGGAATGTTTGATCTTATCTTGGAAAGTGCATATTGAAAATAGGGTTTTTCCTTGTCGTTGGTTACGGAGACCCTAATCTCAATAATATTTTTGTAATTTGATCCGATTATCCTGCAAAATTGATAGATATTTGTATAGGGATTCGTGTCGGATGTCGATCCTCACTCAGGATTAGTCGGGTTAGCGCAATAATGACATAAAATGACGGGAAATTTACAGAGAATGGAACATAATTTTATTCAGATCAACTTCATTCAATCAAAATTGTCTTTTACAGCAAAGATCTAACAAAATAACTAAACTAGAAAGCATTTTAATAAGAGAGGGATGTAGAGAGAGAAAGAGGTAGAAGAAGAGAGAAATCTAATCCTAGAGAGAGGTCTAGAGAGAGAGAGAGAAATAGAGAGATAAAAAGAGAAAGAGCGGGAGAAACCTAGAGAGAGAAATGGGAAGAATTAGTGAAAAAGATAGAGAGAGAAAGTGGTAGAAGAAGAGAAAAAATTGGAGTTTTAGAGAGATTGAGAGAAAATGAGAAGAAGAGGTTATTTGAGAGAGAGAAAAAGGAAGAAAGCAAGAAAGAGAAAGAGAAAGGAAAAGGTTAAAGAGAAAAAAAAAAGTAGAAGGAAGAGTTCTAGAGAGAGGAATAGAAAATGAGAATCACCTAAGAAAAGCTTACCATGGAAGAAGATTGGTTGCTGGTGCTCGGGTTGAAGAGTTTGCAGCCGTTCCGGTGGAGTTGCATGTATGCTGGCGTCAATGGTGATGGAAACGGCTTGGGTTGAACTTTGGAGATGGCGGGGGCAACGGCTGTCACATTGGATTTTCTCGTTGCAGCGAAGTGAAGGCTTGCACCTTCTTGGAGTAGCCTGACCGTGACAACGAAGAAGAAGGAGGAGGATGTTGCTGCACTGGTCGTTCAGTGGTTGCTGGTGATCTAACGGTGGGAGAAGAGAATGGTGGAGCGATGCAGTGGTGAGGACGTGCAACGATCAACGGTTTTAATGGTGAGAGCGTGGTGGTGGTCTGCTGGTTCGAGGGATGGAATCCCGTAACTGAGAAGAAGATGGTGGTCAAAGGTGGACGATCGCACAGCAGGTGGCCGGAGTTGCAGGCGGCAACTCCGGCGATTGCAGGTTTAAAGAAGATGAAGAGGAGGAAGGGCACGAAGCAGAAGAAGAAGAAGAAGAAGAAAAAGGAGAAAGAGAAGAGGAAGAAGAAGGATAGGCGGAGAGGGAGAGAAGGATGCCCTGGCGGTGGTGCGTAAAGACGACGACCGGAGTTGCTGTCTGCAACTCCGGCGACGATGCAGACGAAGAAGAAGACGCAGCAGAAGAAGAAGAAGAAGAAGAAGAAGAAGAAGAAGAAGAAGAAGAAGGAGAAGAAGAAGAAGAAAAAGAAGGAGGAGAAGAAGAAGAAGAAGAAGAGGGGGAGGACCCTCACCAGCTCGCTGTGGTGAGGACGGTGGTGGCGCTCGGTTCGCCGGCCGGAGTTGCAGACCAGCAACTCCGGCAACAGAAAAAGAAAACGAAAAAGAAGAAGAGGAGAAGAAGAAGAAGAAGAAGAAGAAGAAGGAGAAGAAGAAGAAAGAGAAGAAGAAGAAGAAGAAGAAGAAGGAGGAGAAGAAGGAGGAGGAGGCGCTCCACTCCTCATCGGCGATGGCACGCCGGAGGAGAAGAAGAAGGGGAAAGGGAAGAGGAGGAAAAGGTGTCCAAGCGGCGGGGGCGGAAGAAGAGAAACTCGAAGGGTTTTTAACCCTCTTCTTAAGTAGAAACCGTGGGTTTCTAAACTTAGAAACTCACGGTTTCTAAAAAAAAAAATTTTTATTTTTTATTTTTTTATTATTATTTTATTTTTATTTTTATTTTTGAAAAGTGATAAGTGGGTTATGGGCTTGGGCTCGTGGGCTATTTGGCCATGACCACCAGGCCAAAAGCTGATGCCACGTGTTGGCCAGTGGTTGGCCGAGAGATGATGCCACGAGTCGGCCAGTGGTTGGCCAATGAGAACGCTAAAAATCGTGGGCCCAGAGTGCATCGGCCATGGGCCAGAAGGTAGGTGAGAAGGATAGTGGGCCACTGGGCTCGATGGATGTGGGTTAGGGTGCGTTTGGTTGCCAGGGGAGAAAAATGCATTTTCCCCTTGAAATACCCATCAAGGAAAAATGTATTTTCCTTTCTTCTGAAATCGAGCTCTACGCTCTCAGCCACAATCAATCATCTGAGGCATTTCTCTACAATCAAACCTGCCTTAGGGACTGATATTTTACAATGGAGATCGGGTGGTTGATAGGATGGATGATCGACTGATCGGTAGCACGATCGGATGGTCGGATGCATAGAATTGATAGATCAGATGGCGATCTATAGAGATTCAACGGCCCGATGGAAGATCCAACGGTCAAAAAGCTAAGGGAGATGAGACAGAGCCAATGAGCAGGAGTTCTGGGGTTAAGTCAATAGATTCGAGGACCGAGAAATGAAGAGAGAGAGAATAAGGAGAGATGAGAGAGAAAATATCAGAAAAAGTATTGGCAGAGGGTCATGAACCCTGGTTTTCCATTGTTCTTCACTTGAGCTTTGCCAGTAGAGCAGGCCATCATTTGATGTGGCTTTAAATGCTTTTGCTCCTTCTCTTGGTTATCAGCTCTCTCGCTCTCGTGGTTCCTTGGGCCAGCTCTTCGATCCCCTTGTTCAGCCCATAATAGGCTCATATCTTCTAGACATAGCATGTTGACTCTTTAAGCTTTGATAATGGGCTTTCATGATCCATGTGGGCCCACAAGTCTCGAGAATCATCCAATCAGGGTTTCCTGCGACAGAAGAAGTGCGTAATGAGACTTAATAAGAACGGCTTAATATCTAAACTTCTAAAAATGTGTTTAATGCATGCAAATATACCATTTTGTCCAGAAAAGTGTGTTTTACGCAATGAGATAGACTCTTACGTAGAAAAGTGGATAATTAGAGCAGTTTTACGTAGGAGAGTGCGATAACGCTAATAGGATAATTGCTTAAAATAAGCACTTTTGAGCGAATATCACATATACAAAAGGAGAAGACCAAAAGGTTTAAATGAGGGTTCTTAGACAGATATGATCTTGATCACTTGTTGATGGTGAAAATAGAAACAAAATAAAACCAAAAAAGATGACAAAGGAAAATGTGATTTGATGCAACTCGAATGGTGGTCTCAATGGCTAAGTGGAGATGTTTAAGTCAGGGAAGAAAAGTATCTCATAAGAAGGCACCCAGCTGTCCATGGTATTGGTTAGTGATCATGAATTGGTCAGGATCCGAAGATACTCAACATTCTTGTCCAAATTAAGAAGTGAGTAGGTGAAGCGGATAGATTGATCAGAGGGTTGAAAAGGCTCAAAAGGTTTAACTGATCATGTCATGTAGGGTGAGCAAGAAGAAGAGATGTCTTGCTATTAGTAGGAAGGTTTGGGCGGTCTGCAACCTCAAGTTTTTCTTGGTCTTAGAACAAAATGTTGACAATGGCTGAGGTGGGATGGCTTGCTTTGGATATGGTAGGTATAGGTTCAATGAAGGGGTTCACCCAGTGGAAGGGATGTTGTCCTAGTGCAACACGGTGAGTGAAAGAGAGGAAGAAAGAAGATGTATATATATATGATATGGTAATTAAGGAGGTTTGGTCGCACCTGGGTCTTGGAATCTTAACCTAAAAAAGATAACTAGTTAGAGGGAAGGGTGAGAGAAGGTTAGGAAAATAGGAACATATTTGATTTCCTTCTTGTGAGCTAGGAGTTGTATGTCACAAAGGGAAAGAAAAACAAGAAAATAAAAGAAACCAGAATTAAGGAACAGATTAAAGGAGGATCATCATACCTTGAAGATGACTGAACGGTGCAAGATAGGAGTAGGAAGATGAAGATGGTTCGGGTGGGGAATGTGTTGATCACGTGGTGGTCTCCAAGAAGATGATGGTTTCCGATCTGGCTATGGCAGTAGTTTCTTGACTGATCTTGAGCAGCAAAAAGGAGATGTTGATCAAACGGTGGAGATTAAAGGCTCCACACGGCTGTAGGTTGTTGGATGAGAGGTTGCCTGGTTGAAGTGATGTGTTCTACAATGGAGGACCGACAAGAGGACGGCTGCAACTTTCTCAAGGTAGGAACAACACCTCTATCCATAAGTGAAGGTAGTTGGATGTGACGTGGTGGGAGATGAGCCAGATGTTGCTGTAGGTCCTAACGGCTTTAAGCAGCCAAGATGTAGTTGTTGGTCAGGCGATGGAAGAGGATGTGTTGCTGGTGCTGGTTCATGTTGGATGGTCATGAAGTTGATCATGGAAGATCTGAGCATCTCTCGGACTGATGGTCGGTATATTCAATCGGTGATGGAATCGTATGTATTGGGGTTGATCGCACAATGATCCCATGAGTTCTATTTATATGGGTTGGTTTAGGTCTAAGGTGAGAGGCATGTTGGGGTAGGAATGGGATAGGTTTGATATGGTGTTTGGCAAAACACCAAAAGATGGTAAGGGTTTGGGTTGGACGGTTATGGGTTTTGGAAGTTTTGAAAATGTTTTAAAAACACAAAGGTTTGACAAAAACGTGTTAATAAAAGTTTTGATTAGTATATTTTAAAGAAAAGGTGTTGAATAAAATATGTTGCTAAAGGATTTTTAAATAAAACACAAGTAACATGGGTTTACACAAAAGTAAAATGGGTATTCATAGGATATGGTCCAAAGGTATTGTTTTGGTTGTGGGTTTACAAAGGTTAAAATAAAAAACTAATTTCTACGTATGGGAAATGCTTTGTATGGCTGTTGGGTTTTGATATTGTGTTTCTCAACACACCAAAAGAGGATAAGGGCTTAGGAAAGAAGGGATAGAAATTACAAAATTTACCTAGGAGGATGGAAGGGTTTATAGTTTGATTGGGTCAAGGTGTGAATTGTTTAACATTGTGGTAATAATAATAAAGAAACATGATATAATATATGGGCTTGTATGGGTGTCATGACTTAGTTCATTCTATAAATTAAAAAAAAAACATTTTAAAGGTGAGATGGCTTTGGGATAGGATATAACATATTTCAGAAAATTATAATGGATGTAGGGCGTGATGGGTATAGGGACCGTGTACGCATGACGTGTACATAATATACATACGTACATTAATGCGCGCAAGGCATAGGTAAAAATATTTGTAAAAAACTAAAATAAACACACCAATTATATTTAAAATAATACACTACCCATATGAGACTCAAAACAGTCCATAAAAATGCGTGGGCTTACTGAGCCAATGTGGGCCCACAAGAGACGACCAAGAAACCCTGAAAATTAACTATCTCGGAATTGGCCAAAAATTGACGATGATGTTCTAACAATTAAACTATTGCATTTCATGAAAAAAAAATGTGAAAAAAGGTCCTAAAAATTAAAATGGACAAAAATACCCTTTTATGATTTTCAGGGTTTTACAAGTTTCAAATGGTGCCGTTGCCGCTTGGTTGACGGGATTGCAAAAAGACGAACAGAAAATCGAAAAGCTACTTAATCGTGAAGATCCGATCCAAATCGAAAACTTTCCATTTTCTTTTTCACATTATTCATTTATTATTTTAATGCCTCAAACGGTCGAGTGCAAAGTTGTAATAACTTAGGGATTCATTTTCTCTAATTTTAGAATAACTGCTAGATTAATTAATTAATTAAAAAAATATATTAGGGTTAGATTTTAATTCTGCTATTTCTAGTTAGATCACCATTGGTTATTTGTTTTAGTTTGGAAGGTTTCCAACTCTAGGTAATTCGAACGTAAATATTTTCGAACCCTAATTCGGAAGAGCTAAAGTTGAATTTCTGAAAGTAGGTTTTTCCGTGTCGTCGAATCGGAAACCCTAACTTCAACACATTTTAAATTAATCCGAGACTTTTAACCTGTAGAATGAGCAATTTTGCACAGTGGCTTGTGTCGGATGTCGATCCGCACTCGGGGTTAGTTAGCACACGTAAAGAACATAAAATGATGGACTTTTTGCTTGGAATTGATGGGGTGAGAATGGTGAAGTGATTCAAAATATGCTTTTTGGATGCTATCACAACTAATTACTGTAAATGAAAGAGAATAAAACCAAACTCCGAATTTATTAATAATAAAAAATTTGCGAATTACATTGCTTGAACCCAAATTCCTCGAGCAAATAAAATAAACTACATTGTCCTAGAAAGAACGATAGAGAAGAAATGAAAGAGAAAATCAGTCTAGAGATAGAGAGAGAAACATGGAAATTTAGAAACTAGAGAGAAAAAGTAGGTAAAGAGAGAAGAGAAGAAAAGATCACCTTAGACTTACCTTGGTGGATGGAAGAGACTAAGGTACAGAACAACACCTTATGAGAGGAAGGAGATCCATCCCTTGACTGTTGTAGGTCCGTCAAACTTGCAGCGGTTTGACCGGAGTTGTAGTAGCGTGGGTTACAAGATCAAGGGTAACCGATATACTGGTGGTATACGTGGATAACCCAGCAACAGGTGATGAGAGCGACCAGCAAGTACACAGTAGTTGCCTGAAGTTCAGTCCGGCGATGATTTAAAAGAAGACGGTGGTGGCTGTGGGTCATGCTATTGTGTGTTCAACCCGTAGATTGGCCTGAGATCTAGCTGTGAGAGGTAGCAAGGTGAAGAAAAACAGCATCAAAAGATGATTACAGGTGCGTGGAAAGAAGGTTCGACGGAGTTGCAAGTGTACAACTCCGGCGACAATGGAGGAAGAAGAGGGAGACGGTGATAAAGAGAACACCACAGGTCGGTGATGATGACGTTGCTGTTGGTGAAGGGAAGAATGCAAGGACTTGGGAGAAGCTTTGGATGATGATGCACAGTGGTTGAGGTGGAGGAAGGTGTTGTAGGTGATCAGCAACAGGTGGCCGGAGTTGCAGGTCTGCAACTCCGGGGAGCATATAAAGAAGAAGAAGAAGAAAAGAGAAGGGGGGGAAAGGAACCGATCGTGCAAAGGAGGAGCAGGTGGCTGTTCTTGACGCAGGTCCAGCAAGCAATCGTTAATGCAGATCCATGGGAGAGAGGTGTTCTTGCTGCTTAGACCAGCAAGAACGGTGGCTGTTTTGATGGTGACGGCGGTGTTGGCTTGAAAAGAAGGAGATGCAATGAATATTGCAGGCTGGAAGCAGCACCTATTGAGGAAGAAGTTGCTGGCTGCAACCGGCGAGAAGATGGAGTGGAGCGCTGTTCATCTGCGAAGACGCACCAATGGAAGAACCAGATTGTGATTCTCGCCGGAGATGGAGAAGACGAGAATAAGAAGATGAGGTTGCAACTCCGGTAGCACGTGAAGACGTGCTGTGGGCGGTACCTGCTAAGAAGAACAGCAGAAGAAGAGGATGGGCAGGAGAGAACGAAGAAGAAGAAGCGAGGAAGATGGAGCAGAAGAGGAAGGCGGAGAGGGAGGAAGCGCACGGCCGGAGTTCTGGAACTCCGGCCGGTATGAAGATAAGAAGAGAAGAAGAAGAAGAAGAATAAGAAGAAGAAGAAGAAGAAGGAGAAGAAGAAGAAGAAGAAGAAGAAGAAGAAGAACGGCCGGAGTTGCAAACCTGCAACTCCGGCGAAGGATGGGGAAGAAGACGAAGAAGAAAGGAGGAAGAAGAGGAGAGGGAAGTCGTGGGGAAGAAGGGAAAGGATAGGGGGAAGGAGAGGAGGAGATTAGGGGGGGGATTAGGGTTCGAACGAACCCCTCTCCTTCTCCTTTTAAAGCTCCCTATTTCCATTAATGGAAATAGGGTATTTTTTAAATAAAAAAAATATTTTTAAATTTTTTTTTTTTTTTTTTTAAGTAAAATGATACTTTTTCTTGGGGAATGTCCCCATTTAGTGGACCCCCCATTTTTTTAAAATTTAATTAAAATTCTTTGGAAATTCACGGGGTCCACTAACTGGTCGGACAGCGGGTCGATGATGATGGGCCCGGCTACTGGCCCACATGGATTGATGATGTCCATCGTCTCACAAGATGATGTGACAGACAGTCTGATGGCGATCGGATGGATGGTGACTTGATTGGGACCCAGATTGGTAAATCGACGGATCTAGAGAGATCCAACGGTCCGATTGAAGATCCAACGGTCCGAAGGAAGATCCAACGGTCAGAAAGCTAAGGGAGATGAGATAGAGCCGATGGACAGGAGTTCTGGGGTTAGGTCAGTAGATTCGAGGACCGTGAGATGAAGAGAGAGGGAGAATAAGGAGAGATGAGAGAGAAAGTATCAGAAAATGGAGAAAAGTATTGGCAGAGGGTCTGGAACCCTGGTCTTCACTGTGACCATCCTCACGCTTCTCCAGTAGAGTAGGCTATCATTCTTTGCTGACTCATGTGGCTTTAAACGCTTTGGTCCGTCTCTTGGTCATTGGCTCTCCTGCTCTCTCTCCGTTCTTTGGGCCGACTTTTTTGGTCCTCTTATTCAGCCCATAGTTGGCCCATATCTTCTAGTCATAGCATGTGGGCTCTTTAAGCTTTGATAATGGGCTTTCCTGATCGATGTGGGCTCGCATGTCTCGAGAATTGTCCCATCGGGGTTTCCTGCGACAGAAGAAGCGCGTAATGAGACTCCATCAGAATGACTTCATGTCTAGACTTTCGAAAATGTGTTTAATGCATGCAAATATACCATTTCGTCCACAAAAGTGTGTTCTACGCAACAAAAGAGACTCTTACGTAGAAAAGTAGATAAATAGAGCATTTTAACGTAGGAGAGTGTGAAAACGCTTAGAAGATAACAGTGGAAAATACACACTTTTAAGCGAATATCAATTTCAAACCCTAATTGGAATTAATTCACAATACCTGCCCTAAATCATTGCATGTTTCTTGAAACCCCAAAGGCGGTATGCCTTCTAACTCCATGCTATAGACCATTGTGGACTAACGTGATTGCGGATTGCGATTACCAAGTGAGTAGGGAGTGAAAGCTCAAAGAGGTGGAGTCAGGCCCAAGCCCATTTGGATACCCCTCCCTATCTCATAGAGGAGACCCCGTTGCATAGCCAAACGGGCAGGTAAGTTTCTACACCTCGCCTTGAGTGCAATCTTGATCATTGTGCAAATACTACCGATTGTTTATTTGCTTTTGCAATCATTATCGGAACTGCTTGGACTGGCCGTAAAAAAATACATTAAAGAGCAAACCTAGCTCTAACTTTAAATTGGTGGGATTTCATCACTTATCTTGTCATTCCAACTTTTGTACACCCACAGCCAATAATTAAAAGCGATCAAGAAGTAGAGCCCAATTAGATCGGTGTTCGAGAAAAACTCCATATAAAGCGACTCCTTCAAAGATCAAGTTGATTAAGTCCATGAGTGCGGGTCCCTGTTATCTAACACATCCATCGGTCCCTCCTACTCAAGTATATCGAGCTCGTAAGTGGCCTCCTTGATTGTCTGTCAGATTAGCTTAGTGTCGGATTAGGAACACGAACCAACCCTAGCTCCTCTTATGAGAAAACTCATCTTCACGCTTGACAAATTCGGTTAGTCTAGGGCGTATTTAAGTCAGCTGATGTGCCACACGTATGTTTAGGCTTCGAATTATCTTGCAGTCAACTTGAGTTAGTACTAGCGGATTTGCTTTGAAGAGATCTAGTAAGAACCTACAGAGTGAAAAGTTAGTCTGGTGGGTAATAGAAGATAAACTAGTGGTCTGCCCACTGTCATAATTTACACTAGCCCTACACTAACAAGATAATTCATAAACCTATCCTGATTGTTTAGACTTAGGATTATCTGTTGCTCTGTGTGCATCATATAGGCTCATTCGGTTTCGTAACCTTCAGACTTTTGTCGACTCTAGGGGCTTGCTTTTTCAGCATATGCCCACTTGGACTAGATCCAATCGCAGATTGATTCGATCTGAGAATCATTCTCTTACAGTGGAGTCTTCCACTATTCATTACCCCTCCTACTCTCCTCCCCCTCTCCCAGAGAAACTACCTTCATCGTCATGGCAGATGAACGTCCCCTCATCGAGACATATGCACCGATCTCAGCTAATCCGCCATCATGCATTGTTCTTCCACCTACTGCGGCGGTGTAGTTTGAGATCAGGGCGCAGAACATTCAAATGCTGCCAACTTTTAGAGGTCTCCCTAGAGAAGACCCCTACTCCCATATCAGGGAATTTCAACATGTTATTCTGCTCTTTAAAAATCAGAATCTTGATGATGACAATGTTAGACTGAGAATTTTTTCTTTCTCTCTAAAGGACCGAGCCTCGGACTAGCTTTACTCTCTTCCTGTAGATTCTATCACAAGTTGGAAAGAACTTGTAGGAAAATTCATGTCCAAATTCTACCCCATGACTTGTACTAATCGAATGAAACAACTCATACAGGACTTCCGATAGAAGTCCAATGAGAAATTTTATGAAGCTTGGAAAAGATTCTAGGATTATCTGACCAAATGTCCGCACTACAGTATTGACAAAAATAATTTGGTTCACATTTTTTACAAGGGACTTACTGATGAGTCCCGTACTATGGTAAAATCCATGTGCCAAGGAAAATTCATGCATAATACTCCAACTAAGGCATATAAATTTCTGGAAGAATTAAGTGAAAATTCCCAACATTGGATGACTGAATATGAGTTCAGTCGAACTACTCCGGTCCTGCAGACTAATATGGGAAATGAAGCAAAGGTTGACCCTGAACTGAAATCCCTTATTCAAGAGTTGACCAAGTCAGTCTCTACCCTGGTTGTGTCTATACACAAGCCTGCTCACCGTCTGCCCCAGTCATGAATATAGGTCAAGAGAACCTAATGGAACCCTATAATCTCTGTCTACAGCCCTCCCACAGTACTAAGAATTGTCCATTGAATGATGGATGTGTCCCTCCACTCGAGGAAGAGGTTTGTGCGTTCAACACTTTTAAACCGCCTACCCAGAACTCATATAGCCAAATGTACCATCTTGATACGAGGAATTATCCTAACTTCTCCTGGAGGCAGTAGTCTGCTCCACAGCAAAGACCTACACAAGGCACATATCCTCCTGGGTTTAATCAACCCAACAGGCAATACCAACAGGGACAGTACCAACAAAGTCAAAACCAGACGGGTCAATACCCATCTGATCAAAATCGATCATTCCAACAAGGACAATATTCTGGCTAACAATTCAAAATCCCCAGAATTTACAGTTGAGCCAAACTGCACCTTAATCCTACAATTATTCTACCCCTATGAGCTCTAATCGTGAACTGGTTGCTCAAGCTGCTCCTAAATTGGGTCTGGAAGACCTCCTATCACAATTTATTGTGCAGCAAACCCAGTCAATGCAGCACCTAGAGCAACATCTAGAAAATTTAGAAGCTGAGAAATCCAAAGGCATCTTCCCTAGCCAACCGATTGAAAATCTTAAAGGGAATGCCAAGGGTGTGCAGTTTATGAAGTCGGTTCCAAATCAAAGAATCAAAACTATCAAGGTGAGGTACAAGCTGTTACCACACTCAGATCTGGAAAGACTGTGGATATGGGTGTAAAAGAACTGTCGGATCTGTCTCCCGCACCTATTCCTGAACCCAGCACGGAGGAACACATTTCAACATCCACCTCTGATGCTACGAAGTCTGCACCAGAATCTACTATCCCAGTGCACCGATATCAGGCGAAGGACAAATCTATTTGTCGCATTAAGCCTCCTTTCCCGAACAAGCTTGTCCAAGACAAAAGAGATCAGCAATTTTTAGAGATCTTAGATATTTTCAAAGACGTCTAGATCAATATCCCTTCTTATCTACTATCAAATAGATCCCCTCATATGCCAAATTCCTGAAAGAATTATGCACTGTCAAGCGGCGTACGTCTGTACCCAAAGATGTCTTTTTGGTAGAAAAAGCTACAACGTTCATCCAACGCAACAGTGTCATTAAGCATAGGGATCCGGGTAGTCCTACTGTGTAGTATGAAATCGGTGACAACTTTAGTTGCACAACTTTGTTGGATTTAGGAGCTAGTGTCAATCTCATACCATTTTCGGTATACTAGCAATTAGGCCCCAAGGATATGAAGCCGACAAAAATCACTCTGAAGCTAGCTAACGAATCCATCAAGATTCTAAGGAGAATTATTGAAGATGTCCTAGTGAAAGTCGTTGACTTTTACTATATATCTTGTAGACTTTTATCATCCTCGATACAGAATTGTGTCGGGATAATTGGATCCCTATCATTCTAGGTCGACTGATCATTGCTACCGTAAATGCACACATCGAGTGCAGGGACGGAAACATGTCAATTGCCTTCGGCAACCTCAAGGCTGAGGTTAATATCTTTCGACTTATTTGACAGGATGCCGATCATGATGTGACAGATGAAATGTGTGCCGTTGAGAGTCTAATTTTGGACTCCACCAAAGATATATTGAGACAGTGCATAGAGCACTTTGATACTAACTTCCAATGGGAGTCGACCATTTTGGAGGATAATAATCTACAAGAGTCAGTTCCACTGATCTCTACTCCCTCTCGTATTGTTGAGTATGAGCCCCTGTTAACCATGGTCAGAGATCCTACTACTGTTAACTCTATCTCGGTTGAGGAAGAAACTTCCAGCTCCCCTGAGCAGAAACTCGAGCTTAAGCCTCTCCCCTCTGAGCTCTCATATGCCTATCTTGGCCTTGAGGAGACTTATCCTATCATCATTGCTTCTGCCCTATCTGCGTCCCAAAAAGAGAAACTGATTATGCTATCGAAGAAGCACAAATCAGCCATAGGATGGACCATTGACGATATTTGTGGGATAGACCCCTCTGTGTGTCAACATTACATCTATCTCAAAGACGATTCTAAAACATCTAGAGAGCACCAGAGGAGGTTAAATCCAGTCCTAAAAGAAGTGGTACGGGATGAAATTCTAAAATTGCTAAATGCGGGTATCATTTACCCTATCTCAGATAGTAATTGGGTGAGTCCGATCCATGTCGTACCTAAAAAGGCGGTTTCACTGTTGTTGAAAATGATCAAGAAGAAATAGTAACCCAGCGCTTAAAGAAAAGATGGAGAGTCTATATTGACTACAGATGGCTCAATACCAACACCCGAAAAGACCATTTCCCTCTCCCATTCATTGACTAGATGTTGGAACGTCTTGCAGGTCATTCATACTATTGTTTCCTAGATGGTTACTCAGGATATAATCAGATTCCCATTGCTCCCGGAGACCATGAGAAGACCATGTTCACCTGTCCCTTTGGCACTTTTGCCTACAGTCGCATGCCTTTCGGCCTCTGCAATGCACCTACGACTTTTCAAAGGTGTATGATGAGTATATATATTTTTGGACATGGTCGAACGGTTCTTAGAAGTTTTCATGGATGACTTCTCTGTCTTTGGATCCTCTTTCGATGACTGTCTCCAACATCTGAGTCTTGTACTCGCAAGATGTCAAGAAAAATGACTTGTCCTAAATTGGGAAAAATGCCACTTTATAGTGAAGAAAGGCATCGTGCTAGGACATGTCATCTCTGACAAGGGTATCGAGGTCGATAAAGCAAAGATTGATATTATCTTGACCCTACCCATTCCAAAATCTGTGTTTGATATTCGGTATTTTCTCAGACTTTGAAAGTAAGGTTTTTCCGTGTCGTCAATTCACACACCCTATCTTCAACAATATTTATAAAATTCGATTATTTGCAAAATGTAACTTGTGTAGCAGTACGTGTCGGATGTCGATCCACACTCGGTGTGAGTTAGTGCAATAAGGAATTAAAACTAACAAATAATATACAGAGAGAAATGAGAATGGTGGAAGAGATGAGAAGGGTGAGTCGATTTAAAAACAACATTCATTTAAGATTCAGAACACCAAAATATCAAAATCAACCTTCATTAATCATCGAAGAGTGTGTTCATAAATCAAAATAACAGAAATAAAGAAAGCATTTAAGAAAGAATGTAAATGGTTGAGAGATGAAGAGGTAAGGGAAAGAAACGTCCATTGAGATCTCGGGGATAAGGGCGCTACTGATCAAGAGGACGATCGTCCAAGACTTCAATGGATGCTTCAATCAAGAAAAGGGGTAAGGGAAAAAAATATCCATTGAGATCTTGAAGCTAAGGGCGCTACTGATCAAGAGGATCGTCCAAGACTTCGATGAATACTTCAATCAAGAGAAGGGTTTTGACAGAGAAGCATCCCATGACCTTTGGAGCTAAGGCGCTACTGATTAAGAAGAGGACCGTCCAAATTTCATGGAATGTTGCTCAATCGTGGTAATTCACATCCGATCTTACCGGCCGACAAGGTAGATGTGAATTGGCAAATGTATGATAATGTGCCTTAAGAAGCTCACCTTTTCACTAGCCGAAAGGAGTCGGCCAAGTGAATAGGCGATCGGCTTGAGAAAGTAGAGAGAGAAAGTCACCAACTCTAGAGAGAGAAAGTAAGGGTTAAGACATAGGTTTAAGGATGAGACGTCCCTTCCATGTCCGTTAGAGAAAGAGAGAGATAAACTAAGATTTCTAAATAGAGAGGAGAAACCCTAGAGAGAGAAAGTGAGAGAAGAGAGAGAAAATGGCACTAGTGACAGAAAGTAATTTCTAGAGAGAGAATCTAACCTCAAACACTTACCATTGATTGGATCGGTCATGAAGATGGTGGCAAAGTGCATGAATGGCCATTGTGGTGCACAAACGGGCAGTAAGGCGAAGTGTGGCTTCCAGCCATTGAGGAAAGAGGTGTGGGAACACATGCAGTGCATTGGTGTAGATGCACCATGAGAGGAGCATCGCTATGGCAGCCTGTCACGCTGTCATGGTGAAGTATGAAGCCTTGTAGGAAGAAGGCAAGTGGCTGCAAGGGGCAGGAATGAGACATGCATGAGGAGAAGTCTCATTTGGTTGTCGATTTGGATGGCAGCAAAGGAGATCAGGCGGCAAGGAGAGTAGTCCATGGAGGTTGATGGAATCCGCGAGGGTGGCTAGAGTAGTCAACAATTTGCACTGTGGGTGTCCACATAGGTGGCACACCAGCAAGTGGATTCACGGCTAAGCCATAGAGGGTGGCTTTGGCAGCGAAATGGGCGAAAAAACTTGAAGGTCGTGGATACCATGCAAGGGAAGGAATGTCCACAGCTAGAAGGAGAGTTTCAGGAATGTCCAGCAAGAACAAGTGGTTGGGAGAAGATGTGGTGGACCCTAGAGAACAATGGCCAAAGAATAGGCCTTGAGGTGAGAAGATTGCTGATTTTCGGTTGCTGCTGGTGCATGCACAGGTGAAGAGTACGTTCAGATCTTGTAGTGGAGCACACAAGAGGTGGCTAGCTATGTGGATGCACTTGTAGTTTTGGCCTGCCAAAGTAGAGAGGATGATGGAGTTGCAAGTGAACCGGTTCGGCCATGAAATGGTGGGAATGGAGAGGTGGTAACTGCTTGCACAGCATGTGGTTTGGCCTGCAAAGGTTGTCGGGTTAAGGGAGTTCTTGAAGCGGCAGCACCTGTGGAATTTCAGGTCTGCAACTAAGTGTTGCAGATCTGAATCTGAAAGTGAAGGCGGAGGAGAAGAAGAAGAAGAAGGTAGAGATTTGAGGAGGGGCTTACTGTAGCAAGGAGCGTGGACCCAGACTAATGGGTTTGCTGGAATGGTGGAGAACATTTGCAGACCTGCCGGTATTTGGGAGAGGACGTGGGGAAGCAGCAAGGTGGTGGCAGGAGAAAGCAGAAGATGAAGGAGGAGAAACAGAGGAGATCCAACACCTGCAAGTGTTGATGGAGATTCGTTGAAGATGCTGGTTCGGAAGATGAAGACGTGGCTGGAGAGACTTTCACGGTGGAGGAAATCATGAAGGATGACGGTGAGGGAGCCAGCAGGTTGATGAACGGTGGTGGAAGAAGGTGGGTTGCAGACCTTCTAAACGGTTTTGCAGGTGGTGGAGGAACCAGTGGAGAAACTGGTTAGAGAAGGAGGTGGAAGACGGACTGGTTTGAGGAACCAGCAAGGTGTGAGGATAGCAGATAGCTTGCTGCTCGCGAAGGAGTGGAAGCACAACTGCAAGGGGAACTGAGGGAGGAGATCGTGACCGGTGGTCTACATGTGCAAAGAGTGGAACCTGCAACTCCGGCAATGGAGTTGTAGACCAGTCCGATTCTTTTGATGCATGGAAGAAATCTTGTCGGATTTGCAGACCAATCCAGATCATGGGAAGTAGGAGCTCCAGTTGCAGACTTTGCTGGTTGTGTAGCATCAATAGAGAGATGCCCAGGAGGAGATAACCCGACCAGAGTTGCAGGTCTGCAACTCTTGTAATGGAAGGTGGAGGATCTCCGAAAAAGGTGAAGCACCAGCAGGTGCTTCGAGAGGAGCTCGTGGCAAGGAGGAGGCAGTAGCTTCAAGGTTCACTGGAGTGCGCAGGTGCACTAGCAGGTGGTGCGACCTGGCAGCAAGGAGAGACACAGTTGTGGATGCCATGAGCGGATGATATGAACCGGTAAAAGAGAAGGGAGCCTCGGGATGAAACACCAGCAATGTGGTCATTTTTCTGGTCAAGGGAGAGAGAGGGAGATATTGAACAATGGGTGAGTATGTGGGTTAGAGAGAAATAGGAAATGGAGAGAGTTAGATAGAGAGAGAGAGGGTTAGTTAAAGAGATGATATATACAAGGTTTCTAAAATCGTGGGAATTGTTGGAGAGAGAATCGGTTGAGAATGACCTCTTCTCCCTTATGGGTATAGATGATGGGCCACACCATAGGCCGTGGGCTTGTGTTTGGGCTTTTGACTTGGGCTTTTGAAAACCCATGTGTTTTAAATGGCGAATGGGCTTATGGCTAGGTAGGTGAGTGGTCGGTCCAAGAAATGGTGTTGGGCCATGGGTTATGGATAGACCGTGGCCCGCTAATGGATAGGCCATAGGATAGTGGACTTTTGGGCCAATACTGAGCATGCCACATGTCAGCCAATGGGTCTGTAGGATAATGGGTCATAAGAGATTGGATGGCCGAGATAGGAGAACTGTGGGTGCCGTATTTTCCAGCAAGTTAAATATTGACGTGTGTCACTGGCTTAGCACGTGCGGTCATAAAAAGATGACGCGTGTTAATAGACAGCACGCGAGAGTAAATGCGCCAGACGCATCATCAGGAGCCATAAACTTCCCATCGTGTCACTCGATTTCCATTAATTGGAAATGCCACGTGTCAGGATGGAATGATCGACACATGGAAGTGATGCTAACAGAATATATTAACGTCTTAGCCCTTAATATGTCGGGAAGTATTCAATCTTGCCCGACATATTTATTGTTGAATCTATCCCACCAAGATCAACTGGATTGACGGGATTTATTACAGCCTCATCCCAACACGTCCAACAGGCTTGACGGGATCTTTTACAATCTCATCCCGCCAAGATCAACTGGATTGACGAAATCTATTACAGTCTCATCGGTCAACAGGATTGACGGGATCTATTACAGTCTCATCTCAACACGGTCAACAGGATTGACGGGATCTGTTTCAATCTCATCTCGCCAAGGTCAACTGGCTTGACGGGATCTTTACAATCTTATCCCGGCAAGGTCACCAGACTTACTTGACGGGATCTATTACAATATCATCCCGGCAAGGTCACATGACTAGCTGGATGCCTATATCCCGACAAGGTCATCAGACTTACTTGACGGGATCTATTTTAATCTCATCCCGACAAAGCTAGATGAGGTCAAACGACTTACGTGGCAGGATCTCTTACGTACAAGGTAAGTATTCTGAACACAATCGATTTCTTGACTAATGAATATTGGCCACATGGCAACTAGTTGAACTATCACGAATTCGGCATTCCCTTATCTGAATACCTGACACGAAGGATGCCACCTCAGTGTCACTTCAGTTATTTCAGGTATAACCGATTCAAGGAAGTCAAGATATAACCATAAGATTCTGTTTTATAACAGAATCCATCTGAGTCATCATTGACTGATAAATGACTAGACACGTGGAAGGTGAGTCACGCTAGTTCTAAGGTTATAAATATGAGACCCTCAGAACTGAGAAGAGGATCTTGCTCTCCAGATCCAGATAGCCTAAACTCTGAAACCTTTTTACTATTTTCCTGAAACCTGTTACATTTCCTAAGCTAACTTGAGCGTCGGAGCCTTGTCAACAGGTACAACCAAATCTCATCTGGAGATCATCCTATCCTTCGCAGAGGAGAAAGTAGTTTCATCCTGGAGCATCAGAATCGTCCGATCATCACCAAAATCCGAATCGTCTGACCTTGAAGATTGTGTGGGTTGGATCAGATATTTTTCTCCCACATCTTTTGGCGCCGAATGTGGGAAATGAGGAGAAGTTTTCCGTTCTAAAAAGAGATATTCGATTCGGTAATGGTGGATACCAGGCGCACTGGCCTCAGGAGTATGAGAGAGAAGAATCCTCCCCGTGATCTCAGAGATGCTATCACAGAGGGCAAAAGAGCGAGAGAACTGGACAATCGGCAAAAGATGATTGCCCAGTTGCGCGAAGAGAACGAGGAGTTGAAACAACGGGTGACAGTTGAACGAAATGATGGTTATATATCTGGTACAGTCAGACATAGTCATCATCAGAAGAACCAATTCCAGTCGGACAGGTCAAATTCAGAGGAATCTGTCTTGCGGAATCCACGAAGCAGACGTGGAGATTCACATATCCCACTTCCGGAGAAGCGTCATAAGGCCGAGTCTTCCTGTTAACGAAGCACGGATCATATTCAACCTGAAACCAGGAAGCAGATTGCTGATCTGGTAGCTGAGATGATGGGAAAAAAAGAAACAGTGGCTGATAAGATGATTGCAATGGCAACGAGAGTTCCCCGAGATTCTCCTTTCACAGAAGAGATACAAGGATTTCGTGCCCCGAAATCTTTCTCGTATCCCAAATTTTTAGTATTCACAGGGACTACAGATCCCGTGAATCACGTTCTTCGCTTCAGGAAAGCGATGACAATGTGGGAGTTCCACGACGAGCTCCTTTGCACGATGTTCCCTTCCACTTTGAGTGATGATGCATTAATCTGGTTTAACCAGATAGCTTCTCGAACCATTTCAGACTTTACCAAGTTAAGTATCCTCTTCATCACTCGATATTCTTGCAACAGGTTGCAGAAGAATGACGTCGACGTGCTGTTCAATGTACGTTGTGATCAAAAGGAGACGTTTTGAGATTTTACAAAAAGATTCCGTACTCTCATGACCACAGTGGAAGACTGTGATGATAAGCATGCCGTTACAGCCTTTCGGAAGGCATTATCTACGAGTTCTGGGCTATACATGTCTTTAACCAAGAATAGGCCGGTGAGTATGGAAGCATTGTTCCTTCGAGTTGAAAAATATTCTAAACTCGAAGATGACACACTCCAACGGGGCCAAGGAGTGGCCATATCAGTGAATGAGGTAAAGAAGGCCCCGGCGTCCAGCAAAATTTCTAAAGGAAAGCAAAAGGAAGTTACTGATGTTGCAGCAGCAGAAATTACCGAGAAGAAACCAGAGAAGTCGGGAAGTATTGGACAATATCCTCGTCGAGAGAGGAGGATTTTTACAGCATTGAACAAAACCCGTGATCAGATCTTTGATCTGATTAAAAACGAAAGATATCTTCAGAATCCCAGACCAATGAGGCCGGACTTGAAGGGAGATAGAGATATGATAAAATTCTGTACCTTTCACCAAGAAGCAGGGCACATAACCGATAAGTGCTGGGCGCTAAGGTACAAAATTGAGGACCTAATTAACCAAGACTTCTTGCAATAGTTTATTGCCAGCACGATTGAGGCAGTAGCTGGAGCTGAGGTACTCAAAAAAGACAAGAACCCCGTTAAGCAGCAAGAACGTGGGTTGGTGATTGACGTTATACACAGGGGAGGACAACAATTATCCCGTGGGGAGACAGAGAGTGTAGACGGGATTAAAATCAGGAAGGTCAAACACCTGAATGAAATCCTGCACATGTCAACGGGACCTAGAGTAACAGACCCCGTGGGGATGACGGAGAGCACTGGCGCGGCTATTTTCTTCTCCGATAAAGATCTCGTAGGAGTAGATCATCCGCATTCAGATGCGTTAGTGCTCACTTTGCCTGTGGGCAATTATGAGGTAAAACGTCTGTTGATTGATCCAGGTAGTTCAGCTGAGATTCTGTTTGCGGAGGCTTACCGCAAGATGGGATTTAATCCATCAGATCTTGTCCAGAGCAATGTTCCCTTGGTCAGATTTAATGGCCAGAGAGAATATGCTATGGGAAAAGTAATTCTGCCAGTGAAGACGGGACCGATCACGTCTATGGTCGAATTTCTTGTTCTAGATACACCATCCCCCTATAATGGCATTTTGGGGAGAGGGTGGATACATGAGGTAAGGGGCATTCCGTCCACCTATCATCAATTATTCCGATTCCCGACTGATCACGGGATTATGGAGCTTAAAGGAGATCAAGCTATCTCAACAAAATGTTATGCCATGGCCCTTAGATCGAAGGATGTCCCAGTACAGGAAAATCATCATGAAAAGGGAACCTCGTCTACGGTTGCTGGTCAATAGCAATCAGAGCGCATCCCGGCAAGTCTAGAAGAGGCTGCGCCGAGCCGGGAAGATGGCAGTGTAACATTTGAGCAAGGGACCATTCCTACGGTGGAAGAGACTGATCAGGTTAACCTCGGTAGTGAGGAAAATCCGAAGTATATTTTTATTGGGGCCGGATTATCTATCGAAGAGAAGATATCCTACACTGATTTTCTGAAATCTTATATGGATGTTTTCGCATGGTCATTGAATGATATGCCGGGTATATCTCCCGACATTTCTTGTCATCGTTTACAGGTAAATAGTGAGCATTTACCTGTGAAGCAGAGACCTCGAAGGATTGCTCCTGAGAAGCAGCAGGCAGTCCAAGAAGAGTGGCTGTTCCGAAGAAAGCTGCTCTTGCTTTGATTTATGCTTCAAGGCGTCTTAAACCCTATTTCGAAGGAAGAACTATTACAGTCTACACAGAGCATCCTTTGAAATCCATACTCGGTAAGATCGATTTATCAGGGAGAATGGCTAAATGGGCCATCTATTTGGCTCAGTATGATATCCAGTTTTCACCAAGGACGTCCGAGAAAGGACATGCCTTAGCCGGGTTTTTGGCTGATTTCCCAGTTCAAGATGTGGCTGACACTGGGGGCGAAGACAGAGAAGTTCTTCTACTTCTCGAGATGCCAGAGATGTTGAATCCTAAGACGGGGTGGAGGTTGTTTACTGATGGATTGGCCAGCGAAAGTGGATCGGGTATAGGGGTTGTTCTGGTCACACCTGAGAACACTAGATTGGAAAAATCTGTTAAACTCGAGTTCGTGGCATCCAATAACGAAGCGGAATACGAAGCATTGATTTCAGGGCTCCAGATAGCACTAGATCTCGGGATCAAGGATATTATCGTGTACAATGATTCTCAGTTGGTAGTCAGTCAATACGTGGGGACATATTTAGCCCAGGATGAAAGGATGGCAGCTTATTTAGATATCGTTCGAATGGAGAATTGGCATGCTGATGCCTTGGCCTATGAAAGTAGGAATTTTCCGCGTCGTTGGTTACGGAAACCCTAGAATCAACACATTTTGTAATTTTTATCCGATTATCCTGCAAAATTAACAACTTTGTATAGGGATTCGTGTCGGAAGTCGATCCGCACTCGGGATTAGTCGAATTAGCACGATTAAGAGCATGAAATGATGGATTTCTTTTTTTTTTTGCTTGGAATTGATGGGGTGAGAATGATGGAGTGATTGAAAACTTCTTTTAGTGATTTTAGAGAGATGATTTTATCTACTAATCAACATAAATAAACGGGAACAAAAACACATAAAATGGAAGTTAAACTAGAACCAATTAAAGCATTTCATTAATATCAAGAATTCTTATAATGCTAAAACAAATTAATTCAAATCAAATAACAATAAAAAAAAAACTAAAATAGATGAGAGAGAAAGAGACTAAGAAGTAGAGGGAGAAACTAGGGAGAGATAGTTAGAGAGATAAATTACGAAGAGAGATAAAGAGAAAAATATGGACTAGAGAGAGAAAGTGCCATGGCTTACCTCTTGGGCATGAGATGAGGAATTTGGCCTCATGAATAGTGCAACTTGGATCGAGCAAGCGGATGATGATGATGAAGCACAAGTGTGCGTTATGAGGAAGAGCATGGAGTAACTCTGGTAGCCGTTTGAACAGAGCTCGACGGTGGTGCTTTGCAACGATTTATTTATATGGAGAGGATGACGGATTGTGGTGTGGCTGTGGCGATGGAGGATGGAGAGCACAGGTAAGTTGATCTCCAACCACGATCCTCTCTTCTCCTTCTTCTTATTCTACTCTTCTTTTTTTTTTTTTTTTTCTTTTTCTTTTTTTTTTATAGGAAACAGCGTTGAGAGAGAGAGAGAGAGAGAGAGAGTAGCAGTTTGGGGCGGTGAAGATGGTGGAGATAGGGAGGCAAAGATAGGGGCGCAGCAGGTGCCACAGTAGAGGAGAGGTGGCTGGCGGTGTTGCTGGTGCTATACGGTTGCAAAAATGGAAGAGGAGGACGCTGGTGATTGGAGGCAGCTCTGATGGAGGCTGTGGGGCGGTAATGGTGGAGTTATTCCAGCTGGTGGGAGATCGAGTGGAGTTGAGGCAGTGGCTGCCTGAACGTGTAACCGACAAGGATGGAGAGAGACAGCAACAGCAGCAGGGGTGGAGGCGCTTGGGACGAGAGATGGCCGGAGTTGCAGACCTGCAACTCCGGTCAAAGATAAAAAAAATGAAGAAGACGATCTCCTCCTTTGGATGGCTGTGATGCTGGGTTGCTTGGTGTTGAACACGGTGGTTGCAGGCGGAGGTGTGCACGGTGGTGTGTGCTAGCGAGAGGGGGAAGAGGTAGGTGATCAGCAACAGTTGGCCGGAATTAATGGAGGTTGCCGGAGTTGCAACCTGCAACTCCGGTGATCTTGAAAACTTTTTTTTTTTTTTTTTTTCTGGTTTTGTGTGAAGGGTGGCTAGGTGAGTGAATAGAGAAAGGGAGAGGAGATAAAGGAGAGGAAGGCTTACCTTTTGGAGGCGCACCAGGGAGGAGAAACGGTGCTGTCTTGTTTTTTTTTTTTTTTTCTTTTTTTTTTTTTTTTTTTTTTTGGTTTGGGCGGTGTGGAGGAGATAAAGAGAGGGAGGTTGCAGGGGTGCTTGCAACCTTGAAGATGTTGCTGTTGCTGCTGGTGAAGTGGAACGTGAAGGAGAGGTGGAGGCGCTGGAGTGTTGGGTGAGGAAGAAGGAGAAAATGTGATGGGATGAGGGTGTAACGGCTGGGGTCTTGATCAAAACGTGGTAGAGATCGAGGGAGCGGCTAGGGTTTTTGGGAAGAGATAAGGAATAGGAGAAGGGGGCGTTAAGGCTGCTGCCTCCTTCTTATATAGGAACCGTTAGGTTTCCTCAAAGTTCCTCCATTTTTTTTGGTAGGAACCGTGGGTTGCTATAATAGAAACCCACGGTTTCTAAAACTTTTCCTCCTCTCTCTTTTTGGAAAAACCAAAGATTCCCCCCTTTTTAAAATCTTTTCCAAAAAATTACTCTCCTTTCCTTTTTAGGAACTGTTTCCTATTTATGCCAGGCATATGGGTCCCACCGAGTGGCTGGGCCGTGGGTAATGGGTTCGCCCTTTGGCCCATGTGATAAAATGGTGATGGCCACGAGATTCCAAGATAATGTGATGGATGATCAGGTGAATTTTCAATGATCGGATGGTAGAAGTGGGTGGCAATGATCAGGTGGATCATCGGATGGTGGCGATGGGCTAAGGTAGGCTGTAGAATTGAGTGATCGAGGAATGAGAAAGGATCGGATGAGTTGGATTGTGAGTAGAGAGAGAATGAAGATCTAGAGAGAGGAGAGAGAAAATATTACAAAATAAAGAGAAAATGCTCAAAGAGGGTCTTGAACCCTGGTCTTTGACTTGGTCTTCTGCATGCTTCACCAACTGAGCAAGCACTCAACTTGTGTTAGTTGATAAGCTTTAATTTCCTTAGTCTCTTCTTTGAGGGCTTGTCTCTCCTTCTCCCTTTATCGTCTCTCGACTCTTTTGCTCTCTCTGGCTCTTCTTCTCTCTTTGGCCTACATTTTCTTGTCCAAGTCCACTGGCTCTTTATGCTTTGATTAAAGGCATTGTAGGTTGATTGTGGGCCCACCAGTCTTGAGAACCGTCTGATCGGGTTTCCTGCGACAAAAGAAGCGCGTAATGAGACTCAATCAGAACGGCTTTATATCTAGACTTTCAAAAATGTGTTTAATGCATGCAAATATACCATTTCGTCCAGAAAAGTGTGTTTTACGCAATGAGATAGACTCTTACGTAGAAAAGTGGATAATTAGAGTAGTTTTACGTAGGAGAGTGCTATAACGCTAACAGGATAAGTGCTTAAAATAAGCACTTTTGAGCGAATATCAGCCTATTTGTCTACGATGTTGGGAGAAACAGAGTCAAGAACCATACCCGTGGACTATCAAGAATTCTCGAGTACTCACTTACCCAGTGAGATATACTTAGCCCCGATCGTGGTTAATCACGAACCAAGTTGGATGGATGATTTTCGGAGATATTTACAGAATGGAGAACTCCTGTCTGGGAGAGATGCCGCAAGAAGAATTTAGAGGCTTGAAAGAAGATATATCATGGTGGGCCAAGATTTGTACAGAAAATCAGCATCAGGCCCCCTTTTCAAATGCCTTACTCCTAGTGAATCTCAGCAAGTTCTTCTTGAGATACATGCTGGTGAATGTGGAAATCACTCGGGGGCGAGGACCTTGGCACATGAAGCCATCAGCCAAGGTTATTTTTGGCCCTATATGCAGAAAGATGCCAAGTTGCTTGTCAAGAAATGTGAAAAATGCCAGAAATATTCTCCATTGATCAAAGTTCCCGCCGAAGAGTTACATCCTGTATTCAGTCCATGGCCCTTTGCAAAATGGGGATTGGACATAATGGGACCATTCTCGACAGCCCCAGGGAATGTCAGGTTCCTACTGGTAGCCATAGATTACTTCACAAAGTGGATTGAAGCAATTCCTTTAGTTCAGGTGCACTCTTCACATGTTAAGAGATTCTTGTAGGAGAACATCATCTGCCAATTTGGAATTCCAGAGGAGATTGTCACAGACAATGGAACCCAGTTTGATTCCGCCGAGGTGAAAGCTCTGTGTCAGGCTTTGAATATAAAAAAGCGGTTATCCGCCCCGAGATATCCCCAGAGTAATGGACTAACTGAAAGAGCGAATTAGGCAATACTTGAAAATTTGAAGAAGAGGCTAGATAAGGCAAAGGGTAAATGGGCAGAAGAATTATCAGGAGTATTATGGGCATACCGAACTACCCCGAGAAGGACTACGGGGGAATCTCCATTTTCTCTGGCTTATGGGACAGAAGCAGTGATCCCCACAGAAGTTGTTATCCCGACATCTCGCATTCAGGCTGTCAATACAGGACAGAATGAGGGGATTTTGGCTCGGGATAATGATTTGCTAGAAGAACGGCGCGAGTAGGCAGTCGTAAGGTTGGCTAATTATCAGCAAACCATCAAACGATCATATGATCGCCGTGTCAGACGTGGGATCTTCAAAGTTGGAGATTTGGTATTAACAAAAGTATTTGACAATACCAAAGAGCCTGGGAGTGGCAAATTGGGTGCCAATTGGGAAGGACCTTACCTTATTGATAGGATTGGACAGAATGGGGCGTATTACTTGAAAACTCAAGATGGAGATGTATTCGAGAGGCCGTGGAACGCATTTAATATGCGCATCTTCTATCAATAGAAATGACTCCAGATTTTTCATACAAGAAGCATCATCGTCGATTACAAAGTCCTAGCCGGGAGCCTTGGATTCTTACACATCTTGGCTTCTTGCCTTGATAAGAATCTAAGTATACAAACCGGAAGGCCGGGATGATCTAAATATTCTTAGTCATGCGACTAGAATTAATGAGATTCTCGTCGATTACAAAGTCCTAGCTGGGAGCCTTGGATTCTTACACATCTTGGCTTCTTGCCTTGATAAGAATCTAAGTATACAAACCGGAAGGCCGGGATGATCTAAATATTCTTAGTCATGCGACTAGAATTAATGAGATTCTCGTCGATTACAAAGTCCTAGCCGGGAGCCTTGGATTCTTATACATCTTGGCTTCTTGCCTTGATAAGAGTCCAAGTATACAAACCGGAAGGCCGGGATGATCTAAATATTCTTAGTCATGCGACTAGAATTAATGAGATTCTCGTCGATTACAAAGTCCTAGCCGGGATCCTTGGATTCTTATACATCTTGGCTTCTTGCCTTGATAAGAATCCAAGTATACAAACCGGAAGGCCGGGATGATCTAAATATTCTTAGTCATGCGACTAGAATTAATGAGATTCTCGTCGATTATAAAGTCCTAATGAGATTCTCGTTGACCATGAAGTCCTAGCCGGGATAGCCCAGGTTGATTTCCGACAAACCTATATTCCTGACTAGGATTATTGAATTTTAACACATTGACTTCGCGTCTTGATAAAGATTCAGTTCATAAAATGACAGAAAAAGTATTCTATTAGATTGAAAGGCCTTAAACGACATCTACAATTATAAATCCCTAGATCAGATCAGTTACAAAAATTATGAAGGTGTCACATCCTGCCCACCAGTCGGCTGAATAACAGGATTTGCTGTGACATCCTCTCCTAGAGTCGCCATATCTGTTTGACAAGAGGCTGGAGCAACTTCGGGTACCGGGATGGTTGAAGATGGTTCTCGGGATACTTCCATTGAAATATTCGTCCCGACAATTGGTTCAGGCTGAACCATGTCTTGAACAGGATGTTCATCTCCTTCTTTTTCTTCCATCATAGCTTCACATTTGGCAAAGCCTTCCCGGTATCCCTTGTCATAAGATTCTTGTTTGAGGGCATCGGATGCTTGTTTGGTCTCATCTCTCTCAACCGTCATCTTCTCCAGATCTTCTTGCAGGCAGCTAGCTCTCTCCTTGAATTTTGCATACTTCGCCTTGACTTTAATCAAGTTATCTTCAGCTTTCTTCTTTGAAGCAAGGGCTTCAAGGGCCAATTTTCTCTCCATTTTAGCCTTGGTCTTCGAAACTTCGGCAGAGAGATTGGCAGCTTGAATTTGTTCCTCGGCCAGTTGAAGTTTAGCTTCGGACGCGCTTGATTTTTCGATAAGGGTAGTATAATTTTGGAGGAGATCGCCGAGATAATCCCTCAGACCTACATAAGCGTGGATACTCTGCAGACAGAAGGAGAGTGTTAGATTATATTCAAAGAATTCATCAAAAAGAGCAGTCCAAAGAATAAATTATTACCTCCAAAAGAGAGCGACTGAGAACTTCGCAAGGCACCTTCGGGGAAGGCATGTCAATATAACGTAACCTGTCCCGTGGGAGACAGATTCGTTCGATTAACATCGAAGCCACCCCGGCATCAGCAATGGAGCTTTGCTCCGAGATGGGCTTCCCATTTGGCAGGCAACCAACACTCATGATATACGGTTCCACGCCATTGAAATCTCGTAGACCTGCAATGGGGTTATCTTGGCGCCACAATTCTTTCAGTGTAACCCATGTATCAATTAAATCAAATGCTGTACCAGACGGGAATGAAGGAGAACGAGTGTGCTCACCAATTGAATGACTGTTGGGTAAGAGGTTGATGGAGGGGTAGACGTTTGTTGAAGCCCTGGAGAAAGATGGAATCTAGGAGGAGACCGCGTAATGGCGATCGAGGGAGAAGCAGTAGGTATGGTAGCTACCGAAGGGGAATCTGGGACCTCAGAAGGCTGAGTCGATGGAGAACCACCAGCCAGATTGGCCTTAGTAGTTACCATACCATCCCGAATCAATGATGCCTCTAGTTCGGGAGCTAATCCCTTGATCAATCTTCTTTTCTTCTTTGGCGCCAGGGCTGGGGCAGCGAAGGTGTCCTTCCGTATTTCGGCCATTCTACCCTCCATCTGCAAAGGAGGTAACGAGTTAGATGATCACAGAAGAATATGAACTAGACATCAGCTATAGAAGAAGATACCTCTGCCTCTTCCAACCGAACAAGTTCCCGGGCAAAATCATTCAGAGGTTCTTGACGACTGTCTGGATGTCTGAAGAATTCGGCCACGGGATAAGGAGCAGACGTGACCCGACTTGTTGAAGGATCTACATGGGCTGGTGCCCTCTGAGGGTGGCAAGGTCTCTTTACTAAAGGGACCTCGGGGCTTAGATCCGTTTCTTCCCGGGGCGTGGCTTCCCTGAAAGTAGGATTTTTTCCGCGTCGTGGGTTACGGAAACCCTAACTTCAACACATTTTTAATTTTTATCCGATTATCCTGCAAAATTGACAAATTTGTATAGGGATTCGTGTCGGATGTCGATCCGCACTCGGGATTAGTCGGATTAGCACGAATAAGAACAAAAACTAACAGATTTTTCTCAAAAATTGCTAAAAGTAAAAGGATGAAAGGGTGAGAATGGTGATAAAAGTGATTTCAAAAACATTCTTTTGAGATTTTCAGAAGATCTTGAACACTAAAAAAATGAGTGAGATTAAATAAACATTAAAATAATCAAACACCATCAACATCAAATTAATTCATTTAAATCATATGTCAATTACAAAGCCTGATAATCAAAACTTCTCATCATGAATAATCAAGTCTACTAGTAAGCAAGGAAAAGTAGAAAGAGAAGAAGGGAGGGTTAGAGATAGAAAGAGAGTTCTAGAGAGAGAAATGATGAGAAAAGGATCCCTAGAGAAAGAAACTTAGAGAGAAAAGAAATGGTAAGAGAGAGAAAGTGAAAGAAGAGAGAGAGAAACTAGAGAGAGGGTGAAAAGTGACCACCTTTTTATCTTACCGTGGGCATGAGAGAAGGTCGGCCCATGGTGATGGATGAGATGGTGGTTGTCCGGCCTTGCTCAATCATGATGATAGTGATTCGATGGTTTGCAAGTAAGGGGAGGCTTGTGAATGGTGCATGAAAGTTGATATTCGCTCAAAAGTGCTTATTTTAAGCAATTATCGGTTTAGCGTTATCGCACTCTCCTACGTAAAAAGCTCTATTTATCTACTTTTCTACGTAAGAGTCTCTTCTATTGCGTAGAACACACTTTTCTGGACGAAATGGTATATTTGCATGCATTAAACACATTTTCGGAAGTCTAGATATTAAGCCGTTCTGATAGAGTCTCATTACGCGCTTCTTCTGTCGAAGGAAACCCCGATGGGACGATTCTCGAGACTTGTGGGCCCAAATCGATCATGAAAGCCCATTATCAAAGCTTAAAGAGCCCACATGCTATGACTAGAAGATATGGGCCAAATATGGGCTGAATCAGAGGACCAAAAAGCCGGCCCAAATAACGAAGAGAGCAGGAGAGCCAATGACCAAGAGACGGACCAAAGCGTTTAAAGCCACATGAGTCAGCAAAGAATGATAGTCGACTCTACTGGAGAAGCGTGAGGATGGTCACAGTGAAGACCAGGGTTCCAGACCCTCTGCCAGTGCTTTTTTCCATTTTTTTTGATACTTTTTCTCTCATCTCTCCTTATTCTCTCTCTCTCTTCATCTCTCGGTCCTCGAATCTACTGACCTAACCCCAGAACTCCTGCCCATCAGCTCTATCTCATCTCCCTTAGCTTTCTGACCGTTGGATCTTCCATCGGACCGTTGGATCTTCAATCGGACCGTTGGATCTCTCTAGATCCGTCGATCCACCAATCTGAGTCCCAATCAAGTCACCATCCATCCGATCGCCATCAGAATGTCTATCACATCATCTTGTGAGACGATGGACATCATCAGTCCATGTGGGCCAATAGCCGGGCCCATCTTCATCGACCCGCTGTCCGACCAGTTAGTGGACCCCGCGAATTTCAAAATAATTTTAATTAAATGGGGGGTCCACTAATTGGGGAGATTCCCCATAGAAAAGTAGGTTTTTACTTTTCCATTAAAAAAAAAAAAAAAATATATATATTTTTTATTTTCAAAAAATACCCTATTTCCATTAATGGAAATAGGGAGCTTTATAAGAGGAGGGAGAAGGGTTCGTTCGAACCCTAATCCCCCTCCAATCTCTTCCATTCTCTCCCCCTATCAATCCCGCATGGATTCCCTCCTCTTTGGCCCCATTTTCTCTCTTCTTTGCTTCATCTTCTTCATCTTCTTTGTCACGCCCTCTACCGGAGTTGCAGCCTGCAACTCCGGCTCGCAGCACCGTCCACCGCCTCCTACCTACTAGTTCCGCCGCCAAACACCACCACCAGCCCCTTGCTCAGCTCTCCACCGACCTGCAAGCCATCAATCCACCTCTTCGCCACCTCTACTCACGGTGCTGCACACACCGTTCTGGTGTTGCAAACAGCAACACCACCACCTGCCGGAAAACACCGCGCCTTCTTGCTGCTTGTGTGCGTGCCCAGCTCGCCCCACCTGCAAGTGTTCACCGAAAACTCCACAGTCCGGTGAACCATCCCCTCAAACCGTGAAAGCCACCCCTCTATCTTACCGTCTTCCCCCATCTCTTCCAAAAAAAAAACAAAAAAAAAAAAAAAAAAAAAGAAAGAGAACCAGGAAGGATAGAAGAAAAAGAAAAAGGGAGGAGGAGGCACCCTTACCTATTACGCTACCGCCCAGCCTGTCTACCATCTTTTCTCCCACGTTGCTACTAGTGCAACGTTGTGGACTGCCTACATTACGCCGTGCAAAGCCGCTGCCCAACAGTCTACCATCTACCATATTACAGCCACGATTCAGCCTGCTCCTCCATCACCAGCCATGCTACTCACCAGCGGTTTCCCCTCCTAGTGCTGCCCTTCACCATTAAAGCTGGCAGCCTACACTCCATCTTCTCCAAGCGTGCACCGGTGACTCGCATCACCGGCTATACAACCCCACACCGCCATGACCTCACCATCTCCATCATTCGCACCCCGAGCATCACCATTTTCCCCGGCCAATCCTCCAATGGTAAGTGACCTTTTCTTTCTTTCTAGAAACATTCTCTCTCTAGATCTCAACTTTTTCTCTCACTAGACTTTATCTTACTAGGCTGTAGGACTTTCTCTCTCTACCTTTACAATTTTTTTAGGCTAATATTTCAAACTTTCTAGTTTAATCTTGTTTTATTCATCTTGTAATCTCAATTATTTTTAATGAATAAATGTCTCTTTTCCATTTTGTGTTTTTGTTCCCGTTTATTTATATTGATTAGTTGATAAAATTATCTCTTTTAAATCACTAAAAGATGTTTTTAATCACACCATCATTCTCACATCTCCACCATTTTTCTAGCAATATTCCGTTATTTTAAATGTTTGAATTGCGCGAACTAACCCCGAGTGCGGATCGACATCCGACATACTTTCCTCTGTGCAAGAATTCTTAAATTTTGTAGGAATAAAACTGGATATATTACAAATTGTGTTGAAGTTAGGGTTTCCGTAACCAACGACGCGGAAAAAACCTACTATCAAATGGCGCCGTTGCCGCTCGGGTGTTCGGGAGTGCAAAAAAGGACGTAAAGACGGAATTGGAAAGTTGCTGAAGCGAAAAGCTGCTCAATTTGGCCAGCCCGACCTTTTCGGGAAACTTTCTATTTTGTGTTTTTAGGGATTTTTTAGCAGTTTTTAAATTACTATTTTTAATGCCTCGGAAGGCCGAGTGCAATTTGTAATAATTTAGGAATTTTACTGCTTTCCATATAACTGCTAGATCTTGTTCTAGGGTTTTTTAGAAACCCTAGATTAAGTGGAAATTACCAAAAATTAAAAAAAATCAAAATTCAAAAAAAATTAGGGTTTTATATTCTGCAGATTTTTAGAAATCACCAATCAAGGATTTGCGATTTTTGGAAAGATTCCAAAATCTTGATACTCTGCTTAATTAGGGTTTCCCCTCTTAGAAGTTTCCTCTTTAGAAGAATTTCTATCTTTAGAAATCTTCCGAATTTGGAAAAGTCTGCAAAAGGAAACGCCCCAAATCTAGCAGAATTTCAATTTTGGGAAATTTCCCAAAATTATAAGGGATCTCGCAAACAAATCTTTCTTGGAAGATCTCCACAGTTCGGGAAACTTTCCAATCTAGGTATTTTCCAATCTGGGAATTCCTAAATTTTAACCCATCTCGAATTTGGAAACTAATTCAAAAACTTGCCTAAATTCAGTGCTTGTTCAGTGAACCCTAAAAAGGCAAGGATCTTTCAAATAGAATCCCACATACCTAGACCGTGCGATCTAACTTTTCTGCAGGAACACGATCCAGTGTGGGTAGAGAGCGAAAGCTCAAAGAGGTGGAGTCGGGCCCAAGCCCATTAGGATACCCCTCTCTAACCCACGGAGGAGACCCCGTGGCGTGGCCCACGGGAGGTAAGTCTCTATCCTCGCCTTGAGTGCGATACAGAGCATATTGGGTGCATCATTGCCGCTTGTCTATTTGCTTTCGCATCCATATTCTTCGACTTGCGTGGCGTGGCCGTTAATCAATCAACTCTAAGAGAGCAGACCCAGCTCCAAATTGAAACTGGTGGGATTTCATCACCCACCTCATCACTCCAGCTGAAAGTGATCCCCAGGATCCATTTAATTAAAAAGAATCAAGAAGTAGAGCCAATTAGCCCGGTGTTCGAGGAAAACTCCACGCAAAATGAACCCGCTTAACATCCAATCGAAATAAGACCACGAACGCGGGTCCCTGTTGTCTAACACACCCATAAGTCCCTGCTACTCAAGTACACTGAGCTCGACGTGGCATCTTGGATTATTCGGCGGTTAGTTGAGTGTGGACTAGGAACACACATCAACCCTAGCTTAACCCGAGGGAACACTCTTCTTATACACTTGACCAATCCGGTTAGTCTGGGACGTACTTAAGTCAGCCATTGTGCCGCACGTCTGTCTAGGCTTCGGATTGCCTTGTTGTTAACTAGAGTTAGTACTAAAGGATTCGCTCTGAAGAGTGTAGCCTGGTGAGAACCTCTGAGTGCAAAACAGTTAGTCCGGCGGTTAAAAGATAAACCAGTGGTCCGCCCACTGTCATAATCTACTCTAGCCCCAAAACTAACTAAGATAATTCCTAAAATATATCCTGATTGTTTAGAATAGGATTATCTGTGCTTGGTGTGCATCATTTAGGATAGTGTTCCTCTCTGGCAACTTTTTGCCAAGTATAGAGCTTGCCTCATTCGCGTATACCCGTTTGGAATCGTCCGAACAAGCGCTTGATTCGATCTGAGAATCACGTCCCTACAGTGGATCCTCCACTGAATTCTTCCCCATCTCTTTCCCCACCCGCCTCCCCCAGTACTACTACCTTTGTAGTCATGGCAGTCGAACGACCTCTTATCGAGACGTTCGCTCCTATCTCTGCCAATCCGCCCACTTGCATTGTTCTCCCACCTACTACTGCAGTACAGTTTGAGATCAGACCGCAGACGATCCAAATGCTGCCTACCTTTCGTGGTCTCCCAAGAGAAGACCCATATTCCCATATTAGGGAATTCCAACATGTCATCCTACTTTTCAAGAATCAGAACCTTGATGATGACAATGTCCGTCTGCGAGTTTTTCCATTCTCGCTCAAAGACAGAGCCTCAGATTGGCTCTACTCCTTACCCGCTGATTCAATCAGCAGTTGGAAAGAATTGGTGGGCAAATTCATGTCTAAATTCTACCCCATGACTCAGACCAACCAAATGAAGCAACTCATTCAGGACTTTAGACAGAAGTCCGATGAGAAATTTTTTGAAGCATGGGATAGATTCCAAGACTACCTGACTAAGTGTCCCCACCATAGCATCGACAAGGGCAATCTTGTCCACATCTTCTATAAGGGACTTACTGATGAGTCCCGGACCATGGTAGAGTCAATGTGCCAAGGTAAATTCCTGCACCAAACTCCGACCGATGCATACAAATTCTTGGGAGAGTTAGGAGAAAACTCTCAACATTGGACGACTGACTCAGAGTTCAGTCGAACCACTTCGGTCCAAAGGACAACCAAGGGACATGATGCTACAGCCGATACTGAGCTTCGATCAGTCATTCAAGAGTTGAGCAAGTCAGTCTCGGCACTGGCTGTGTCTGTACAAAAGCCTACTCAACAATCTACCCCAGTCATGCATGTGGGACACGAGAGCCCTATGGAATCCTGTACCCTCTGTCTACAACCCTCCCATACTACAGAGCATTGTCCTTTGAATGAAGGATGGTCTAATCCTCTTCAGGAAGAAGTTTGTGCTTTCAGCACATACAAACCTCCTACTCAGAACTCGTATAGTCAATCCTATCATCCGGAAACGAGAAACCACCCTAACTTCTCTTGGAGGCCTCAGTCTACTCCACCACAAGCTCAACCTCCGCGTCAGCCTCAAGGCATGTATCCTCCTGGGTTCAATCAACCTACTAGGCAATTCAATCAGGGTCAGTACCAGCAGAGTCAGTACCCATCTACTCAGAACCATCAGTTCCAACAGGGTCAATACTCTGGACAATCGAGCACATTTCAGAATCAGCAAAGAGTTCCCCAGAACTTTCAGAACCAACAGATTGTCCCAACTAATTCTTCCGCCTATAACTATAATGTCCCGATGAGCTCGAGTCGCGAATTGGTGCCTCAGCTCCCATTAGCTGCCCCCCAACAGTCGGTCCCCAAACCTGGTATTGAGGACCTTCTAGCTCAACTCATTACTGAATCTATGCAACGCCTAGAGCAACAGCAACAGCAATCCATGCTTCGTCTAGAGCAACGTCTATGTAACTTGGAAGCTGAGAAGGCTAAGGGGATCTTTCCTAGCCAACCCATTGCCAACCCTAAAGGAAATGCCAAAGGGGCAGTATATGAGATCGGATCCCAATCTCAAAGCCAGAATGAGAATTGTCAAGGGGAGGTGCAAGCTGTAACCACCCTACGATCTGGAAAAACTGTGGACATGGGAGTCCAACCACCACCGGTGCCATCTCCAGCACCCATCACTCGTACAGAGGAAACTAGTACCAATCCTACCTCTGCTTCTTCCACCTCTGCACCAACATCTGATATCCCTGTGCAGAAATCTAAGGCTAAAGACAAATCCATTTGTCGAGTAAAGCCTCCCTTCCCGGACAGACTTGTCCAAGATAAGCGGGATCAGCAATTCTCTGAGATCTTAGATGTCTTTAAAGACGTCCAGATCAATATCCCATTCCTTTCTGCTATCAAGCAAATCCCTTCCTATGCCAAATTCCTCAAGGACTTGTGCACAGTTAAGCGGCGTACGCATGTACCCAAAGCTGCCTTCTTGGCCGAAAAGCTACAGCGTTCATTCAACGCAATAGTGTGATCAAACACAAGGATCCAGGTAGCCCAACTGTCCAATGTGAAATTGGTGACAACTTTAGCTGCACTGCCTTGCTAGATTTAGGGGCTAGCGTTAACCTCATACCATTCTCGGTATATCAGCAGTTAGGACTGAAAGATATGAAGCCTACCAATGTCACCCTGAAATTGGCTGATCAGTCCATCAAGATTTCAAGAGGAATCATTGAAGATGTCCTAGTAAAAGTCGCTGACTTTTATTATCCTGTGGACTTTATCATTCTAGACACCGAGCCGTGTCACGACAACCGCATTCCGGTCATCTTAGGCCGTCCATTCCTTGCCACCGCGAACGCACACATCGGGTGCCGGGATGGAAACATGTCCATTGCTTTCGGTAACCTCAAAGCTGAGGTCAACATCTTTCGTTTAATGCAACAAGATGCCGATCGCGAAGTGACCGATGAAATGTGTGCCGTTGAGAGTCTAATCCCGGACTCCACCGAAGATATTCTTAAGCAGTGTCTAGAACACTTTGGAGCTGACTTTGCAACAGAGTCAGCCATTTCTGATCTCAATGATCTTTTGGAAACTGCTCCATTGCTAGAGATCCCCGCTCCACTCATCGAGTTCGAGCCTCTGATAACCATGGCCAGAGAACCCATCCTTCCTTTACCTACTGAAGTCAAACCTCTTCAATCCGTGTCTTCTGTGACACCTATTCCTACTCCATCCACTCCAATATTGGAGCTCAAGCCACTCCCAACAGATCTTTCCTATGCCTATCTTGGTCCTAAGGAAACCTACCCTGTCATTATTGCTTCCGCTTTGTCTGAGAGTGAACGTAAAAAACTTCTCGAGCTGCTCAACGAGCACAAATCTGCGATAGGTTGGACTATAGATGATATTCGAGGCATAGACCCCTCGGTGTGCCAACATCACATCTATCTCGAGGATGAATCCAAAACCTCTCGAGAACACCAGAGGAGGTTGAACCCCGTCCTGAAGGATGTAGTCCGGGATGAGGTCCTTAAACTGTTAGATGCGGGTATCATTTATCCCATCTCCGATAGCAAATGGGTGAGTCCTATTCATGTCGTCCCTAAAAAGGCAGGATTCACAGTTGTAGAAAATGAGAACAAGGAAATGGTAACCCAGCGCCTGAAGAAAGGGTGGAGAGTCTGCATCGATTACCGACGACTCAACACCAACACTAGGAAGGACCATTTTCCTTTACCCTTCATAGACCAAATGTTGGAGAGATTAGCAGGTCACTCCTATTACTGCTTCCTCGATGGTTACTCAGGGTATAATCAAATACCAATCGCCCCTGAGGATCACGAGAAGACAACCTTCACTTGTCCCTTTGGCACTTTTGCCTACAAGCGCATGCCCTTTGGCCTTTGCAATGCACCCGCGACCTTTCAAAGGTGTATGATGAGCATATTCTCTGACATGGTGGAAAAATTCCTCGAAGTCTTTATGGACGACTTCTCAGTGTTTGGGTCATCCTTTGATGACTGTCTGAACCATCTAAGGCTTGTACTTCACCGCTGTCAGGACAAGCGACTTGTCCTCAATTGGGAGAAATGCCACTTCATGGTGAAGAAGGGCATTGTTCTGGGACATGTCATTTCCCATCAGGGCATTGAGGTCGACAAAGCTAAAATCGATATCATCTCGACCTTGCCCATTCCTAAGTCTGTGCGTGACATCCGATCCTTTTTGGGACACGGAGGATTCTATAGGCGATTCATCAAGGACTTCTCTCAAATCGCTCGACCTCTGTCCCATCTTCTAGCTAAAGATAGTCCTTTCGACTTTAATGCTGACTGTGTCAAGGCATTTGAGCGTCTCAAATCTGAGCTCACTACTGCGCCCATTATCCGTCCCCCGGACTGGACTCTACCTTTCGAGGTAATGTGCGATGCTTCTGACTACGCATTAGGCGCCGTTCTAGGGCAGAGAGTTGACAAAAGGTCACACGTGATCTACTACGCGAGCAAAACTCTTAACTCTGCCCAAATGAATTACTCTACCACTGAGAAAGAACTCCTGGCGGTAGTCTTCGCCCTTGATAAATTTCGTCAGTACCTCTTAGCCACTAAGGTGGTTGTGTACACTGATCATGCAGCCCTTCGTTATCTCATGTCGAAAAAGGAAACCAAACCTCGATTAATTCGATGGATTCTCTTACTGCAGGAATTCGACCTCGAGATTAAGGATAAGAAAAGAACTGAGAATGTAGTGGCTGATCACTTGTCTAGACTGACTTTAGAGTCATCCTTCGACACCCAGCCCATCCCTGAGACCTTTCCAGATGAACAACTGTTCGCCATCTCTGTTAATCCTTGGTATGCTGACATTGTCAACTACCTTGTCACCGAAGAAATGCCGTCACACTGGTCAAAACAGGACAAAAGCCAATTCCTAGCAAGAGTTAAGTACTACTCTTGGGATGACCCTTATTTGTATAAATACTGTCCTGACCAGATCATTCGTTTCTGTGTCCCTGAGTCGGACCAACTCAATATCTTATCCTCGTGCCATGACCAACCTTGTGGTGGTCATTTCAGCACTAAGAAGACTGCAGAAAAAGTGCTGCAATGCGGATTCTACTGGCCCACATTATTTAAAGATGCCCACATCTACAGCAAAACCTGTCCTAATTGCCAGCATCTAGGCCGCATCTCCCAGAGGAACATGATGCCCCTCACTCCCATCCAGGTCGATGAAATATTTGACAATTGGGGCATCGACTTCATGGGCCCCTTTCCCATTTCCTATGATTTTGAGTACATTCTCCTTGCGGTAGACTATGTATCCAAATGGATAGAAGCCATTCCCACCAAGACCAATGACCACAAAGTGGTGGTCAAATTCCTAAAGAAGTTCATCTTCGCTCGATTCGGTGCCCCTAAGGCCATCATTAGTGATGAGGGCACCCATTTCTGCAATAAGATATTCGAGAACTTAATGAAGAAGTATGGGGTAACCCACAAGGTCGCCCTAGCTTATCATCCGCAGACTAGTGGTCAAGTAGAGGTTTCTAATCGTCAGATCAAGCAGATCTTGGAGAAGACAGTCAATACCACACGTAAAGACTGGTCTACTCGTCTCACTGATGCTTTATGGGCATACAGAACCGCCTACAAGACCCCACTCAATATGTCTCCCTATCGTTTGGTCTTTGGGAAACCCTGTCATCTTCCGGTAGAGATTGAACATCGTGCCCTGTGGGCCATTAAGAAGCTCAACTTCGACCTAGACTCCGCAGGGGAGGAGCGGAAACTTCAAATGAATGAGTTAGAAGAACTCAGAAATGATGCCTACAACTTGTCCAAGAATTACAAAGCCAAAATGAAGTGGATACATGACAAGAGCATCCTCAGGAAAGAGTTCCATCCAGGACAGAAGGTCCTTCTTTATAATTCTCGTCTCCATCTCTTCCCTGGGAAACTGAAATCTAGGTGGACCGGTCCTTATACGGTCACCGCAGTCACACCCTTTGGGGCAATCACTATTGAGGATCCCAAGGATCACTCCTCTTTTCAGGTCAATGGGCAGCGTCTAAAACAGTTCCATGAACTTGACGTATTGTTCATTCAGACTTTTGAGATCGATCTCATCGATCCTACCTATGTCGACTGATGATCTACTCAGTCTCCTGTGCTCCAACTTGGTTGGGGGTGCCTGTCACCCCCGTTGTGTCTGGCTGAAGACGTAAAACTTAGCGCTTTCGGAAAGGCAATTCCGGTATTCCTAGAGTACATGAGTCTCATGCATTTGTTATTACTGTTATATCTCTGGAAATGCAGGTACATTCATTCTTCCGATCATCAAGTACCACACACTGTCGAGTTTCTGCCGACTTGGTAACATCCTCCCTGAACCTTTGCATCATCGTCACCGATTTTTCATCATTTTATGTCCCGGTCATGAGCACCGAGGACGGTGCTGTATTTTGGTTGGGGGTGGGGTATTTACCAAAAACTCATGTCTTCATTTTGATAAAAAAAAAAAAAAAAAAAAATGTTGTTTTTGGGGTGATTTCCGATATTCTCCAAAAGTTTTCTAGAATTTCAAAAATGTGTCAAATACCCTGACTTTGATTAGCTAAAAACCTCCGTTAAGTCAGTATTGAGGATGTCAATTTTTGTTTAAAGTTAGCGTTGAGTCAATTCAAGCATGACTACAGCAGGTTTGAAAACTCATAAAAACTCATATTCGACACAATTGTACACTATCAATATCAGAGTCATCCTAAGTTTAGAAATTCTAGAGATCCTGTAGAAGAATTGTGGAGACCTAACCCAGTGAGCTTTCGAGCCTTTAATCAATTCAGAGTGTTATACAACAATTCTGAGTCACAAGATGACTCACTATTCTTCATGCCGCAATATTCGTTGAGAGATCTCATTATCTTTTGCTTCGATCATAAAACTCGGAACGACATCAACATTGGATTACTACGACAGAACCTTCTCTATATCCAGTCAAGACAGTATACATGATAGTGCAAACCCTAGAAAATGATTTAGGCCATTTTTCTGAACCATTCAGCCTTTTTACTCACCTGAATTATACTTCACTAGAAACCCCTTGAACCCTTCTATAAAAGCCTTTTCTTTGTAAGCCCATTAACCAAAAACCCAGTTCAGCTACGAAGTGTTACTAGCCACCCTACTTTTGAGAAGGATAAAAAATAACTGATGTGGGTGTACCGTGAAAAGAAAAGTAAAGAAGAAAAATCAAAAGGAAAAGAAAGTGGTTCAAGCCAAAAACAAAATATAGAAAGCAAGTATGAAGAAGAGCTGAAAAGAAATTGAGCAGTCTCAGAAATATCAAGAAAAAGAAAAAAAAAAAAAAATATATATATATATATATATATATATATATATATGAAAAAAGGAAAAAGAACCAGATAATGGTGTTACGTCGCAGGAAAAATTCAAGAAAATGGAAATATCCTCTCAAGATCTTTGAAATCCTGTATACCTTTATTTTTCTACACCTGACCTAAACCTCATTACAACCCAGGAAAGTCCTACTTGATTCTAGGATAGCACGATCATAAAATGTGGAGATTGGAGAAAGAGAAGCTATAGAGTTTGATCTGACGTTCCCGAGTGAAGTGGTATTCCAATTATGAGATCTTCTTTTGTTAAAGATGTCCTTCCTTCAAATAAAACATATGTGAGATCTTTGCCTCTTTATATTAAATACATCTCCTCACATATAAATTGAGAGAAAAGAAGAAAACCCTTCTTGTGTGATTCTATTCTGAGTTCTAAACATGTGAGATTTGAGGTCGAGGCAGAAAAATTTAGAGGTGATCTGGAAATCTTTACTGTCGGATGATGAGAATGTTGAGCACACACACACGCATAGTCTGACTATTCTGGGTCATGATTATTAGTCTGTAGTCTTGCCAAAACTTTCCAACTCTTCGCTAGCATTTAACTATTTTTGCATCCATTCAAGGATTTGACAAACGGTGTTTTCCCAGAGCTAATATGAAAAAGTGTGCAGCATGTGCAGAGCCCTTTTAAGCTCATTTATTTCGCACTAATTGCCAAGGATTGGCAATATGCTGGTTGGGGGTTGTGATATTCGCTCAAAAGTGCTTATTTTAAGCAATTATCCGTTTAGCGTTATCGCATTCTCCTACGTAAAAGGCTCTATTTATCTACTTTTCTACATAAGAGTCTCTTCTATTGCGTAGAACACACTTTTCTGGACGAAATGGTATATTTGCATGCATTAAACACATTTTCGGAAGTCTAGATATTAAGCCGTTCTGATAGAGTCTCATTACGCGCTTCTTCTGTCGCAGGAAACCCCGATGGGACGATTCTCGAGACTTGTGGGCCCAAATCGATCATGAAAGCCCATTATCAAAGCTTAAAGAGCCCACATGCTATGACTAGAAGATATGGGCCAAATATGGGCTGAATCAGAGGACCAAAAAGCCAGCCCAAATAACGAAGAGAGCAGGAGAGCCAATGACCAAGAGACGGACCAAAGCGTTTAAAGCCACATGAGTCAGCAAAGAATGATAGTCGACTCTACTGGAGAAGCGTGAGGATGGTCACAGTGAAGACCAGGGTTCCAGACCCTCTGCCAGTGCTTTTTTCCATTTTTTTTGATACTTTTTCTCTCATCTCTCCTTATTCTCTCTCTCTCTTCATCTCTCGGTCCTCGAATCTACTGACCTAACCCCAGAACTCCTGCCCATCAGCTCTATCTCATCTCCCTTAGCTTTCTGACCGTTGGATCTTCCATCGGACCGTTGGATCTTCAATCGGACCGTTGGATCTCTCTAGATCCGTCGATCCACCAATCTGAGTCCCAATCAAGTCACCATCCATCCGATCGCCATCAGAATGTCTATCACATCATCTTGTGAGACGATGGACATCATCAGTCCATGTGGGCCAATAGCCGGGCCCATCTTCATCGACCCGCTGTCCGACCAGTTAGTGGACCCCGCGAATTTCAAAATAATTTTAATTAAATGGGGGGTCCACTAATTGGGGAGATTCCCCATAGAAAAGTAGGTTTTTACTTTTCCATTAAAAAAAAAAAAAAAAAATATTTTTATTTTCAAAAAATACCCTATTTCCATTAATGGAAATAGGGAGCTTTATAAGAGGAGGGAGAAGGGTTCGTTCGAACCCTAATCCCCCTCCAATCTCTTCCATTCTCTCCCCCTATCAATCCTGCACGGATTCCCTCCTCTTTGGCCCCATTTTCTCTCTTCTTTGCTTCATCTTCTTCATCTTCTTTGTCACGCCCTCTACCGGAGTTGCAGCCTGCAACTCCGGCTCGCAGCACCGTCCACCGCCTCCTACCTACTAGTTCCGCCGCCAAACACCACCACCAGCCCCTTGCTCAGCTCTCCACCGACCTGCAAGCCATCAATCCACCTCTTCGCCACCTCTACTCACGGTGCTGCACACACCGTTCTGGTGTTGCAAACAGCAACACCACCACCTGCCGGAAAACACCGCGCCTTCTTGCTGCTTGTGTGCGTGCCCAGCTCGCCCCACCTGCAAGTGTTCACCGAAAACTCCACAGTCCGGTGAACCATCCCCTCAAACCGTGAAAGCCACCCCTCTATCTTACCGTCTTCCCCCATCTCTTCCCAAAAAAAAAACAAAAAAAAAAAAAAAAAAAAAGAAAGAGAACCAGGAAGGATAGAAGAAAAAGAAAAAGGGAGGAGGAGGCACCCTTACCTATTACGCTACCGCCCAGCCTGTCTACCATCTTTTCTCCCACGTTGCTACTAGTGCAACGTTGTGAACTGCCTACATTACGCCGTGCAAAGCCGCTGCCCAACAGTCTACCATCTACCATATTACAGCCACGATTCAGCCTGCTCCTCCATCACCAGCCATGCTACTCACCAGCGGTTTCCCCTCCTAGTGCTGCCCTTCACCATTAAAGCTGGCAGCCTACACTCCATCTTCTCCAAGCGTGCACCGGTGACTCGCATCACCGGCTATACAACCCCACACCGCCATGACCTCACCATCTCCATCATTCGCACCCCGAGCATCACCATTTTCCCCGGCCAATCCTCCAATGGTAAGTGACCTTTTCTTTCTTTCTAGAAACATTCTCTCTCTAGATCTCAACTTTTTCTCTCACTAGACTTTCTCTTACTAGGCTGTAGGACTTTCTCTCTCTACCTTTACAATTTTTTTAGGCTAATATTTCAAACTTTCTAGTTTAATCTTGTTTTATTCATCTTGTAATCTCAATTATTTTTAATGAATAAATGTCTCTTTTCCATTTTGTGTTTTTGTTCCCGTTTATTTATATTGATTAGTTGATAAAATTATCTCTTTTAAATCACTAAAAGATGTTTTTAATCACACCATCATTCTCACCTCTCCACCATTTTTCTAGCAATATTCCGTTATTTTAAATGTTTGAATTGCGCGAACTAACCCCGAGTGCGGATCGACATCCGACATACTTTCCTCTGTGCAAGAATTCTTAAATTTTGTAGGAATAAAACTGGATATATTACAAATTGTGTTGAAGTTAGGGTTTCCGTAACCAACGACGCGGAAAAAACCTACTATCAAAAGTAGACCAGTAGCAGGTCTATTGTGAGGATGAAAAGGAGCAAAAGATCATGGGCAGATAGCTTGTGGTGTGGGGCGGTGATGGTTGAATGGAGAGATGGCTTGCAAAACTGGGGTGCGGCACCATTAACGCCGGAGTGGCAGACCTGCAACTCCGGCAACAATGGAGGATGATGGGCTGTAGCTGGCGGTAAGGGAGAGAGAGGACGTCTTCCTCCTCCTTCCTCTTTTCTCTTCTCGTCTTTTCTTTTCCTTGTTTTTTAAAAAAAAAACGGTGGTTGAAGTGGAGATAGATGGCTCCTCTTGTGACTGTGGCAGCAGCTTGGATGCCCAACTAATGGACGGGTTGGCCGTGGATCTCCAAGGGAGGATCCCGTGCTGCCAGTGATGGAGGAACGACTGATAGAGACGCCTGAAACGGCAAGCCGGAGTTGCAGGTCTGCAACTCCGGTGGGGTGATGAAGAAGAAGAAGAAGAGAAGAGGAGAAGAAGAGGAATAAGAAGAAGACTGAGATCCTTACCTGCTGGAGACGAGGGTTGTGATAATCTAGATAGTGATGGAGGTGTACGCTGGTGAAGACGCAACAGTGAGGAGGAGAAGAGCTGGCCGGAGTTGCAGGTCCGGCCAGTAATGGCAAATGGAACGTTGGGGGCAACCGATCTGCTGGTTCTGCTGGGGGAGGTTGCAGCAACGTGCTGCACTTGAAGAGTGAAGAGGTGGTGCCCCTAGAGCGTTGGAGTGTGTTGCAGGTGTGCTGATCGGAGGGCAGAACTAACGGCGTGCTCTCTTGCAAGCCGTGAAGGAAGTTGTGATGCGTGGAAGGAGCATACAGACGGTGAAGTTGCAGACCTGCAACTTGTCGTGAAGAAGAAGAAGAAGAAGAAGAGGACGAAGAAGAAGAAGGAGAAGAAGAAGCGGCCGGAGTTCTGCAACTCCGGCGAAATCAAGAAGAAGAAGAAGAAGAAGAAGAAGAAGAAGAAAGGGAAGGAAGAAGAGAAAGAACGTAGGGGGTTTTTTTGGGGGAAGATTGAAAGAGATTGGAGGGGGATTAATGGAAATAGGGTATTTTTTAAATAAAAAAAATATATATATATATTTTTTTTTAAAGTAAAAGTCTACTTTTCCTTGGGGAATGTCCCCATTTAGTGGACCCCCCATTTTTTAAAATTTAATTAAAATTATTTAGAAATTCACGGGGTCCACTAAATGGTCGGACAGCGGGTCAATGATGATGGGCCCGGCTACTGGCCCACATGGATTGATGATGTCCATCGTCTCACAAGATGATGTGACAGATAGTCTGATGGCGATCGGATGGATGGTGACTTGATTGGGACCCAGATTGGTAGATCGACGGATCTAGAGAGATCCAACGGTCCGATTGAAGATCCAACGGTCCGATGGAAGATCCAACGGTCAGAAAGCTAAGGGAGATGAGATAGAGCTGATGGGCAGGAGTTCTGGGGTTAGGTCAGTAGATTCAAGGATCGAGAGATGAAAAGAGAGAGAGAATAAGGAGAGATAAGAGAGAAAGTATCAAAAAAATGGAGAAAAGTATTGGCAGAGGGTCTGGAACCCTGGTCTTCATTGTGACCATCCTCACGCTTCTCTAGTAGAGTAGACTATCATTCTTTGCTGACTCATGTGGCTTTAAACGCTTTGGTCCGTCTCTTGGTCATTGGCTCTCCTACTCTCTTTGTTCTTTGGGCCGGCCTTTTGGTCCTCTTATTCAGCCCATATTTGGCCCATATCTTGTAGTCATAGCATGTGGGCTCTTTAAGCTTTGATAATGGGCTTTCTTGATCGATGTGGGCTCGCAAGTCTCGAGAATTGTCCCATCGGGGTTTTCTGCGACAGAAGAAGCGCGTAATGAGAGTCTATCAGAATGACTTCATGTCTAGACTTCCAAAAATGTGTTTAATGCATGCAAATATACCATTTCTTCCAGAAAAGTGTGTTCTACGCAACAAAAGAGACTCTTACGTAGAAAAGTAGATAAATAGAGCATTTTAACGTAGGAGAATGCAATAACGCTAAAAGGATAATTGCTTAAAATAAGCACTTTTGAGCGAATATCATTCCCCCTCAGTGATCTCGGGAGCTGGACGCTTATGCGAGTAGTCAGGAGCAACTATCCGATGGTCACGCGAGATGACGGGACCAGAAGCTGGAGACCTTCTGTTATTATCAATTAATCTTGCCAGGGACCATTGCTTTACTACCTTGGGGATTTTCCTCAGAATATATTTGACTCTGTCTGCTATATCTTGAGGATATCTCCAAGGACGTCTGACATAGTCTACAACAGAGAAGAAAGGCGACTGACTGATCAGTAGATTGATTAAGTCGATCTAAAGGAGATTGACGGGATATAAAGAGGAGCTTACCCGACAAGTTAAAGCTTGTACGGACCCTATGGCTGCTGGAGCTCCCCTCCACACGTTCGTCAAACTCCCAAGATCCAGTCACCAGCAGAGGATCAGAGTGCCACCCCTTATGACTGTCAGGCAGGCTCTCAACTATCTTCTGTTCCTTCTTCCGAGCAGCTACAGGCCAGAATAAATCTGTATCGAAGGAGTCTGGGCATCTCCTCAAAATATACAGATAATCGATCTCAGAGAGACCGATCTGGTACTCATTTGTAGAGTTTAAATATTCTATCCTATTTATCAGACGCCAAAAATTTCCGTGCATCTGACCGGGAGCCCGATCATAAAACCAGAGCACTTCCCTTATTAAAGGAGTCAGAGGGAGAGTTAACCTGAACTTCAATTGAAGTCGAGTAATGCTGATTTCGCCAGGGTTGGTATTTTCCCCATGACGAGAACCAAGATTAATGAAGATAGATGATATTCGCTCAAAAGTGCTTATTTTAAGCACTTATCCTGTTAGCGTTATCGCACTCTCCTACGTAAAACTGCTCTAATTATCCACTTTTCTACGTAAGAGTCTATCTCATTGCGTAAAACACACTTTTCTGGACGAAATGGTATATTTGCATGCATTAAACACATTTTCGGAAGTCTAAATATTAAGCCGTTCTGATAAAGTCTCATTACGCGCTTCTTCTGTCGCAGGAAACCCCGATGGGACGATTTTCGAGACTTGTGGGCCCAAATCGATCATGAAAGCCCATTATCAAAGCTTAACAAGCCCACATGCTATAACTAGAAGATATGGGCCAAATATGGGCTGAATAAGAGGACCAAAAAGTCGGCCCAAAGAACGAAGAGAGTAGGAGAGCCAATGACCAAGAGACGGACCAAAGCGTTTAAAGCCACATGAGTCAGCAAAGAATGATGGTCGACTCTACTGGAAAAGCGTGAGGATGGTCACAGTGAAGAACAGGGTTCCAGACCCTCCGCCAGTGCTTTTTTCCATTTTTTTTGATACTTTTTCTCTCATCTCTCCCTCTCTCTTCATCTCTCGATCCTCGAATCTACTGACCTAACCCCAGAACTCCTGCCTATCAGCTCTATCTCATCTCCCTTAGCTTTCTGACCGTTGGATCTTCCATCGGACCGTTGGATCTTCAATCGGACCGTTGGATCTCTCTAGATCCGTCGATCTACCAATCTGAGTCCCAATCAAGTCACCATCCATCCGATCGCCATCAGACTGTCTGTCACATCATTCTGTGAGATGATGGACATCATCAACCCATGAGGGCCAATAGCCGGGCCCATCTTCATCGACCCGCTGACCGACCAGTTAGTGGACCCCGCGAATTTCAAAAATAATTTTAATTAAATGGGGGGTCCACTAATTGGGGAGATTCCCCATAGAAAAGTAGGTTTTTACTTAAAAAAAAAAAAAAAAAAAAAAAAAATATATATATTTTTTATTTTCAAAAAATACCCTATTTCCATTAATGGAAATAGGGAGCTTTATAAGAGGAGGGAGAAGGGTTCGTTCGAACCCTAATCCCTCTCCCATCTCTTCCTCTCCTTCCCCCTATCCTTTCCCTTCTTCCCCACGACTTCCCTCTCCTCTTCTTCCTCCTTTCTTCTTCATCTTCTTCACCTTTCTTCGCCGGAGTTGCAGGTTTGCAACTCCGGCCGTCCTTCTTCCTTCTTCTCTTTTCTTTCTTCTCTTCCTTCTCTTCGTTCCTCTTCTTCTCTTCCCTTTCTTCTTCTCCTTCTCGTCTTCTTCTTCTTCTTCTTCTTCTTGCGTCCTTCATCTTTTCGTCCGGCCGGAGTTCTGCAACTCCGGCCGTCTCCGCCTTCTTCTTCCTCCTTCCTTCCAGCAGCTCCTGTACCACCTTCTTTCGCCAACAAATCTTCTCTCCACCGTTTGTGTTATCTCCCTGCAGACCCCTCTCTCTCTTCCAAAGAGAAAATAAAAGAAAAAAAAGTGGGAAAGAGGGGAAGAGGAGGAAGCCAACGGCTTCTCTTCTTTGGCTGGTCCGTCCATCTCAAAAGGCTCCTTCCTTGCTCCACCACTGCTCATCCAACACCCAGCAACGCCTCCATCCACCTTGCTGCCTCGCTGACAAACAGCAACCCCTTGCTGCCGCCTCCTTCACACGGGCACACCTTCCACCACGCACCAACACCCAGCAACGCCTCCATCACCATTGCTCACTCATACAAACGCCTGCAAAGTTCTGTCCCACCATCTCTCGTCAGCTTGCTTGCAAACCACGTGTTGATCCTTCATAGGTTGGTGGCGTGGTGCAACGATCAACTTGTCTTCCACCCTGTACCGTCGTCTACAACTCCTCCAACCTTCCACACCTCCAATGATCACGGTGCTTCTCACCTTCTTCATACAGGGAAGCAAGTTCGAGATCCCGTAGCCATATCTTCTCAAAAACTTGCAAATCAGGAAGTTGCTCCATCATGCACCAAGTGTACTCAGTTGAATCACGCACTACTCATCACCACCATTCTTGGCTGGAGAACCACCACGCAACACCATGTCGGTCCACCTTTGGCGATTCAACCTCACTCACTCATCGATGGCTGATATCCGGCTCACCAATTCGGTAAGTTACCATGGTGAGTATTTTCTTTTTCTCATCTCTCTACCTTTCTCTCTCTAGGATAGGTCTTCCTCTCCCTACTTTTCTCACCTACTTTCATTCTTCTTTCTCTCTCTCTATCTCTACAATCTCCTCTCTACTTTCTCTCTCTAGATTTTTCTACTTTCTCTCTCTAGTTCATTTTATTTTTTTTATTGCTTTATAATTCAGTTATTTTTACTTGATTGTAAGAGACATTTTCGAATGAATGAAATTGATTTGAATAAAATTGTGTTCCATTTTCAGGAAATTTCCTGTCATTTTATGTTCTTATTTGCGCTAATCCGACTAATCCCGAGTGCGGATCGACATCCGACACGAATCCCTATACAAAAGTTCATATTTTACAGGTTAAAAGTTTCGGATAATTACAAATCTTGTTGATTCTAGGGTTTCCGTAACCAACGACGCGGAAAAACTCTACTTTCAATAGAAGAAGGAATGGCAAATTCCCTCCTCAGACCTACTATATAAGGGTCGTTTCCATGAGTGGGGACCCTAGCGATCTCTTGAGGAACTATCGGTTCCTCCCTATATGTATCTATGGCCCGATCTAACGAGTCGGACGATATTTCTTCCCCTACCGCAACGTTAGTTTCTACTGGTTCTCTGGGAACCATTTCTTCGGTATCTTCAAGAACTATTCTACCCCTAGCCATTTGAAATAAATGAGAGGAAGATGAAGGTAGAAGAAAGGGGATAACAGATAAGAGAAGAATACCGTGACAGACCAGAGGCAGCAAGCAGAGAAGGCAAAAATGAAGAACAGCCTGAGCTTAAAACTTGAGTTGTTGTAGAGCGCCGATCAAAGAGCAGAAATGAAAGAATGAGGGGAAATGAGCTATTTATAGACAGAGACCTGGTTGTATCAAATCGACAATCTGGCGATATCTAATCCCTTGCGCCAAAATTCGAAGGATATGTTACTTGACGGTTCGGTTACCTGTTCCCTCGAGAACAGTACCCGTCAATCATTCCATTCGACGATCGTACATTGGGCAGCACGCTAGTACGGACACGTCTCATGCATACAGCAACAATGAGCGCAGCATTAAATGAGAAGGGTAACGGTTGAATAATTGTTGATAGATCCAATGGCCAGGAAACTAGAGTGAGACGTGGAGGGCCAGGATCTTTTTCAGAAGATACGACGGCAACTTATCGATCTTCTCAAAAAGGGAGGCGATGTGGGTGCCGTATTTTCCAGCAAGTTAAATATTGACGCGTGTCACTGGCTTAGCATGTGCGGTCATAAAAAGATGACGCGTGTTAATAGACAGCACGCGAGAGTAAATGCGCCGGACGCATCATCAGGAGCCATAAACTGTCCATCGTGTCACACGATTTCCATTAATTGGAAATGCCACGTGTCAGGATGGAATGATCGACACATGGAAGTGATGCTAATAGAATATATTAACGTCTTAGCCTTTAATATGTCGGGAAGTATTCAATCTTTCCCGACATATTTATTGTTGAATCTCATCCCGCCAAGATCAACTGGATTGACGGGATCTATTACAGTCTCATCCCAACACGTCCAACAGGCTTGACGGGATCTTTTACAATCTCATCCCGCCAAGATCAACTGGATTGACGAGATCTATTACAGTCTCATCGGTCAACAGGATTGATGGGATCTATTACAGTCTCATCCCAACACGGTCAACAGGATTGACGGGATCTGTTTCAATCTCATCCCGCCAAGGTCAACTGGCTTGACCGGATCTTTACAATCTTATCCCGGCAAGGTCACCAGACTTACTTGATGGGATCTATTACAATATCATCCCGGCAAGGTCACATGACTAGCTGGATGCCTATATCCAGACAAGGTCATCAGACTTACTTGATGGGATCTATTTTAATCTCATCCCGGTAAAGCCAGATGAGGTCAAACGACTTACGTGGCAGGATCTCTTACGTACAAGGTAAGTATTCTGAACACAATCGATTTCTTGACTAATGAATATTGGCCACGTGGCAGCTAGTTGAACTATCATGAATTCGGCATCTCCTTATCCGAATACCTGACACGAAAGATGCCACCTCAGTGTCACTTCAGTTATTTCAGGTATAATCGATTCAAGGAAGTCAAGATATAACCATAAGATTTTGTTTTATAATAGAATCCATCTGAGTCATCATTGACTGATAAATGACTAGACACGTGGAAGGTGAGTCACGCCAGTTCTAAGGTTATAAATATGAGACCCTCAGAACTGAGAAGAGGATCTTGCTCTCCAGATCCAGATAGCCTAAACTCTGAAACCTTTTTACTATTTTCCTGAAACTTGTTATATTTCCTAAGCTAACTTGAGCGTCGGAGCCTTGTTAACAGGTACAACCAAATCTCATCTGGAGATCATCCTATCCTTCGCAAAGGAGAAAGTAGTTTCATCCTGGAGCATCAGAATCGTCCGATCATCACCAAAATCCGAATCGTCTGACCTCGAAGATTGTGTGGGTTAGATTAGATATTTTTCCCCCACAAGATCCGTTAGATATAGAGAGATCCAACGGTCCGTGGAAGATCTAACGGTGAAAAAACTATGGGAGATGGGATAGAGCTAGAGGATAGGAGATCAGAGGTTATATGATGGAGATCAGAGGGTTAGGATAACAAATCGGATGGTCAAATGGATGATTGGATGGTTAGATGTGGGCAATTAGAGAGAAGGAATAGAGAGGAAAGAGAAAATAATACAAAATAAAGGCAAAAGAGCTGAAGGAGGGTCCTGAACCCTGTTATTTAATGTAATCTTCAGTCGACTTCACCAATTACGTAAGCCATCATTTTATGTCATTTGGTGTGGCTTTGAATCACTTGGGTCCATCTCTTGGTCTTCAACTTTGCTTCTCTCTTGGTTCTTTATCTGGCTCTATGATCATCTAACTTGACCTATACTTGGCCTATAACTTCTAGTAATAGCCTGTTGGCTCTTTAAGCTTTGATATTAGGCTTCTATGGTTGATCGTGGGCCTGCAAGTCTCGAGAATAGCCCGATCGGGTTTCCTGCAATAACGAAAAACATATAATGAGACTCAATCAAAACGGCTTCATATCTAGACTTCCAGAAATGTGTTTAATGCATGCAAATATACCATTTCGTCCAGAAAAGTATGTTCTATGCAATGAAAGAAATTCTTACATAGAAAAGTGGATAAAGAGAGAAGTTTTACGTAGGAGAGTGCGATAACGCTAAAGGAAAATGGCTTAAAATAAGCATTTTTAAGCGAATATCAGACATAGAGGCTTCTACAAGAGATTCATTAAGGATTTCTCCTAGATAGCCCTTTTAACGTTAATGTTGACTGTGTGAAGGCATTTCAATCTTAAATCTGAGCTTACTTCGGCACCCATCATCCGCCCTCCTAATTGGACTATACCTTTTGAAGTGATGTGTGATGCATCAGACTATGCTCTGGGAGTAGATTTGGGCCAAAGAGTCAACAAGATGCTGCCTGTTATATACTATGCAAGCAAAACTTTAAACTCGGCTCAGTTAAACTATTCCACTACTGGAAAAGAGCTCCTAGCCATAGTTTTTGCTCTGGACAAATTCAGACCATACTTACTGGCCACAAAAGTCATAGTCTACATGGATCATGCAGCTTTGAGATACCTAATGTCCAAAAAGGAGACAAAGCCGAGATTGATAATATGGATCCTACTATTGCAAGAAATCGACCTAGAGATCAAGGACAAGAAAGGAACTGAGAATGTTGTGGCTGATCACTTGTCAAGACTGACCTTAGAGTCAACTTTTGAATCTCAGCCCATTCTAGAAACTTTTTCTGACGAACAATTATTTGCTATCTTCGTCACTCCCTGGTATGCTGATATTGTCAATTACCTAGTGACGGAAGAAATACCCTCTCATTGGTCAAAATAGGACAAAAATCAATTCTTGGCAAGAGTTAAGTATTACTCTTGGGACGAGTCTTATTTATATAAATATTGCCCTGACCAGATTATTCGTCTTTGTGTCCCTGAATCTCAACAATTGAACATCTTATCCTCTTGTCATGACCAACCATGTGGTCGTCATTTCAGTTATACGAAGACCGCCGAGAAAATCCTACAATGTGGATTCTACTGGTCATCTCTATTTCAAGAAACACATATCTACTGCAAGGCCTACCCTAATTGTCAACACCTTGACAGAATTTCGTAGAGAAATATGATGCCCTTGAACCTATTCAAGTTGATGAGATATTTTATATGTGGGGTATCGATTTCATGGGGCCTTTTCCTACATCCAATGGATTCTAATTCATTCTCCTAGCTATGGACTATGTTTCTAAGTGGATTGAGGCAATTCCAACCGAAACCAATGACCATCAGGTTGTGGTGAGATTTTTGAAGGAGTACAACTTCGCAAGATTCGGAGCCCCCAAAGCCATTATAAGTGATGGGGGTAGCTATTTTTGCAATAGAGTGTTTGAAAAGTTAATGAAAAAGTACGGAGTAACTCATAAGGTTGCCCTGGCTTACCATCCATAGACCAGCGGTCAGGTCGAGGTCTCCAATCGCCAAATCAAGTAGATACTGGAGAAGACAGTCAATACAACTCGTAAAGACTAGTCTACCCGCCTCTTGGATGCTCTATGGGCTTATCGTACAGCTTATCAAACTCCCTTGAATATGTCTCCATACTAGTTGGTATATAGTAAACCTTGTCATCTCCCTGTTGAGATCGAGCATCCCGGCCTATGGGCGATCAAAAAACTCAATTTCGATTTAGATGCAGTGAAAGTAGGTTTTTCCGCGACGTTGGTTACGAAAACCCTAATTCCAACACATTTGTAATTAATCCGATTTAATTCCTGCAAAAATAGTAATTCTCGCACAGTGGGAAGTGTCGGATGTCGATCCGCACTCGGGATTTGTCAGATTAGTGCAAATTAAAACATGAAATGATAGATTTTTCTCAAAAATTGCTAAAAATAAAAGGATGGAGGGGTGAGAATGGTGGAATTCATCATTAAAATATGATTTATTTAGATCATTATAGACTAAAAATGGATTGGAAATAAGTAAAAAACAAGATCGAAAGCATAATAATCACTAAATTTATTCCTTAATAAAAAATGTTTACAAACCTTTTAACAAGAAAACAACCCTAACTAGAAAGCATGTAAAAGAGAGAAACTAGTGAGAGAAACAAGAGATTTTGAGAGAGAAAAATGGATGGAGAAGATAAGGGTTTACCAAGGGTTGAGATGCTTACATGGTAGATGTCCAATCCGTGGGAATGGGTTGCAGTCCAACGGCTTGATGAGAGGATGGTTGAGGGATCAATCGTCGTGATTGCACGCTAACCATTGGATAGAGCATCAAACGGCTTGGTGCAGCAGCAGTGGTTGGCCAAGATCAACACTTACCAGTGAACAGTGTTGCATGGTCGGCAAGGGAGCCATGGTGAGGAGCACGCACAGTTGCTGGCGACGTCTTCTTGGAGAGGAGTGGTGCATCTGCAGGTGGTGGATGGTGTTGTTGAAGAAGGAGGTGGCAGGCGGCAATGGTGTGATGGTTGCTGCTATCGGACAGCCATTGATGGCAACTCCGGCTAAGGATGAAGGTGGAGAATTGCAGCAGTGTTGGGCGATGGAGATTGGTGGCGATTGAGGTAAGGGCGATCCCTCTCCTTTCCTTCTTCTTCTCCTTCTTCTCTTATCTTTTTTTTTTATTTTCTCTTTTCTTTTCTTGCTGTATATTATTCTTTTTTTTGTTTAGAGAGAGAGGACGAGATTGGGATGGCTGGGAGGGAGGTGAAGAAGGAATCAAGAGTGGAGGACAGTGGACTGGTTCAGGCTGCTGGTCGTCACCCTTTGGAGAAGTCCCAATGGCTTGGTAAAAAGGAGAGGGCGGTAATGGAAGGGGCGGTAATGTGGATGGGCAAAAACATGGAGAGGAGTGGAAGGCTGTAACGGCTTGCTGTTTTGAGGAGGGGGCCGAACTAGTGGCTGGTGCTTGGTGCTGCCATGGTAGAACGTTGCAACTGCAACTCGTGGGAGCTGGACGGCTTTGGTGAATGGAGAGCTGTTCTGGAAAGTGGGAGTGAGAGGTAAGGACGTGGGGAGAGGAGAGAGGGTATTAGGGTTAGGTTTGAGAGTGGTTTTATATTAAAGGAGAACAACACGTGGTCATAGGTGAGAGAATAGAGGGTAGTCGTGGAACTTCCTCCACGTTTCTATCCTTTATAAGGATATATATGGTTACCATTTTGGAAGGCCAACATCTGTCCAGCAATAGCACTAACCTCTTTCCATTTTTTTTTTCTTCTCAATTCATTGTTCTTCTCCCCTTTTGATATCAACATTGGATCCAACAATGCTAATCCATTCTCTTCCAACAAGTGGTTCTCACCTTCTATTTTTTAGCTACCATGCACCGTTCTTTCTTTATAAATCCTCTTCACTAAATCAATGTCAACCCACTCATTTATTTTGTTCCCAAAAACAAATCCTTCAATCACTCAATTGTCTATTTCACGTTGGCAACTTCCCTTGTTTAGCAACTTTCCAAAAAGATTTCTTTTAAAAGCTTTTTCTTTTTGTTTTCACGTGAGTTTTATGTGATAATGGTCAGCACCTTTTCTTCTTGTGCCATGTCATGTGTGCACATCACTACTGGCCCACCTTATCAATGCTCTTTTATTTATCTTTCGGATGCCTTTGTGTCAATATAAAATATCCTACTTCACTGTAGGATCGTTGGAACACTGCAACTGTATAGATCTCTCGCATATTTTTTTCTATCTCGTTTATCTCCACGATTCATCTTGCTTCAATGCATCCCACCTCATTTGCTATCCTTGTCACCTCACATGCACCATACGTCAAGCCCGGGTTACACACCTTCTATTTACTAACACGTATCCAAACATTTGTTCAAGCCGATCTACATTTAGCAGCTTAATGTCCACCTTTGAGCTGTTTTGTCCCATGTCCATTGGTCCAACACTTTGCTTTATGTCGCGGCCTATTCATGGTTGAGATCGTCCACTAACAATGGCCGTTGATCATTTTTGACAAAATTGCTCTTGCGATTTCTTTGGTCTTCGATACTGGATTTTAGTGGTTGACTATGGGCCCGCAGTCTACTAAAACTGTCCAACCGAATTTCCTACAATAACGAAAAGCACGTAATGAGACTTAATCAGAACGACTCTATATCTAGACTTCCAGAAATATATTTAATGTGTGCAAATATACTATTTCATCTAGAAAAGTATGTTCTACGCAACAGAAGAGACTCTTACGTAGAAAAGTGGATAAATAGAGAGGTTTTACGTAGAAGAGTGTAATAACGCTAGAAGGATAATTACTTAAAATAATCACTTTTGAGCGAATATTATGTAGCAGGAGAGGAAAGGAATTTACAACTCAATGAATTGGATGAGCTGAGGAATGATTCATATGCCTTGTCAAAAAAACATAAAGATAAAATGAAATAGATACATGATAAGAGCATCCTCAGAAAGGATTTTTACCTAGGACAGAAGGTCTTACTATACAATTTTAGACTTCACATCTTCCCTGGGAAATTAAAATCTCGATGGTCAGGCCCTTTTGTTGTTACTGAAGTCAAGCCAATTGGGTCACTATTGAGAACCCGAAGGATAATTCAACCTTCCAGGTCAATAGACAATGTCTCAAACCTTTTCAAGAATTAGACGTGTCATCTATTCAGACCTTCGAGATTGATCTTATTGATCTGGTCTATGTAGACTGATATTTCTGTTAGTCTCTCTGAGCTCCAACCTAGTTGGGGATGAATTCCACCCCCGATGTATCTGGCTGAAGACGTAAAACTTAGTGCTTTCATAAAGGCAATTTTGGTATTCTTAGAAGTCATTTAGTCACATGCATAATTCTTATATTTCATATGTTATTATGGCTATGCATGTACAATTCTTCTGACAACCATCAGGTATAACCAAATGATAAGTCTCCGCCAAACTAGTATAACCCTTTCTCATAACTTGCATCACTTTCAGAGTTTTCATACAATTTTGTCCCGATCGTGAGCACCAAGGATGGTGCTATATTTAAGTTGGGGTGGGGATTTATCAAAACTCACGTCTTCATAAAAATAAAAAAAAAATAAAAAAAACCATGAGAAAAATGAGAAAAAGATGTATTTTTTGGGTGATAACCTATTTTATAAAGTTTTTTGCGTACTTTTGAAATGCTTTCCAAATCCTTTACAATGATGCGTACAAACTTTTCATAAAGTCTATTTATTGAAAAGGATGTCTGTTTTGAAAAATCACTTATTAGCTCTTCATTCAGCTTGAAAGTAAACATTACTACAGTGGATTGAAAAATCTTTGGAAACTCAGATTCAGCAAAAATGTTCACATATCAATGTCAGAATTATCCAAAGTTTAGATTATCTAGAAATCCAAGAAGAACAATTGTGGAGATATAACTCAGTGAGCATTTGAGCTTTTCATCATTTCTGAGGGTTATAAAATTATTCTGAGTCACAAGATGACTCACAATTCTTCTAGTCCCCAAATTTTTCATTGAGTGATCTCATTAACCTTTGCTTTGGTCATAGAACTCGAAACGACGTCAAATTTGGATTATTACATAAAGAACCTTCTCTATATCCATTCGAGACATCGAAGATGAAAGTACAAACCCTAAAAAATGATATAGGCCATCTTTCTAACCAAACAGACTTTTTAGCTTCCCTAACATCTATACCGTTAGAAACCATTTTTGTGCCTTTCGATGAAGACCTTTTCTTGTATACCGATCAACCAAAAACCCAATCTCAAAAAAAAGAGTTTAATATGATAACCTACTTCTGAGAGGGATCAAAGAGTATTTGGTATGATTACTCCATGAAAAGATAGAAACCAAGAAAGGAAAAGAAAAGAAAATAAACCAATGGTTCGAGCTGAAAATAAACATGATCAGAAAGAAAGAAGGAAAGAAAAAAGAATTTGAAAAAGAATGTTGAACAATATCCAAAAAGACAAAAATTGGAAAAAGAAAAGAAAAGTCAAGGAAATACTACACCTAGGAAAAATTGCAAAGAATAGTGAGATACCGTCTCACAATTTTTGAATTCTAGAATACCTTTCTTTTCTGAACCTATCCTAAGCCTCAATACAACCCATGCAAGTCCTATTTGATCTAGATTAAGTACCATCACCAAGTGTGGAGAACGGAGAAAAGAGAAATTATAGAGTTTGATCTGATGTTTTTAAGTGATATGACATTCCAATCATGAGATCTTCTTAAATCTTCTTATACTGTCATTCAAGAATTGTATATGTGAGACATTTGCCAATATCTATATTCATCTCCTTACATATAATTTGAGAGAAAAGTATAAAATCATTTATGAGTGATTCACTTCTGAGTGGTATACAAATGAGGATTGAGGTCGAGGCATATAGTCTCTAAGGAGATTCAGATATCTCTACTGCTAGATAAGGATGATGTTGAACACACACACACACACTGAGTCTAAGTAATCTTTTGTTTGAAGGTCCATTTGTAGAAGTGTTGCATTTTGCTGATTAGTTCTAATTTGTGAATGATTTCTTGCATCCTTGAAATAATCTGACAAAATGGAGTTTTTCTAAGTAATGCAAATAAGTTTTTTAGCATATTATGCCAAGCCCTTTTTAGCTCACTTATTTCATAATAATTGCCAAGGATTGGCAATATGCTAGTTGGGGGTTGTGATATTCGTTCAAAAGTACTTATTTTAAGCCATTATCCTTATAGCGATGTCGCATTCTCCTATGTAAAATGATATTCGCTCAAAAGTGCTTATTTTAAGCACTTATCCTGTTAGCATTATCGCACTCTCCTACGTAAAACTGCTCTAATTATCCACTTTTCTACGTAAGAGTCTATCTCATTGCGTAAAACACACTTTTCTGGACGAAATGGTATATTTGCATGCATTAAACACATTTTCGGAAGTCTAGATATTAAGCCGTTCTGATAAAGTCTCATTACGCGCTTCTTCTGTCGCAGGAAACCCCGATGGGACGATTCTCGAGACTTGTGGGCCCAAATCGATCATGAGAGCCCATTATCAAAGCTTAAAGAGCCCACATGCTATGACTAGAAGATATGGGCCAAATATGGGCTGAATCAGAGGACCAAAAAGCCGGCCCAAATAACGAAGAGAGCAGGAGAGCCAATGACCAAGAGACGAACCAAAGCGTTTAAAGCCACATGAGTCAGCAAAGAATGATAGTCGACTCTATTGGAGAAGCGTGAGGATGGTCACAGTGAAGACCAGGGTTCCAGACCCTCCGCTAGTGTTTTTTTCCATTTTTTTTGATACTTTTTCTCTCATCTCTCCTTATTCTCTCTCTCTCTTCATCTTTCGGTCCTCGAATCTACTGACCTAACCCCAGAACTCCTACCCATCACCTCTATCTCATCTCCCTTAGCTTTCTGACCGTTGGATCTTCAATCGGACCGTTGGATCTCTCTAGATCCGTCGATCCACCAATCTGAGTCCCAATCAAGTCACCATCCATCCGATCACCATCAGAATGTCTATCACATCATCTTGTGAGACGATGGACATCATCAGTCCATGTGGGCCAATAGCCGGGCCCATCTTCATCGACCCGCTGTCCGACCAGTTAGTGGACCCCGCGAATTTCAAAAGTAATTTTAATTAAATGGGGGGTCCACTAATTGGGGAGATTCCCCATAGAAAAGTAGGTTTTTACTTAAAAAAAAAAAAAAAAAAAAAAAAAAAAAAAAAAAAAAAAAAAAAAAAAAATATTTTTCGTATTTTTTATTTTCAAAAAATACCCTATTTCCATTAAAGGAAATAGGGAGCTTTAAAAGGAGAAGGATAGGGGTTCATTCGAACCCTAATCCCCCCCCTTTCTCTTCCATTCTCTCCCCCTATCAATCCCGCACAGATCTCTTCTCCTTCTGGCCCCATCTTCCCTTCTTCTTAATTTTTTTTTTCTTCTTCTTCCTCCTCATCTTCGCCGGAGTTGCAGGCAGCAACTCCGGCCATCAAGGTCTTCCTCCTCCTCCTCCTCCTCCTCTTCTTCTTCTTCTTCTTCTTCTTCTTCTTCTTCTTCTTCTTGCTGCCCGGACAGCAACACCAGAACCGTGCTGCCTCCTCCTCTATCACCGTCTTCTTCATCAAGTTATCGCCGGAGTTGCAGGTCTGCAACTCCGGCCATCTCCCCTTCTTCTTCTCTATTTCCTTCTCCTCTTTCTCCCTCGTCTGCCTGCACTTAAGGCATTCCTGAAACCGTGCATCAGATCGCGGCCATCACCCCATCCACGAGTTGCAACCTGCAACGCCCCTCCACCACCGTCTTCTCCTTCCTCCTTACAACGCCTCACCTTCCCTTGGAACGGCGGTGACTGTTCTTCCAACAGCCACCATCGTTTCCATCTCTTCTCTTTTGATGGATCTGGATCATCTTCTCCATTGGAAAAGGAGGAAGACGTCCACTATTGCTGGCTTACAAACAGATCTCGATCGGTTGATGATCTCTCCACTCTCTCCTTCACGCACAGCTGCCCTCAACTTGCGTTCTACATCCAGCCACTTGTAGCCACCGTCTCATGCGCCACAGCCATCGTTTCATGCACCACAGCCGTTAGCTTCCATCCCTACGCCTGTTCCACCGCTCAAAACAGTCATCTCTCCACCGTCCTCACCTTTGCACACCACGGTGATCTTCATACCGTGGAGCACATCAGCAACCACAAACGTTGCTGCCTCCTCCGCCATCTCACAGGAAGAACCTCACCATCACGATCTCTCACAGGAGATTGGCTGCCTCTACGTGCATCAAGTGAGTCCAAGTCAGTTGCAGCAACGTGCTGCTACCCTCAACGCCTCCACTAGCCTACCTCCACGCATCCATCACCGGAATCCACCATCTTCTCACTGTTCTGGTATACCAACCAGCAACACCAGTCACCCTCACCTTGATGCCTCCATCTTTCTGCAACTCACATGCAACTCAGCTTGCACAACGGCCATCACCCACCGTAAGATCACGAGGTAACCCTATCTCTCTAGGTTTCTCTCTCTAAAGCCCTCTATCTCTCTCTAAGTCATTTTAGGTCTTCTCTCACTTTCTCTCTCTAGACCTTCTCTCACTATTTCTTTCTCTCTCTATTCCTTTACGAATGCTTTATAGATTAGCTTTCTTCTTGGCATATTTATTTCAGAAGTTATGTAATTGACAATTTTATTAGATTAATGGATGATTTCAATGTTGGTTATTATGATTTTGCTATTTCGCATTAGTTAGGTTATTAATTTCATGGCTCTCTCTCTAAATCAAAGCATATTTTAATCCGATCTATCCACCACTCTCACCCCACCATCATTCGCATCAATTTCTATGGAAAAATCTGTCATTTTATGTTCTTATTTGCGCTAATCCGACTAATCCCGAGTGCGGATCGACATCCGACACGAGCCACTGTGCAAAATTGCTCATTTTACAGGTTAAAAGTCTCGGATAAATTAAAAATGTGTTGAAGTTAGGGTTTCCGTAACCAACGACGCGGAAAAACCCTACTTTCATAAAACTTGTCTTTTCGTCGACTTTTCCATGTAAGAGTTTCTTTTATTGCGTAGAACACATTCTTTAGACGAAAATCGACTATTTGCATTAAATATATGCATTTCGGATAGTCCAGTATCAAGCCGTTTTAGTTGAATCTCGTTACGCGCTTTTTCACTTGCAGGAGACCCTATCAGGAGATTCTCAAGGACTGGCGGGCCCACGATCAACCAAAGAAGACTTCTATCAAAATTTAAAGAGCCAGCTGGCTAGGATAAGAAGATAGAAGCCATGTATGGGCAAAGCCATAGGATCGTAGAGCCGGAACAAGGACTAAGAGAGAGAAGAATAGCTAAAGACCAAGAGAAAGACTAAGGTGCCACACCAATTGACATCAAAAGACTAGTTTGACTAATTGGTGGAGTGGATGAGAGAGAATAAAGAAGACCAGGGTTCAAGACCCTTAAATGCTTTTATTTTTGTATTTTTCTCTCACCTCTCTCCTACTTCTCTTTCTATCTATCTTAGCCCATGACCCATACCAATGACCCATGACCCATGACCCATGCCCATGACCCACGCCTTGCCGACAATTCTTTGAAACAACAAGAGAGAATCGGTCTTACTTGACCGATTCTTCTCTTCTCCATCTCTCTCTATCCTCGTCACTCTCTCTCATCTAACTAACCCATTCCCAACCGTTGGATCTCTCTAGATCCAACGATCATCATCTGTACAATAAACTCCCTTTGCCTTTAAGAAGAGATCCACGATCTCTTCTTTGGCAGTTCTCTCCCCCCTCTCTTCTCTAACCTATGCTTCTCTTCTAGCCTCTCCTCTATAGCCGTCAAACACTAGGTGCTGCAACTGTTCCATTCTAGATCAAGAAGAGCACCCAGCTCTTCGTTGCCACACAACCACCACCTTGCAGCCCCGTGTTCCTATCGGCAACCTGGTTCTTTCCCTTTCTTGGTGGATCTTAGTCACTTAACATCCACGCTATTACCTCCCTCAGCCACGCTATTACCTCCCTTTTGGTTGTTCATGGCCTGGGTCATTCCACCATCTTCGAATCTACCTTGTCTCTCATCACTCCAGCAAGCATTATTAAACCATCCCCCTACTGCTAATCCTCCATGTTTCTAGATTGCATTGAAGGTTTGCAACATCTTCCTCCACGGTTCACATCTTTTTAGGTAGCAACAGACTGTTGCTCCACGAACCTGCATCACAACTTGCTGGTGTTTGTTTATCTTCGATTTGCAACCTTTTTAGAACTACCCATTAGCCACCGTGAGAAGCAGTCCTCCACCTGTAAAGTTTGCACTTTGGGTTCTCTCCACAGCTTGCTGATGCCCAAAACCGTGCATTACCTGCAAGACCGACTGAATCTCCTCTCTCTTGCTGAACCGATCGACAATCTCTCTCACAGACTGTAATCCCTCATCACCACATCCTATTCTTCATCCACTTACAAATCCGAGCACCATGAAGTTGCCCGATTCATTCATTCCTTGACCGAAGTTGTAGGGCAACTCCGGTGATCACCATTGTTTCTGGTGTGGGAAAACTTACCAAGGTGCTGCACCTTGTACTTTTGCGAACCCGAACCTCCCTCCATAGCAGCAACTTCGATTGCAGGTTGGGACTGCAAAGAGCACTCACATCTACTCCAGCACCCTTCATAATCATCTCCATTCATTGTGCTCTCCTTACTCCATTATTGGAGTTGCAAGCCTGCAACTCTAGATCCCCCCTAGCCGTTTCATCATCATCGTTTTGGGTTTCAAAACTCACGGCTTACAACTCTGGTAGTCCATAGTCCGTTCCCTCCAAGACTAGCATCTTCTCCAACCACGTTGCTCACCACCATCAACACCCTCACCTTGTTGTTTGCACGTTCTCCTTGCAACGCCTGTAACGGTCCAGAACCTCCTTGCAGAACTGGAAGTAACAACAACCTCCCTCTTCCCACCAGTAACTACGTACCAGTCCACCGTTGCTAGTGTCCTTTTGTTGTTGTAGCCTTGCTGTGCACCTCCTACTACACATCCTCTCATTCCCAAGCAGCAATAGCCCTCCTTCCCACCTTGCACCTCCTTGTTGCCTTCTTCTTCATCACTTGAATAGCCAGCAAATCGTCCTCCCTTGGACTGCATCTCCTATCACTTCGACTCGTAGGTTCCACTAGCCATTGTTGGAGTTGGATACTTACAACTCCAACAACAACATCCTCCAACACCACCCTCTTCCATGGACTGGCAGATCTCTTAGACCGCCTTCATCCTCAAAGGTTTGAGATTCACTATCACCTCAAGGGCTCCCCTCAGCCGTTCAACCCTGCTCATGTGTAGGAGCAGAAAAGTTCCAGATCGTGGCACTCCTCTATCCATTTTGACATGTGGTGATCTCCATTGTTGTAGATCAGCAACACGTTGCTGAACCTACAACCACTTGTGCATCTCTTCTCCTTGCAACCAGTCCCATTCATCATACTATGAACCACTACACAAGCACCACACTTGGTCCAACCTTCTTCCACCTTTGGCCAATTCGTTGCATTTGCTTGACCAATGAAAGTAGGTTTTTTCCGCATCGTTGGTTACGAAAACCCTAATCTCAACAAATTTGTAATTATTCGAGACTTTTAACCCGTAGAATGAGCAATTTTGCACAGTGGCTTGTGTCGGATGTCGATCCGCACTCGGGATTAGTCGGATTAGCGTAATCAGGAACATGAAATGAAGGAACATTACAAGAAATAATAGATAAAAATAAACTTGATCATTAAGTAATCAAAATGTCTATTACAATGCTTGAATCGAACATAAAATAAAATAAGATAAACTAAAAAGCAGTTTTAAAGAAGAAAATTCTAAAGAGAGTTAGAGAGAGAAAGTTAGAAAGAAGTCTCTAGAAAGATAGATTACTCTCTAGAGAGAGAAAAAAAGATATAGAGAGAACTAGGTAGAGAGAGAACCTCCTAAAAACTAGAGAGAGAAACAAGAGATAGAGAGAGAAAGAGAAAACTCTAGAGATTTTAGAGAGAGAAAAGAGGTGAGAGGCCTTTACCTTAGAGGAGAAGGCTTCATTTTACCTTGTAAGATGAAGATGGTTGATGCCCGATGATTCGGCCATGAGTGGCCGGAGAAGATTTGCCAAGAAGGTGAGCATGGAAATGGTTGCGTGGTGCTCTTCTTGTCCGGAGAGGGAGATGGAGATCGGCTTGATTTCCAATGGTTGCAGTTCTATGATGTTGCGAACTTACCGGTTCTTGGAAGAGAAACACCAGTGGCAGGCGGTTGCAAGAAGGAGGATCACGTGATGGACTGTGTGGAGTGCTTACCGGTGGTGAAACCAGAAGAGATGATGGCATTGGAGTTTCGACCCAAGTTTGTGAACACGTGCAGGCAGTAATGGTGAAGTCCTGCTCGGAGAAGGAGATGGAGGTGGTAGTGTAGTGGTGGACAGCAAGGCAGCTTACCAAGACGTGGTGGAAGGATGAAGACGGTGGAGATGAGAGGTGCAGCTCCAGGTAGGTACCAACGATCTTCCCTTCTTCATCTTCTTCTTTTTCCTTTTTTTTTTTTTTTCTTTTGAGAGGATGAGTGCAGCGCCTGCAAGTTGGGAGAGTTGCTGGCCAAACCTGCAACTGCCGGAGTTGCAGGTCTAGCTAACGGGTCCGGTAGCTGGTGCACAAGGGGGGCAAGTTGCTCCTTTGGTGGTTGAGGAGATGAAGGCACGGGGCAGTGGAGTTTCTGATCTGCCTGAGGGTTTGCACCAGCAGGTAGCAGGCGGTGATGGTTTGTTGGTGGTGGTATAGGCGCTGGAGGTTGCAGCGGTGGAGGAGATGGGAGGCCGTGCAAAGAGGTGGAGGAAACCACCGGTAATGGAGAAGGGAGGCAGCAGCAGATGAAGAAGAAGACGGCGGCTTGTGGAGGCGCACCAGCAAGTTGGAGGTCTAACAGTGGTGGCCAAGGGTAGACGATCGTACAGCAGGTGGCCGGAGTTGCAGGCGGCAACTACGGCTGACAGATTTAAAGAAGATGAAGAAGAAGAAGGGCAAGAAGCAGAAGAAGAAGAAGAAGAAGAAGAAAAAGGAGAAAGAGAAGAGGAAGAAGAAGGATAGGAGGAGAGGGGGAGAAGGACGTGCTGGCGGTGGTGTGTGAAGACGACGACCGGAGTTGCTGTCTGCAACTCCGGCGACGATGCAGAAGAAGAAGAAGACGAAGAAAAAGAAGAGGAGGAGGAAGAAGAAGAAGAAGAAGAAGAAGAAGAAGAAGAAGAAAAAGAAGAAGAAGAAGAAGAAGAAGAAGAAGAAGAAGAGGAGGAGCAGTCCGCCGAAGTAGTGGCGAGGATGATGACCGAAGTTGCAGGTTTTGCAACTCCGGTGGAAGGCTTGGGAGGAGAACGTTCAGCAGAAGAAGAAGAAGAAGAAGAAGAAGAAGAAGAAGAAGAAATAGAAGAAGAAGAAGAAATGGAAGAGAGGAAGAGGGCGCCCAACTCGCCGGAAGAACCCGCCGGAAGAGAAGAAGAAGTGGAAGGAAGGAAGAGAGAAGAGGGAAAGAGGGAGAGAGCATAAGGAGAGAGATCTAAGGGTTTTCAACCCTTCTTCTCAAGGAGAAACCGTGGGTTTCTCAACTTGGAAACTCACAGTTTCTAAAAATATATATATATATATATTTTTTTATTATTATTTATTTATTTATTTATTTATTTATTTGTATATTTGAACTTGCGGGCTTGGGCTCGAGGTTTATGGGCCGTTTGGCCATAAGGCTGATTGATTACTAGGCCGAGAGATGACGCCACGAGTCGGCCAGTGGTTGGCCAATGGGAACGCTAAAAATCGTGGGCCCAGAGTGCATCGGCCATGGGCCAGAAGGTAGGTGAGAAGGATAGTGGGCCACTAGGCTCGATGGATGTGGAGGGTGTGTTTGGTTGCCAGGGGAGAAAAATGTATTTTCCCCTTGAAATACCCATCAAGGAAAAATGTATTTTCCTTTCTTCGGAAATCGAGCTCTACGCTCTCAGCCACAATCAATCATCTGAGGCATTTCTCTACAATCAAACCTGCCCTAGGGACTGATATTTTACAATGGAGATCGGGTGGTTGATAGGATGGATGATCGACTGATCGGTAGCACGATCGGATGGTCGGATGCATAGAATTGATAGATCAGATGGCGATCTATAGAGATCCAACGGCCCGATGGAAGATCCAACGGTCAGAAAGCTAAGGGAGATGAGACAGAGCCAATGGGCAGGAGTTCTGAGGTTAAGTCAATAGATTCGAGGACCGAGAGATGCAGAGAGAGAGAATAAGGAGAGATGAGAGAGAAAATATCAGAAAAAGTATTGGTAGAGGGTCATGAACCCTGGTTTTCCATTGTTCTTCACTTGAGCTTTGCCAGTAGAGCAGGCCATCATTTGATGTGGCTTTAAATGCTTTGGTCCTTCTCTTGGTTATCAGCTCTCCCGCTCTCGTGGTTCCTTGGGCCAGCTCTTCGATCCCCTTGTTCAGCCCGTAATAGGCTCATATCTTCTAGACATAGCTTGTGGACTCTTTAAGCTTTGATAATGGGCTTTCATGATCCATGTGGGTCCACAAGTCTCGAGAATCATCCAATCAGGGTTTCCTGCGACAGAAGAAGCGCGTAATGAGACTTAATCAGAACGGCTTAATATCTAAACTTCTAAAAATGTGTTTAATGCATGCAAATATACCATTTCGTCCAGAAAAGTGTGTTCTACGCAATGAGATAAACTCTTAAGTAGAAAAGTGGATAATTAGAGCAGTTTTACATAGGAGAGTGCGATAATGCTAAAAGGATAATTGCTTAAAATAAGCACTTTTGAGCGAATATCAACCAATCTCCCATCGCATGGCTGATACTAGTAAGTTCAAGGTTTAAGTCTCACTATCTTCTCTCTCTAGCATCTTTACCTTTTTTCTCTCTCTAGATTTGGGTAGCTTCTTATTTATCTCTCTTCTATTATTTTCTCTCTCTACAAAATCCCCTCGATCTCTCTCTCTCTCTCTAGTACTTGTTTCTCTCTCTGCTTTTTAAGCTTTGTAATCAATTTTGTTTTAGTTTGGATTAATTCCCACATTTTGTAAGGATTTTAATTAATTACTTTAATTTCATTCCATGTTATTCGATCTTGTTATTTGATTATGTAGTTCTTATTTAAGGGTTTTTCATAGTTAAAAATATATCTCCAAAAGAGTGTTTTAAAAATCGATTCATCATTTTCATTTCTTCACAATCATCTCAATTAAATTTCTGTTATTATTGTTCTTATTTGCCCTAACCCCGAGTACGGATGATATCCGACACGAGCCAATGAGCAAGTCTACATTTTTGCAGATTAAGTGAACCAATTCGGAGAAATTACAAATCTTGTTGAAATACTGGGTTTTCGATCTAACGACACGAAAAAACCTTATTTCAAACGGCGCCATTTGAAACAAGGTTTTTCCAATCGTTGGATGAAAACCCTTGGCTCAACACATTTTTAATGATCCGATTCACTTAAAAATCTACAAAAATACAGACTTGTATAGTGGCATGTTAAATTAGGATTTTTTCGCGTCATTGGTTATAGAAACCCTTGTATTTCAACAATATTTGTAATTTCTCCGAAATAGTTCATTTAATCTGCAAAAATGCAGACTTGCACAGTGGCTCGTGTCGGATATCGTTCGCACTCGAGGTTATGGAAAATAGTTGAACAAATCAAAGGAAAATGTTGCTAGAATTATGGTAATGAGATGAGATAGATGAGATAGGGATTAATGAAAGTAGGTTTTTTTCGATCGTTGGATGGAAACTCGTAATTTCAACACATTTTTAATTCTCTGAGACTAACTCCTGCAAAATATAAGATTTCTTCTACAGTGGAAAGTATGTCGGATGTCGATCCGCACTCGAGGTTAGTGTGTGCAATTCAAGGACATGAAATGATGGATTTTTATCAAAAAAACATGGAGAGGTGAGAATGGTGGTTAAAAAAGCGATGTTAAAATGTGTTTATTGATTGAGAGATGATCATAACTAACGAATAAAAGACAGAGAAATCGAATAAACACTTAATGATATAAGATCCAACTTTATTCAAATTAACTAAAAGTTCCTTACAAATCTTGAAAGAGAAACACAATAAATTAAACTACTTAAAAAGCGAGTAAAGATAGAAAATATTTGAAGGAGAAAGATAACACCTTCGGGGGTGATGATGGCTGGGATGATGATCGTACATGTTGGGTGTAGTCCATACATGGGCTCACCACAAATCAGTGAAGTGAATAGATCGGTGTGGTAGAAACGAATCAGCAAAGGTGTACCACGCTAATGCATAGCGTGGGTGATGATGGGAGGCTGCAAGCTGTTCGTTGATGAAAAAGAAAGGGCTGCCCATGGATGCACCCTTGTAGAAGGTGGTGCATGAACGGCTCTTGGTGGAGGCGTGCAACCAATGAAGATGCAGGCAAGGGATGGGTAGCAATGTGGCAGTGGCTGGCGGAGATGGAGATGGAGGACTGGCTGGTGGTGGTCTTGTGATGGCAACAATAGAGATGGCGGCTTGGAGGATGAAGAAATGGAGTGAGGATCGTTTCAGGTGCAACGTTTCGGGTCTTCAATGGAGGGGGCAGCAATGGTGTTCTCCTCCTCCCTCTTGTGTGACAGCTGGCTATGGAATTGGTGAGAGGAGAACGGTTTTGGGACATGGATGGGTGGCTTGGGTTCCTCCATGTGGAAGGAGAATGGGGGAGATTGTGAAGGGGGTGTGGAAGGGAGAGAGAGCCAGCTCCCTTATTAGAAGCATTTATATATGGGAGCCGATTCTCCCTTCTTATTCTTTAGGGCGTCACTACGAGCTAGCTGTCAAAGAAGTGGGTCCCACCTTTATTCCAAGAGTTCCTTCTCTTAGACCACCGTCCAACCAATGCTGCCATGGTTTTCAATTTATGTGCAGCCCTTATGGCAACCTCTATGTTGCTGTCCATATAGAAGCCTTTCTCACAAATCACTTTCCAAACATAAGAGATCTTTCCTCTTTTTGAATTCTAAAACTATCCACCATCCATAAAAGTCTTCTCCATTAATTGATAGGCTATTTCAAGTTTAGCCAGTTCTTAAATTATTCTCAAAGAAAAACTTCCCTAGGACCACCTCCACTTGTCACCTATTCATCCATTTCCAAGTTTTGAGAATCTTTGAGATAAAAACTCTAGCCACAGTCCAAAAACCTCACTTATATGGGAAACTATCCCATGTGTCACATGTATGGCAGACCATGCATTATTCTCCCTTTATTAGCCAACTCATCCATTTAACAATATCTAGCACTTAGGGATTGGCCACACAAGCCATTTAGGGATTGGCCAAAGCCTTTCCTCTTTTGTCAATAACTTTACATGTCCCATTCCTATGCAGTCAATCCTTTGAGGTTCACATTTTGCTACATTATCATATGCCGGCCCAATACTTTGCTTCATCACACTTGTTGGCCCACCATATTAGTTCAACATCTTTTAGAAAGTCCATCACTCATATCACATCGTGTCTTTGGTCCAATACTCGTAATGCTTCATACGAGTCCTTGCATGTTGTCGTTGTTGGCCCGATTGGATTTAGCACTTTGTACATTTTTGGAACTGTCTTATTTTGGTCCACTGCATAGGCTCATCATTCAGCAACCTTGCTCAAACTTAAACAACTTCTTCATACACCGTTTGATCTTTGTGGTCCCACCTGGTCAGGATGCCTTCTAATGCACTTCATCATCCTTGCCATGTGTCTAAAATCTTCTTATTTATTGACACATCAGCCCATGTATTTTCAATACCGATCAATCATGACCATTCAATGTTGATCCAACTGCTCACCTTCTTGGCCCGCCGAATTGTCTATCAAACTTGGCCCATGTCTTTTGTCGCGAACTAATCATCAAAGCCCCATTCTACCTCTTCACTGTTCTTTTTGTGTCCTGGCCTACACCTTGGTCCCTGTGCTTTGGCCATTTTCACTTCCTGGCCCATATTCATTTAATATCTTCCTTTGTGGCTTGTTGACTTGGCCCATTGGCCAACATCTTTGCACGTGACCCATTAGTCTTCAGGCTTCTTAGATTGTGGTTTGCAGCTAGGTCCACCACTCTCCTAACTTGGCCATTTTTTAACTTCGCTACTTGAAAGTTGGGTTTTTCCATCGTTGAGAGAACGACCCTAATTCCAACAAATTTATAATTATCTGATTATTATCCTGCAAAATTAAGCTATTCTTTGTACAGTGGAAGTATGTCGGATGTCGATCCGCACTCGGGGTTAGTTTGCGCGACTCAAGAACATGAAATAACGGCTTTTATCATAGAAATTGCTAAAAAGAAAGGATGGAAGGGTGAGAATGGTGAAGTGATATTGAAAACATATTTTAGTGATTTGCAGAGAGAGAAAATTAGCCATAAGCAATAAAGAATCACAAAAGCAAAATAAGAAATGCGAAATAACAACTTTATTCATCATCAATGAGTTCTTACAAAATCAAATTAAATTCAGAAACAATCTAGAAAGCCATAAACTTAACCTAAAAAGCATTATGATGTTAGAGAGAGAAAGTGATAACACCTAAGTTTTAGAGAGAGATCCAGAGAGAGAAGGAAATTAAGAGAGAGAATACCTTAAAGAACTTACTGGAATGATTGGATCATGAAGTGAATCGGCCATGATGAACAACTATGAGAGATCCAGCCATATGATAAAGAATCATCACGTTGCAGGCTTGATGGGCAGCAAGGATGGAGCGAATCCGAGAGAATGATGGTGCTTAGAGATGGTTGCTCTTGGAGGGATGCACATCTGCAAGATGAGAGGACAGTCTGTAGTGCAGCCAGCAGGTAGAGCAACACGTGGTTGCTGCTAGGAAATGATGTGCAGTCTGTCCTTCACGAGGAGGAGACTGCCATCGTCAAGAGAGAAAACCTTCTTTTTTCTTTGTAGAGAAAAGATGGATGGGCAGGTGTGTTCACGGCTGGGAATAGCGTTTTGGTGTTGCTGTGGACTTGCTGCAGGTTGCAGCGGCATGGGGGACTAGCAGGTAGGCGTTGCTCTTCTTCTTCTCTGCTCTTTTTTTTTTTTTTTTTTCTTTCTTCTTTTTCTTGAAGGTGAGATGGGGAGAACGAGAGAGAGAGGAGGAAGGCAGGTGTTGGCGGTAATGGAAGTGGAGAGATGGATGGACGGTGTGGTGTGGGAAGGTGGCTGGCGACTTCTTTGCAAAAATGTGGAAGGAGATCGTGAAGGGGTTGAAGGGCAGTAATGGAATCTGTTGGGAGTGTCTCCTCCGTGAGGTTGCACGGTGGTGCAACCTTGCTGTTTGGAGCAGCAAAGACCACCTCCAAGTGAAGGAGGGCGGTGAAGAGAGGAGGCAGTAGGTGGTAGAGTGACCGGCGGTGGAGGTGCAGGCTGGAGAAGGTACAACCTCTTCTCCTTCTCCCTTCTTCTTCTCTTCTTTTTCTTCTTTCTTTTATCTCTTTTTTCTTTTGTTTTTCTTGGGAAGAGAATGAGAGAGGAGATGAGAAGTTTTGGAGGAAAAACGTGGAGGGAGCTGGGTGGCTAAGGGAGAGGATAGGAGGAGAAGGGGGTAACGGCTTGAGTTGTGGAACGTGGGGGGTGAGATGAGAGAGAGAGAAGATGGAAATGTGAATGGGATCCCGTGGAGAGGAAATGGAAGTGGGGGAGAATGGCCGAAGAGAGAGAGAGAGCCCGAGTCTCGGGCTCGCCCTCTCTAAAAATAGGAACCGTTAGGTTTCCTTCTTTCTCTTGGTAAGAACCGTGGTTCCTACAATAGAAACCCACGGTTTCTAAAAACTCTTTTCTTCTTTTTGTAGAATCGTGGGTTCCTAGATTAGAAACCCACGATTTCTAAAACTCCCTTTTAAAAAAATGTTTTCCAAAATGTAAATAAACCTTGTATAGAACCGTGGGTTCCTAACTTAGAACCCACGATTTTTAAAAATGTAATTATCTCCATTTCTTTCGAAAAGCTTGAGAAAATAAATCCTTTTTTGAACAATGCTTGATCCTTAAAAGAAAAAATCTTTTCCAAAATTCTCTTCTTTCCTTCTTTAGCAGCCATTTTCTATCCATGCTAGGCATGTGGGTCCCCCTGACTGGCTGGACCATGGGTAGTGGGCCTGCTCCTCCTCTAGGCTTAGTCCCATAGGTTTGAACATGAAGTAATGAGGGTCATTGAATTTATGAGATGGTGAGATGGATGATTAGGGGACTGACTGAGCGATCGTGTGGTAGAGATGGACGGTGATGATCGGGCGATGGAAATTGACCGAGGTAGGCCGTAGAATAGAGTGATTGAGGGAGGGGAGAGGATCGGATAATGTGGATTTGAGAGTAGAGAGAGAATAATGATTTGGAGAGAGAAATGAGAGAGGAGAGAAAATATTACAACATAAAGAAAAATGCTAGCAGAGGTGCTTGAACCCTGGTCTTTGACTTGGTCTTCTACATGCTTCACCAACTGAGCAAGCACTTGCCTTGTGTTGGTTTATAAGCTTTAATCTTCTTAGTCTCTTCTTTGAGGGCTTGTTTCTCCTTCTCTCTTAGTCGTCCCTCGATTCTTTCAACTCTCTAGCTCTTCCTGTCTTTGGCCTATATCTCCTCAGCTTAAGCCTGTTGGCTCTTGAGCTTTGATCCTAGGTTCTGAAAGTTGATTGTGGGCCCGCATTCCATCAAAATTGCCCGATTAGTGCTCCTGCGATAAAAATCGCATAATGAGAATGACTTTGCATGTGGGTCAAATAAATGCGTATGAATGCATGCGAATATACCATTTTAACCAGAAAAGTGTGTTCTATGCACTGAGAAAAACTCTTACATAGAAATGTTGATAAAAAATGCAGTTTTACGTAGGAGAGTGTGATAACCCTAGAAGGATAACTGCTTAAAATAAGCACTTTTGAGCGAATATCACAACCCCCAACCAGCATATTGCCAATCCTTGGCAATTAGTGCCAGATATCAAAGCTCAGAAGGGCCCGGTACATGCTGGAAAACTTGTTCTCATTACTCAGAAAAACTCTATTTTTTGTTAGTTCATATCAAGGGTGCAAGTGATCATTCAGAAATTAGAACTTAGTCAGTAAAATGTAGCACATCTACTAGTGGATATTGATATTCGCTCAAAAGTGCTTATTTTAAGCACTTATCCTGTTAGCGTTATCGCACTCTCCTACGTAAAACTGCTCTCATTATCCACTTTTCTACGTAAGAGTCTATCTCATTGCGTAAAACATACTTTTCTGGACGAAATGGTATATTTGCATGCATTAAACACATTTTCGGAAGTCTAGATATTAAGCCGTTCTGATAAAGTCTCATTACGCGCTTCTTCTGTCGCAGGAAACCCCGATGGGATGATTCTCGAGACTTGTGGGCCCAAATCGATCATGAGAGCCCATTATCAAAGCTTAAAGAGCCCACATGCTATGACTAGAAGATATGGGCCAAATATGGGCTGAATCAGAGGACCAAAAAGCCGGCCCAAATAACGAAGAGAGCAGGAGAGCCAATGACCAAGAGACGGACCAAAGCGTTTAAAGCCACATGAGTCAGCAAAGAATGATAGTCGACTCTACTGGAGAAGCGTGAGGATGGTCACAGTGAAGACCAGGGTTCCAGACCCTCCGCCAGTGCTTTTTTCCATTTTTTTTGATACTTTTTCTCTCATCTCTCCTTATTCTCTCTCTCTCTTCATCTCTCGGTCCTCGAATCTACTGACGTAACCCCAGAACTCCTGCCCATCAGCTCTATCTCATCTCCCTTAGCTTTCTGACCGTTGGATCTTCCATCGGACCGTTGGATCTTCAATCGGACCGTTGGATCTCTCTAGATCCGTCGATCCACCAATCTGAGTCCCAATCAAGTCACCATCCATCCGATCGCCATCAGAATGTCTATCACATCATCTTGTGAGATGATGGACATCATCAGTCCATGTGGGCCAATAGCCGGGCCCATCATCATCGACCCGCTGTCCGACCAGTTAGTGGACCCCGTGAATTTCAAAATAATTTTAATTAAAAAATGGGGGGTCCACTAATTGGGGAGATTCCCCATAATAAAGTAGGTTTTTACTTTTAAAAAAAAAAAATAAATAAAAAAAAAATAAAAAAAAAATATTTTTTATTTTCAAAAAATACCCTATTTCCATTAATGGAAATAGGGAGCTTTATAAGAGGAGGGAGAAGGGTTCGTTCGAACCCTAATCCCCCCCCTTTCTCCTCCATTCTCTCCCCCAACCCTAATCCCCCTCCTTTCTCTTCCAATCTCTCTCTTTCCTGACTTCTCTTTCATATCCTAAAATCCCTCACGCCTCCATCTCTTCCCTTCTCTTCCACCGGAGTTGCAGAACTCCGGCGAACTGCAACTTCGTCTTCTCCAGCCAACAGGAACGCCGCCACATCCTCTACCACCAGCAACTTCACCGTTCAACAATGCTCTGTCTCAACGCACTAGCAGCCACTGCCCAAGTCTGCAACTGTCGGCCTGTGCCATTAACACCGGCAGGATCTCCTTCTTGCCATTAAAATCAGCAAGATTCACTCACGGGCTCCATCCCCACCTGCAACCACCGTGGAACCAACTTGTTGCTTGAAAATAGGATTTTTCCGCGTCGTTGGTTACGGAAACCCTAACTTCAACACATTTTTAATTTATCCGAGACATTTAACCTGTAAAATGAGCAGTTTTGCATAGTGGCTCGTGTCGGATGTCGATCCGCACTCGGGATTAGTCGGATTAGCGCAAATAAGAACATAAAATGATAGATTTTTCCATAGAAATTGATGAGAATGATGGTGGGGGTGAGAGTGGTGAATCCGGGATTTGAAATATTCTTTTTTTATGAGAGATTCCTGGTGAAATTGAAATTTTCCAAATGCACAAAATATTCAAGATGAAACATAGACTAATCGAAAACTAAAATTTATTCAAACAAATTTATTCTATTACAATGTTATCCAATCAAATGAAAATGCTCAAATAGGGATTAATCTAGGAAAGCAGTAAAACCTAAAGAGAGAAAGAAGAGAGAGAAAATGAAGTAGAGAGAGAAAGTTAGAGAGAGATCTCTAGAGAGAGAAGAAAGAGATCTAGAGAGAAATATGTAGAGAGAGAAACCTATCTAGAGAGAGAATAGAGGATTCACCTTTGATTTACTTGGATCGCCCCGAAGAGTTCGGCCATGTTGGCATTGAAGTTTGACCATGAATGGCCAAAGTGGTGAAGAAGATGCCCATGAAGAAGTTGCTGGTTTGGCCAATAATGGAGGAAGGAGATGCCGTCCAAGAGAAGAGTATGGTGAACTGTGGATGGCTCAGCGAGGCAAGGGGTAGACCATCTACAACAAGTTGTAGACGGTGGTGTTGGCTGAAGGAGGCGGAGCAAACCGCCCTAAGGAGAGCACCTCCGACTTCCTCTTCCTCCTCCTTTTCTTCTCCTCTTCTTTTTCTATATATTTTTTTTTTTTTTGTTAAGAGAAAGTGGATGGACGGTGGTGGAGAGAACCGTTGGTGTGCAACGGCTTGGCAGCAAGTTTTTCTTGCTGGTTCGACCAGTAAACCAGCAAGAAGGATGGTTAGAAAGGAGAGAAGGAGGTAGAGAGAGGGTTTGATGGCTGTGGTGGAGGCGCTGGTTGCGCCAACGTCAATGGAGGTCGCTTGAGCGTGGATGAAGTGCTGGGCAGTAGAGGAGGAGCAGGGGCGTTCGGTGGTTGTAAACGGAGGTGGCAGCGCAGGGGATGGGGCAGCAGGCGGTGCTGTTTTCTGGCTGTAAGCAGCAGCAGCTAGCGGCCGGAGTTCGTGGAGGAGAGAGCAACAGTCGAGGAGGGGGGTTGCAGGTCGTTGATGGGGGCGGCAACCGAAGTTGCAGCGATGTGGGAACCTCAGTTGGGTTCTGGTAGTAGAGGAGGTGGAGCGGCGAGCAAGGAGGGGCGGTCCAGCAGGTGGAGAACGCAGCTGGCGGCCGGAGTTGCAGGTCTGCAACTCCGGCGAGAAGAAGACAAAGACGATAGAAGAAGAAGGAGAAGGAAAAGAAGAAGAAGAAGAAGAAGAAGAAGAAGAGGAAGAAGAAGAGGAAGAAGAGGAGGAAGAAGAAGGACGGCCGGAGTTGCAAACCTGCAACTCCGGCGAAGTATAGGTGAAGAAGACGAAGAAGAAGAGAGAGGAAGAAGAAGAAGAAAGAAAGGAAAACGTGGGAGAAGATTCGGGGAAGGAGAGGAGGAAAGGGGAGAGGGATTAGGGTTCGAATGAACCCCTATCCTTCTCCTTTTAAAGCTCCCTATTTCCTTTAATGGAAATAGGGTATTTTTTAAAATAAAAAAATACGAAAAAATATTTTTTTTTTTTTTTTTTTTTTTTTTTTTTTTTTTTTTTTAAGTAAAAACCTACTTTTCTATGGGGAATCTCCCCAATTAGTGGACCCCCCATTTAATTAAAATTATTTTTGAAATTCGCGGGGTCCACTAACTGGTCGGACAGCGGGTCGATGCTGATGGGCCCGGCTACTGGCCCACATGGACTGATGATGTCCATCGTCTCACAAGATGATGTGACAGGCATTCTAAAGGCGATCGGATGGATGGTGACTTGATTGGGACCCAGATTGGTAGATCGACGGATCTAGAGAGATCTAACGGTCCGATTGAAGATCCAACGGTCCGATGGAAGATCCAACGGTCAGAAAGCTAAGGGAGATGAGATAGAGCTGATAGGCAGGAGTTCTGGGGTTAGGTCAGTAGATTCGAGGATCGAGAGATGAAGAGAGAGAGAGAATAAGGAGAGATGAGAGAAAAAGTATCAAAAAAATGGAAAAAAGCACTGGAGGAGGGTCTGGAACCCTGGTCTTCACTGTGACCATCCTCACGCTTCTCCAGTAGAGTCGACCATCATTCCTTGCTGACTCATGTGGCTTTAAACGCTTTGGTCCGTCTCTTGGTCATTGGCTCTCCTGCTCTCTTCGTTCTTTGGGCCGGCTTTTTGGTCCTCTTATTCAGCCCATATTTGGCCCATATCTTCTAGTCATAGCATGTGGGCTCTTTAAGCTTTGATAATAGGCTTTCATGATCGATTTGGGCCCACAAGTCTCGAGAATCGTCCCATCGGGGTTTCCTGCGACAGAAGAAGCGCGTAATGAGACTTTATCAGAACGGCTTAATATCTAGACTTCCGAAAATGTGTTTAATGCATGCAAATATACCATTTCGTCCAGAAAAGTGTGTTTTACGCAATGAGATAGACTCTTACGTAGAAAAGTGGATAATTAGAGCGGTTTTACGTAGGAGAGTGCGATAACGCTAACAGGATAAGTGCTTAAAATAAGCACTTTTGAGCGAATATCATTGCTCCCTTCCACAGACATTAACCTTGCTCCTTCACGGTTTTACGGCAGCACAATCCCCATCGGTTCTTCCCGAGTTGCAGGTTCGCAACTCCCGCGAAACCTGCAACCTCTGGCCTCCGACGTCTTCTCTCACTCTCCCATCTCGCCTTTTCTTTCTCTCTCACTTGCCCAAGACAGCAAACAAAAAAAAAAGAAAACAAAAGAGAAGAGAAGAAGGAGAGAAAAGGAGATCGCCCATACCTGCTGGTTCTCCATGGCGCACCACCATCCTTCTCCTCCATTACCGCCTGCTCCTCCAACGGCCAAGCCGTTAGGTACCCCACCTGCTGGACCTTCTCTCCTTCCATGCGACCTTGCTGCCCCCTGCATCGTGTAACACAGCACTTCCAGTCGTTAGCAGCAACACAGTCAGCCACTGCCCTTCTCCACCCATAGCTCCATCGTTTTCATCTTCCCTCACCGCTACAACTCCACGCTGCCCTCCAATGCTCCCTCCTTGCTGCCCTCTTCTTGGCACATAGCCATGTGGTTCTTCTTCAAGCTGTGGTCCTCAAACGCACCAACCTCTTCTCCATTAGTAGGCCGAACCTGCGAGTGCCTTCTTCAAAGCATCTCCTCATCCTCCATGGCAAGTTATGGTCTACCCCCATGCACGCACCTCGGTCCAATCTACGGTAAGTCATCGAGGTAGTCCTCCTCTCTCTAGAACTTATACTTCTTTCTCTAGGTTTCCTTTTTCTCTCTAGTTCCCCTTCTCTCTCTAGAATTTGTCTCCCTTTCTCTAGTTTCTTTTCTTTTGTTTTAATTACTGTAGTATTTTGATTTTTAGCATTGTAAAAGATAATGGTTTTTATGAAGAATCTTAAGCTAGCTTTCTTTAATTAAAAGTTTGATGTGTGGCGTTGTTTATTTTATTCATGATATTAGTTAATGTCCTCTCTAAAAACCCCTAAATCATGTTTTAAAAATCCCGAATCCACCATTCTCACCTCTCCATAATTCTGATAAAAATCCATCATTTTATGTTCATGGTTGCACGAACTAACCCCGAGTGCGGATCGACATCCGACATACTTCCATTGTGCAAAGAATCGCCTAATTTTGCAGGAAATCTCGGATAATTTACAAATGTGTTGAGATTAGGATTTCCGTAACCAACGACGCGGAAAAATCCTACTTTCAGATATCTAAACCAAATATTACTCAGACTCAGCGTGTGTGTGTGCTCAACATCATCCCTATCTAGCAGTCAGATTCTCTGATCACCTATAAGATTATATGCATCGACCTCAATTCTCATTTGTATACCACTCAGAAGTGAATCACACAGAATTGGTTTTATTCTTTTCTCTCGAGTTATATGTGAGGAGATAGATGTGTGAAACTGGCAATATCCCACATATATCATTTAGAACTGAGGACACAGAAGATTCAAAAGATCTCATGATTGGAATGTCATATTACTCAGGAGTGTCGGATCAAACTGTATAGTTTCTCTCTTCTCCATTCTCCACATTCTGTGATGGTGCTAACCTAGAATCAAATAGGTCTTGCCCTGGGTTGTATAGAGGCATAGGAAAAGGTTAGAAAGATGAGGGTCTTCAGGGATTCGACAGTTCTAAGAGGGTATCTCACTGTTCCTTGTGGCATTTCCCGAGGGTGGTGACACCAATTCCTTGATCTCTCTTTCTTCTATCTTTTTCACTTGTTCATCTTCTTGACTTCTGTTCTACTAACTTTCTTTTTCTATTTCTCTTTTATTTCTTTCTTTATTTTCTTTTCTTATTTCCTTTTTGCTTGATCCACTTGTCTTTCTTTTCTTTTCTTGCTTTTTCTTTATGGTGTGATTATACCGAAAATTCTTTTACCCCTCTCAGAAGTAGGTGTTTGAGTTGTGTTTATTTTGGGGATTGGATTTGGTTGATGGGTTATCAAGAAAAAGCTTTTATCATAGGCTCAAGAGGGTTTCTAATGGTGTAGATGTTAGGTAAGCCAAAAATGTCTGATTTTGGCTAGAAAGATGGCCTATATCATTTTCTAGGTTTTACACTTTCATCTGTGATGTCTCGAATGGATAGCGAGAAAGTTCTTTTTGTAATGATCTGTCTTTGACGTCACTTCAAGTTCTATGACCAAAGCAAGGATTAATGAGATCTTACAAGGGAATAATTGGGGATTGAGAAAAATGGTGAGTCATCTTGTGACTCAGAGTTATTTATATCCCTCAGAAGTGAAGAGAGGCTCAAATGCTCACTGGGTTAGGTCTCCACAGTTGTTCTTCTTGGATCTCTAGATCGTCCAAACTACAGATAGTTCTGATGTTGATTTGTGAGAACTTCTTGCTGAATCTATTTGCTTTCGCACACATATTACTCGACTTGCGTGGCGTAGCCGTTAATCAATCAACTCTAAGAGAGCAAACCCAGCTCCAAAATTGAAACTGGTGGGATTTCATCACCCACCTCATCACTCCAGCTGAAATTGATCCCTAGGATCCATCTATAATAAAAAGAATCAAGAAGTAGAGCCAATTAGCCCGGTGTTCGAGGAAAAATCCACACAAAGCGAACCCGCTTAACATTCAATTGAAATAAGACCACGAGCGCGGGTCCCTGTTGTCTAACACACCCATAAGTCCCTGCTACTCAAGTACACTGAGCTCGACGTGGCATCTTGGACTATTCGGCGGTTAGTTGCGTGTGGACTAGGAACACGCACCAACCCTAGCTTAACCCGAGGGAACACTCTTCTTATACACTTGACCAATCCGGTTAGTCTGGGACGTACTTAAGACAGCCATTGTGTCGCACGTCCGTCTAGGCTTCGGATTGCCTTGTTGTTGACTAGAGTTAGTACTAAAGGATTCGCTCTGAAGAGTGTAACCTGGTGAGAACCTCTGAGTGCATACAGTTAGTCCGGCGGCTAAAGGATAAACCAGTGGTCCGCCTACTGTCATAATCTACTCTAGCCCCAAACTAACAAGATAATGCCTAAAAATATATCCTGATTGTTTATAATAGGATTATCTATGCTTGGTGTGCATCATTTAGAATCACTACTCCAGTGTCTCCTTTTTGGCAACTTTTTGCCAAATCTTGGGCTTGCTTTTTCAAGTAGAAGCCCAGTTGGACCTGTCCTAACCTTTTACTGACTCGATCTGAGAGTTAGTCCACCGCACCCCTCTATCGCCTCTAATGGCAGATGAACGACCTTTGTATGAGACCTACTATAGTTTCTGTGAGAATCGAGGTGATCACTCTCAACAATGGTATGACAATTCTGCGTATCATCATGATACTCCAGTCTCTCACACTTCTACAGGGTATGATAATCACCAAGATCCAGAGTACAATTCTGTACTCCAAGAGCTTAAAAATTCAGTCTCTGCCCTTCGTGCTGCGGTCCAGCAACCTGTGTACCATTCCCAGTCTATAGGATATTACCCTCCTATCCAGCAAGATGTCTGTATCTTTCCATCTCCAATGCAGACTGATAATAAGATTTTCCGCGTGGTTGGTTACGGCAACCCTAGAATCAACAAGATTTGTAATTTTAATCCGATTATCCTGTAAAATTGACAGATTTGTATAGGGATTCGTGTCGGATGTCGATCCGCACTTGGGATTAGTCGGATTAGCGCTAATTCAGAACATGAACTGACGAAATTTATCAGAAATTGCTAAAATTAAAAGGATGAAAGGGTGATGATGGTGGGATGGATTAAAACTTGATTGATTTTATTTCTTTTCTTTTAAAGCTATTGATATCCTAGAAATTATGAATTAAACTAATACAAATAAAGAGAACGAAGAGCACTAAAGAAAATCCATTTTAGTGAAGCAAATAAAATTTATTGAATCCAAACAAGTCCTTACAATGCTCAAACAAAATATCAAACAAATACTGACAATTCGAAAGAACTAACAATTATCCTAGAGAGAGAGAGAGGGTTATAGAGAGAGAAAGTTAGAGAGAAGAAAAGAACTAGAGATAGAAAGAAGGGACATTTCTAGAGAGAGAAAATAGGGTGAGATTTGAAGAAAAGACTTACCTTGAGAGGAGAGATTCTCACCTTACCTGGGAAAATGGAGAAGATGTTGTAACTCATGAGTAGCATGAATTGCAGCAAGTGATGGAGATCACCGTGAAATGATGCCGGCGTGCGTAGTAGATCGTTCGGCTTGGTGCTAATAGGGAGGGGCAGATCACACGGTGGGTTGTAGAGGGAGGAAGTTGTTGTGCTCCGATTGGAGTTTCAGGCTATGGTGGAAGGAGGCAATGCAACCTTGCTGGTTTGGCCAGCAAGGGAGGACGTAGCAGTAGTTGGTGGTGTTCCGGGCGGTTGTAGCAACGGTGGTGGAGGAACCAGGTGGTGATGATGACAGTGTATTGGTGGTTGCTGCGTGCATAGTAGATGGGAGGCTCTAGAAGGTGCTGACGTGGAGGAGACGACCTGAGAAATCGGTCGGAGTTGCAGCAGTGAAGGATGCATAGGCTGCGGGTGCTACTCACTGTGGGCGGAGCAGGCAGGTGGTGTGCAGAAGGAGCACCGTAGTGAAGAGAGGAGGTACTGCAAGTGGAGTTGCAGACGGTGGCGAGGTGAGGTGGTGGTAGCAGCGTTGGTGCTTGGAGTTGCAGGCGGTGGAGCTGCAAGAAAACGGTGCAGACGATCGGATAGAGCTGCTGTTGTGCGACGTGGAGGAGGAGTGGAGCAGGTACAGGAGCTCATAGAGGCGGAGAGATAGTGCAAGTGGCCGGAGTTGCAGGCTGCAACTCCGGCGAAGATGGAGGAGGAAGAAGAAGAAGAAGAGGAGAAAGAAAGAGCCGAAGACGACAAAAACGTCGGGGGAGTTTTGGGGGAAGGAGAGGAAGAGATTGGAGGGGGATTAGGGTTCGAACGAACCCCTATCCTTCTCCTTTTAAAGCTCCCTATTTCCTTTAATGGAAATAGGGTATTTTTTGAAAATAAAAAATATGAAAAATATTTTTTTTTTTTTAAAGTAAAAATTTACTTTTCTATAGGGAATCTCCCCAATTAGTGGACCCCCCATTTAATTAAAATTATTTTGAAATTCGCGGGGTCCACTAACTGGTCGGACAGCGGGTCGATAAAGATGGTCCCGGCTATTGGCCCACATGGATTGATGATGTCCATCGTCTCATAAGATGATGTGACAGACAGTCTGATGGCGATCGGATGGATGGTGACTTGATTGGGACTCAGATTGGTAGATCGACGGATCTAGAGAGATCCAACGGTCCGATTGAAGATCCAACGGTCCGATGGAAGATCCAACGGTCAGAAAGCTAAGGGAGATGAGATAGAGCCGATGGGCAGGAGTTCTGGGGTTAGGTCAGTAGATTCGAGGACCGAGAGATGAAGAGAGAGAGAATAAGGAGAGATGAGATAGAAAGTATCAGAAAATAGAGAGAAAAGCACTGGCGGAGGGTCTGGAACCCTGGTCTTCACTGTGACCATCCTCACGCTTCTCCAGTAGAGTCGACTATCATTCCTTGCTGACTCATGTGGCTTTAAACGCTTTGGTCCATCTTTTGGTCATTGGCTCTCCTACTCTCTTCGTTCTTTGGGCCGGCCTTTTTGGTCCTCTTATTCAGCCCATATTTGGCCCATATCTTCTAGTCATAGCATGTGGGCTCTTTAAGCTTTGATAATGGGCTTTCATGATCGATTTGGGCCCACAAGTCTCGAGAATCGTCCCATCGGGGTTTCCTGCGACAGAAGAAGCGCGTAATGAGACTTTATCAGAACGGCTTAATATTTAGACTTCCGAAAATGTGTTTAATGCATGCAAATATACCATTTCGTCCAGAAAAGTGTGTTCTACGCAACAGAAGAGACTATTACGTAGAAAAGTAGATAAATAGAGTATTTTACATAGGAGAATGCAATAACGCTAAAAGGATAATTGCTTGAAATAAGCACTTTTGAGCGAATATCACAACCCCCAACCAGTATATTGCCAATCCTTGGCAATTAGTGTGAAATAAATGAGCTTAAAAGGGCTCTGCACATGCTGTACACTTTCACATTAGCTCCGGGAAAACACCGTTCGTAAAATCATTGAATGGATGCAAAAATAGTTACATGCTAGCGAAGAGTTTGAAAGTTTTGGCAAGACTACAAACTGATAATCATGACCCAGAATAGTCAGACTCTGCGTGTGTGTGTGCTCAACGTTCTCATCATCCGACAGTAAAGATTTTCAGATCACCTCTAAGTTTTTATGCCTCGACCTCAAATCTCACATGTTCAGCACTCAGAATAGAAACACATAAGAAGGGTTTTCTTCTTTTCTCTCAATTTATATGTGAGGAGATGTGTTGATGAAAGTAAAGATCTCACATATGTATTATTTGAAGGAAGGACATCTTTAACAGAAGAAGATCTCATGATTGGAATACCACTTCACTCGGGAACGTCAGATCAAACTCTATAGCTTCTCTTTCTCCAATCTCCACATTTTATGATCGTACTATCCTAGAATCAAATAGGACTTTCCTGGGTTGTAATGAGGCTTAGGTCAGGTGTAGAGAGATAAAGGAATACAGGATTTCAAAGATCTTGAGAGGATATTGCCATTTTCTTGAATTTTTCCTACGACGTAACACCATTAGCTGGTACTTTTTCCTTTTTTCGTATTTTTCTCTTTTTCTTGATATTTTTGAGACTGCTCAATTTCTTTTCAGCTCTTCTTCATACTTTCTTTCTATATTTTGTTTTTGGCTTGAACCACTTTCTTTTCCTTTTGATTCTTCTTCTTTACTTTTCTTTTTCACGGTACACCCATATCAGTTATTCTTTTGTCCATCTCAAAATAAGGGTAGCCAGTCATGCTTCGTAGCTATACTGGATTTTAGGTTGATGGGTTTACAAAGAAAACGCTTTTATAGAACGACTCAAGGGGTTTCTAGTGAAGTATAATTCAGGTGAGTAAAAAGGCTGAATGGTTCTGAAAAATGGCCTAAATCATTTTCTAGGGTTTGCACTATCATGTATATTGTCTTGACTGGATACAGAGAAGGTTCTGTCGTAGTAATCCAATGTTGATGTCGTTCCGAGTTTTATGATCGAAACAAAGGATAATGAGATCTCTCAACGAATATTGCGGGCAAGAAGAATAGTGAGTCATCTTGTGACTCAGAATTATTGTATAACTCTCTGAAATGATTAAAGGCTCGAAAGCTCACTGGGTTAGGTCTCCACAATTATTCTCACAGGATCTCTAGAGTTTCAAAACTTAGGATGACTCTGATGTTGATAGTGTACAATTGTGCCAAATCTGAGTTTTTCTGAGTTTTCAAACCTGCTGTAGTCACGCCTGACTTGACTCGACGCTAACTTTAAACAAAAATTGACATCCTCAATACTGACTTAACGAAGGTTTTTAGCTAATCAAAGTCAGGGTATTTGACACATTTTTGAGATTCTAGAAAATTTTTGGAAAACCTCGGAAATCACCCCAAAAACAACTTTTTTTTTTTTTAATGAAGACATGAGTTTTGGTAAATACCCCACCCCCAACCAAAATATAGCACCGTCCTCGGTGCTCATGACCGGGATATAAAATGATGAAAAATCGGTGACGATGATGCAAAGGTTCAGGGAGGATGTTACCAAGTCGGCAGAAACTCGACAGTGTGTGGTACTTGATGATCGAAAGAATGAATGTACCTGCATTTCTAGAGATATAACAGTAATAACAAATGCATGAGACTCATGTACTCTAGGAATACCGGAATTGCCTTTCCGAAAGCGCTAAGTTTTACGTCTTCAGCCAGACATGACGGGGGTGACAGGCACCCCCAACCAAGTTGGAGCATAAGAGACTGATTGGATGATCAGTCGACATAGACAGGATCGATGAGATCGATCTCAAAAGTCTGAATGCGCAATACGTCAAGTTCATGGAACTGTTTAAGACGCTGGCCATTGACCTGGAATGAGGAGTGATCCTTTGGATCCTCAATAGTGATTGCCCCAAAGGGTGTGACTGCGGTGACCGTATAAGGACTGGTCCACCTAGATTTCAGTTTTCCAGGGAAGAGATGGAGACGAGAATTATAAAGAAGGACCTTCTGTCCTGGATGGAACTTTTTCCTGAGGATGCTCTTGTCATGTATCCACTTCATTTTGGCTTTGTAATTCTTGGACAAGTTGTAGGCATCATTTCTGAGTTCTTCTAACTCATTCATTTGAAGTTTTCGCTCCTCCCCTGCGGAGTCTAGGTCGAAGTTGAGCATCTTAATGGCCCACAGGGCACGATGTTCAATCTCTACCGGAAGATGACAGGGTTTCCCAAAGACAAGACGATAGGGAGATATATTGAGTGGGGTCTTGTAGGCGGTTCTGTATGCCCATAACGCATCAGTGAGACGAAAAGACCAGTCTTTACGTGTGGTATTGACTGTCTTCTCCAAGATCTACTTGATCTGACGATTAGAAACCTCCACTTGACCACTAGTCTGCGGATGATAAGCTAGGGCCACCTTGTGGGTTACCCCATACTTTTTCATTAATTTCTCGAATATCCTATTGTAGAAATGGGTGCCCCCATCACTAATGATGGCCTTAGGGGCACTGAATCGGGCGAAGATGAACTCCTTTAGGAATTTGACCACCACTTTGTGGTCATTGGTCTTGGTGGGAATGGCTTCTATCCATTTGGATACATAGTCTACCGCAAGGAGAATGTACTCAAAACCATAGGAAATGGGAAAGGGGCCCATGAAGTCGATGCCACAGATGTCAAATATCTCATCGACCTGGATGGGAGTTAAGGGCATCATGTTCCTCTGGGAGATGCGGCCTAGATGATAGCAATTAGGACAGGTTTTGCTGTAGATGTGGGCATCTTTAAATAATGTGGGCCAGTAGAATCCGCATTGCAGCACTTTTTCTGCAGTCTTCTTAGTGCTGAAATGACCACCACAAGGTTGGTCATGACATGAGGACAAGATATTGAGTTGGTCCGACTCAGGGACACAGAGATGAATGATATGGTCAGGACAGTATTTATACAAATAAGGGTCATCCCAAGAGTAGTACTTAACTCTTGCTAGGAATTGGCTTTTGTCCTGTTTTGACCAATGTGAAGGCATTTCTTCGGTGACAAGGTAGTTGACAATGTTAGCATACCATGGATGAACGGAGATAGCGAACAGTTGTTCGTTTGGAAAGGTTTCAGGGATGGGCTGGGTGTCGAAGGATGACTCTAAAGTCAGTCTAGACAAGTGATCAGCCACTACATTCTCAGTTCCTTTCTTATCCTTAATCTCGAGGTCGAATTCCTGCAGTAAGAGAATCCATCGAATTAATCAAGGCTTTGTTTCCTTTTTCGACATAAGATAACGAAGGGCTGCATGATCAGTGTACATGACCACCTTAGTGGCTAAGAGATACTGACGGAATTTATCAAGGGCGAAGACTACCGCCAGGAGTTTTTTCTCAGTGGTGGAGTAATTCATTTGGGCAGAGTTAAGAGTTTTGCTCGCGTAGTAGATCACATGTGATCTTTTGTCAATTCTCTGCCCTAGAACAGCGCCTAACGCGTAGTCAGAAGCATCGCACATTACCTCGAAAGGTAGAGTCCAGTCCGGGGGACGGATAATGGGCGCAGTAGTGAGCTCAGATTTGAGACGCTCAAATGCCTTGACACAGTCAGCATTAAAGTCGAAAGGACTGTCTTTAGCCAGAAGATGGGACAGAGGTCGAGCGATTTGAGAGAAGTCCTTGATGAATCGCCTATAGAATCCTCCGTGTCCCAAAAAGGACCGGATGTCACGTACGGACTTAGGAATGGGCAAGGTCGAGATGATATCAATTTTAGCTTTGTCGACCTCAATGCCCTGATGGGAAATGACATGTCCCAGAATAATGCCCTTCGTCACCATGAAGTGGCATTTCTCCCAATTGAGGACAAGTTGCTTGTCCTGACAACGTTGAAGTACAAGCCCTAGATGGTTCAGACAGTCATCAAAGGATGACCCAAAGACTGAGAAGTCGTCCATAAAGACTTCGAGATATTTTTCCACCATGTCAGAGAATATGCTCATCATACACCTTTGAAAGGTCGCGGGTGCATTGCAGAGGCCAAAGGGCATGCGCTTGTAGGCAAAAGTGCCAAAGGGACAAGTGAAAGTTGTCTTCTCGTGATCCTCAAGGGCGATGGGTATTTGATTATACCCTGAGTAACCATCAAGGAAGCAGTAATAGGAGTGACCTGCTAGTCTCTCCAACATCTGGTCTATGAAGGGTAAAGGAAAATGGTCCTTCCTAGTGTTGGTGTTGAGTCGTCGGTAATTGATGCAGACTCTCCACCCTTTCTTCAGGCGCTGGGTGACCATTTTCTTATTCTCATTTTCCACAACTGTGAATCCTGCCTTTTTAGGGACGACATGAATAGGACTCACCCATTTGCTATCGGAGATGGGGTAAATGATACCCGCATCTAACAGTTTAAGGACCTCATCCCGGACTACATCCTTCAAGACAGGGTTCAACCTCCTCTGGTGTTCTCGAGAGGTTTTGGATTCATCCTCGAGATAGATGTGATGTTGGCACACCGAGGGGTCTATGCCACGAATATCATCTATAGTCCAACCTATCGTAGATTTGTGCTCGTTGAGCAGCTCGAGAAGTTTCTTACGTTCACTCTCAGACAAAGCGGAAGCAATAATGACAGGGTAGGTTTCCTTAGGACCAAGATAGGCATAGGAAAAATCTGTGGGAAGAGGCTTAAGCTCCAATATTGGAGCAGATGAAGTAGAAATAGGTGTCACAGAAGACACGGATTGAAGAGGTTTGACTTCAGTAGGTAAAGGAATGATGGGTTCTCTGGCCATGGTTATCAAAGGCTCGAACTCGATGAGTGGAGCGGGGATCTCTATCAGTGGAGCAGTCTCCAAAAGATCATTGAGATCAAAAATAGCTGACTCTGTTGCAAAGTCAGCCCCAAAGTGTGCTAGACACTGCTTAAGAATATCTTCGGTGGAGTCCGGAATTAGACTCTCAACGGCACACATTTCATCGGTCACTTCGCGATCGGCATCTTGTTGCATTAAACGAAAGATGTTGACCTCAGCTTTGAGGTTACCGAAAGCAATGGACATGTTTCCGTCCCGGCACCCGATGTGTGCATTCGCAGTGGCAAGAAAGGGACGGCCTAAGATGACTGGAATGCGGTTATCCTGACATGGCTCGGTGTCGAGAATGATAAAGTCCACAGGATAATAAAAGTCAGCGACTTTTACTAGGACATCTTCAATGATTCCTCTTGGAATCTTGATGGGCTGATCAGCCAATTTCAAGGTGACATTGGTAGGCTTCATATCTTTCAGTCCTAACTGCTGATATACCGAGAATGGTATGAGGTTAACGCTAGCCCCTAAATCTAGCAAGGCAGTGCAGCTAAAGTTGTCTCCAATTTCGCATTGGACAGTTGGGCTACCTAGATCCTTGTGTTTGATCACACTGTTGCGTTGAATGAACGCGGTAGCTTTTTCGGCCAAGAAGGCAGCTTTGGGTACATGCGTACACCGCTTAACTGTGCACAAGTCCTTGAGGAATTTGGCATAAGAAGGGATTTGCTTGATAGCAGAAAGGAATGGGATATTGATCTGGACGTCTAAGATCTCTGAGAATTGCTGATCCCGCTTATCTTGGACAAGTCTGTCCGGGAAGGGAGGCTTTACTCGACAAATGGATTTGTCTTTAGCCTTCGATTTTTGCACAGGGATATTTGATATTCGCTCAAAAGTGCTTATTTTAAGCAATTATCCTTTTAGCGTTATCGCATTCTCCTAAGTAAAACTGCTCTAATTATCCACTTTTCTACGTAAGAGTCTATCTCATTGCGTAGAACACACTTTTCTGGACGAAATGGTATATTTGCATGCATTAAACACATTTTCGGAAGTCTAGATATTAAGCTGTTCTGATAAAGTCTCATTACGCGCTTCTTCTGTCGTAGGAAACCCCAAGGGACGATTCTCTAGACTTGTGAGCCCAAATCGATCATGAAAGCCCATTATCAAAGCCTAAAGATCCCACATGCTATGACTAGAAGATATGGGCCAAATATGGGCTGAATAAGAGGACCAAAAAGTCAGCCCAAAGAACGAAGAGAGCAGGAGAGCCAATGACCAAGAGACGGACCAAAGCGTTTAAAGCCACATGAGTCAGCAAAGAATGATAGTCGACTCTACTGGAGAAGCGTGAGGATGGTCACAGTGAAGACCAGGGTTCCAGACCCTCCGCCAGTGCTTTTCTCTCAATTTTCTGATACTTTCTCTCTCATCTCTCCTTATTCTCTCTCTCTCTTCATCTCTCGGTCCTCGAATCTACTGACCTAACCCCAGAACTCGTACCCTTCGGCTCTATCTCATCTCCCTTAGCTTTCTGACCGTTGGATCTTCCATCGGACCATTGGATCTTCAAACGGACCATTGGATCTCTCTAGATCCATTGATCTACCAATCTGGGTCCCAATCAAGTCACCATCCATCCGATCGCCATCAGACTGTCTGTCACATCATCTTGTAAGACGATGGACATCATCAATCCATGTGGGCCAGTAGCCGGGCCCATCATCATCGACCCGCTGTCCGACCAGTTAGTGGACCCCGTGAATTTCCAAAGAATTTTAATTAAATTTTAAAAAATGGGGGGTCCACTAATTGGGGAGATTCCCCATAGAAAAGTAGATTTTTACTTAAAAAAAAAAAAAAAAAAAAAAAATTATTTTTTTATTTCAAAAATACCCTATTTCTATTAATGGAAATAGGGAGCTTTAAAAGGAGAAGGAGAGGGGTTCGTTCGAACCCTAATCCCCCTCTTTTCTTCTCCTCTCCTTCCCCTTTACTCTTCTCCTCGTTTTTGGCCCCATCTTCCTCTTCTTTTTCTTCTTTTCGTTCCACCTTCTTCTTCATCTTCTTCATCACGTTTTCACCGGAGTTGCAAGCTGCAACTCCAGCCGTCACCTACTCTTCTTCTTCTTTTTCTTCTTCTTCTTCTTCTTCTTCTTCTTCTTCTTCTTCTTCTTCTTCTTCCTTCTCTCCTCTGTCTTCTTCTTCTTGCTTTTCTGGTTTTTCGTTTTCACGTCCTCACCGGAGTTGCAGGCTGCAACTCCAGTCGCCAGTGCACCTCTCCGCCTCCACCATCTTCTCCGGCCATCCTTCTTCCTTCTTCTCTTCTCTTTCTTCTCTTCCGTCTCTTCTTTCCCCTTCTCTTCTTCCTTCTTCTTTCTTCTTCTTCTCCTCTTTCTTCTTCTTCTTCTTTTGCTTTTGCCGGAGTTGCTAACCTGCAACTCCGGCCGGCGAACCATTCCTACCTCCTCTACAATCACCCCTAGCACCAGCCGTTTCTGCCTCAGCCATCTTCATCCACTTCTCCTCCACAAGCCGTCAGCCTCCACCAAGATCTCCACCACGCTGCTGCCCCTCTAATCTCCTCCACCATCCTCACCCTTTGCAGCCAGCGCTTCCACGACTTGCTGCCACCACAGGTGGCCGAAAATCAATCTCCAGCATCTACATCACTGCTCTCTCTCTTTCCTCTTGAAGCCATCTCCTACGGTGTGCAACACCACCATCTTCATCGGCATTCTGGCCGGACTGCAACTCGGGAAGAGTCAATTTCCACTGCCTGCCATACGAACTACCACAACCAGCAACCGTCCATCTTCTCCTTTCCCATGTGGCTGACTCCTTCCATCTTCACGTACTGTGCACCAACTCAAGGCCTGTGCATCTTGCAAGTGCACATGCAGCAACCACAATTACCTACTGGCCGCTCTTCAAGATGCCGCTATTAGCAAATCCCGTCCACCCACTTCATTATCACGGCCTCCTCTAAGGCCAATCAGAATGGGTAGGTGCAATGGTAAGTCTATCACCCTTTCTCTCTCTTATTTCTCTCTCTACAATTCTCTTTCAATAGTTTTCTAGCTTAATTTATTAGTTTAATTTATTTTGTTTAAACTTTTATGCAAGTTTAATTCGATGCCTTGTAATAGACTTTATAATTTAATAAAATCTAGTTCATTTTTACCAATAGTTTTGTTTGATTTGTTTTAGTCCAGTTGCTTTGTTTTAGAATTTCTTCCATAAATGTCATGATCTTAATCTCCAATAATGTTTTAAAGCCCGACTTCCCCATCATTCTCACCCCTCCATCAATTTTTGGCAAAAAAATCCATCATTTTATGTCCTTGAATCATGCGAACTAACTCCGAGTGCGGATCGACATCCGACACGAATCCCTATACAAATATCTAAAATTTTGTAGGAAATCAGATCAAAATTACAAATCTTGTTGAAGTTAGGGTCGTTCTCTCAACGACGGAAAAACCCTACTTTCAATATCTGATGTTGGTGCAGAGGTAGAAGAAGCAGAGGTAGGATTGGTATTAGTTTCCTCTGTACAAGTGATGGGTGCTGGAGATGGCACCGGCGGTGGTTGGACTCCCATGTCCACAGTTTTTCCAGATCGTAGGGTGGTTACAGCTTGCACCTCCCCTTGACAGTTCTCATTCTGGCGTTGAGATTGGGATCCGATCTCATATACTGCCCCTTTGGCATTTCTTTTAGGGTTTGCAATGGGTTGGCTAGGAAAGATCCCCTTAGCTTTCTCAGCTTCTAAGTTACCTAGACGTTGCTCTAGACGAAGCATGGATTGCTGTTGCTGTTGCTCTAGGCGTTGCATAGATTGAGTAATGAGTTGAGCTAGAAGGTCCTCGATACCGGGTTTGGGGACCGACTGTTGGGGAGCAGCTAATGGGAGCTGAGGCACCAATTCGCGACTCGAGCTCATCGGGGCATTATAGTTATAGGCGGAAGAATTAGTTGGGACAATCTGTTGGTTCTGAAAGTTCTGGGGAACTCTTTGCTGATTCTGAAATGTGCTCTGTTGTCCAGAGTATTGACCCTATTGGAACTGCTGGTTCTGAGGAGATGGGTACTGATTCTGCTGGTACTGACCCTGATTGAATTGCCTAGTGGGTTGATTGAACCCAGGGGGATACATGCTCTGAGGTTGACGTGGAGGTTGAGCTTGTGGTTGAGTAGACTGAGGCCTCCAAGAGAAGTTAGGGTGGTTTCTCGTGTTCGGATGATAAGATTGACTATACGAGTTCTGAGTGGGTGGTTTGTATGTGCTGAAAGCACAAACTTCTTCCTGAAGAGGATTAGACCATCCTTCATTCAAAGGACAATGCTCAGTAGTATGGGAGGGTTGCAGACAGAGGGTACAGGATTCCATAGGGCTCTCGTGTCCCACATGCATGACTGGGGTAGATTGTTGAGTAGGCTTTTGTATAGACACAGCCAGTACCGAGACTGACTTGCTCAACTCTTGAATGACTGATCGAAGCTCAGTATCAGCTGTAGCATCATGTCCCTTTGTTGTCCTTTGGACCGAGTGGTTCAACTAAACTCTGAGTCAGTCGTCCAATGTTGAGAGTTTTCTCCTAACTCTCCCAAGAATTTGTATGCATCGGTCGGAGTTTGGTGCAGGAATTTTCCTTGGCACATTGACTCTACCATGGTCCGGGACTCATCAGTAAGTCCCTTATAGAAGACGTGGACAAGATTGCCCTTGTCGATGCTATGGTGGGGACACTTAGTCAGGTAGTCTTGGAATCTATCCCATGCTTCAAAAAATTTCTCATCGGACTTCTGTCTAAAGTCCTGAATGAGTTGCTTCATTTGGTTGGTCCGAGTCATGGGGTAGAATTTAGACATGAATTTGCCCACCAACTCTTTCCAACTGCTGATTGAATCAGCGGGTAAGGAGTAGAGCCAATCTGAGGCTCGGTCTTTGAGCGAGAATGGGAAAACTCGCAGACGCACATTGTCATCATCGAGGTTCTGATTCTTGAAAAGTAGGATGACATGTTGGATTTCCCTAATATGGGAATATGGGTCTTCTCTTGGGAGACCACGAAAGGTTGGCAGCATTTGGATCATCTGCAGCCTGATCTCAAATTGTACCGCCGTAGTAGGTGGGAGAATAATGCAAGTGGGCGGATTAACAGAGATAGGGGCGAACGTCTCGATAAGAGGTCGTTCGACTGCCATGACTACAAAGGTAGTAGAACTGGGGGAGGCGGGTGGGGAAAGAGATGGGGAAGAATTCAGTGGAGGATCCACTGTAGGGACGTGATTCTTAGATCGAACCAAGGGCTTGTTCGGGCGAGTCCAACCGGACATACGCTAATGAGGCAAGCTCAATACTTGGCAAAAAGTTGCCAGAGAGGAACACTATCCTAATTGATGCACACCAAGCATAGATAATCCTATTCTAAGCAATCCGGATATATTTTAGGAATTATCTTTGTTAGTTTTGGGGCTAGAGTAGATTATGACAGTGGGCGGACCACTGGTTTATCTTTTAACCGCTGGACTAACTATTTTGCACTCAGAGGTTCTCACCAGGCTACACTCTTCAGAGCGAATCCTTTAGTACTAGCTCTAGTTAACAACAAGGCAATCCGAAGCCTAGACAGACGTGCGGCACAATGGCTGACTTAAGTACGTCCCAGACTAACCGGATTGGTCAAGTGGATAAGAAGAGTGTTCCCTCGAGTTAAGCTAGGGTTGGTGCGTGTTCCTAGTCCACACACAACTAACCGCCGAATAGTCTAAGATGCCATGTCGAGCTCAGTGTACTTGAGTAGCAGGGACTTATGGGTGTGTTAGACAATAGGGACCCGCACTCGTGGTCTTATTTCGATTGGATGTTAAGCGGGTTCGCTTTTGTATGGATTTTTCCTCGAACACCGGGCTAATTGGCTCTACTTCTTGATTCTTTTTAATTAAATGGAGCCTTGGGATCAAATCAGATGGAATGATGAGGTGGGTGATGAAATCCCACCAGTTTCAATTTGGAGCTGGGTCTGCTCTCTTAGAGTTGATTGATTAACGGCCACGCTACACAAGTCGAAGAATATTGATGCGAAAGCAAATAGACAAGCGGCAATGATTCACCCAAAATTGCTTTGTATCGCACTCAAGGCGAGGATAGAGACTTACCTCCCGTGGGCCACGCCACGGGGTCTCCTCCGTGGGTTAGAGAGGGGTATCCTAATGGGCTTGGGCCCGACTCCACCTCTTTGAGCTTTCGCTCTCTACCCACACTGGATCGTGTTCCTGCAGAAACAGTTAGATCGTACGGTCTAGGTATGTGGGATTCTATTTGGAAGATCCTTGCCTTTTTAGGGTTCACAGAACACGTATTCGATTTAGGCAAGTTTTTGAATTAGTTTCCAAATTCGAGATGTGTTAAAATTTAGGAATTCCCAGATTGGAAAATACCTAGATTGGAAAGTTTCCCGAACTGTGGAGATCTTCCAAGAAAGATTTGATTGCGAGATCCCTTATAATTTTGGGAAATTTCCCAAAATTGAAATTCTGCTAGATTTGGGGCGTTTCCTTTTGCAGACTTTTCCAAATTCGGAAGATTTCTAAAGATAGAAATTCTTCTAAAGAGGAAACTTCTAAGAGGGGAAACCCTAATTTAGCAAAGTTTCAAGATTTTAGAATCTTTCCAAAAATCGCAAATCCTTGATTGGTGATTTCTAAAAATCTGCAGAATATGAAACCTTAATTTTTTTGAATTTTGAATTTATTATTTTTTTGGTATTTTTCACTTAATCTAGGGTTTCTAAAAAAACCCTAGAACAAGATCTAGCAGTTATTTGGGTAGAGCCGATGGGTAGGAGTTCTGGGGTTAGGTCAGTAGATTCGAGGACCGAGAGATGAAGAGAGATAGAGAATAAGGAGAGATGAGAGAAAAAGTATCAGAAAATAGAGAGAAAAGCACTGGCGGAGGGTCTGGAACCCTGGTCTTCACTGTGACCATCCTCACGCTTCTCCAGTAGAGTCGACTATCATTCTTTGCTGACTCATGTGGCTTTAAACGCTTTGGTCCGTCTTTTGGTCATTGGCTCTCCTACTCTCTTCGTTCTTTGGGCCGGCCTTTTTGGTCCTCTTATTCAGCCCATATCTTCTAGTCATAGCATGTGGGCTCTTTAAGCTTTGATAATGGGCTTTCATGATCGATTTGGGCCCACAAGTCTCGAGAATCGTCCCATCGGGGTTTCCTGCGACAGAAGAAGCGCGTAATGAGATGAAAATAGGATTTTTCCGCGTCGTTGGTTACGGAAACCCTAATCTCAACAAGATTTGTAATTTGATCCGAGTTTTAATCCTGCAAAATATGCGATATAGTATAGGGATTCGTGTCGGATGTCGATCCGCACTCGGGGTTAGTGTGCGTAATTCAAAGACATGAAATGACGGATTTTTATCAAGAAAACATGGAGAGGTGAGAATGGTGATGGATTTAAAACATGCTTAGTGATTTCTAGAGAGAGAAATTGCCATAAGATTAAAAAGAAAATAACTAAAACAATGAAGTAATACTAGAATTTATTGAAATAATAATTTTCTTACAATATTCTCAATCAAAATTGCGAACTAAACATAAAAAGAACTAAAAGGATTAAACTATAAAGCCGTAAGAACTAGAGAGAGGAAGAGGATAAGAGGAGAGAGAGTATGAATTTTTAGAAAGAGAGAAGAGACTAGAGAGAGAGAAAGAAGAGAGAGAAACAAGCTATGGAGGGTTAGAGAGAGAATCTCACATTTGCAAACTTACCGAGAGTGATGGAGATCAACCCAACAGCGAAGGATCGGTTCAAAGAAGGATCGGCCATGATGTGAGGTGGTGTGGTGGAGGGACTTGATGTGGAAGGAGGTTCACGGCCTAACCGTGAGTGGTGGTGCTTGCAGGCGGTGCTAACAGTCATGCAAGTTGACGAAGGTGTAGGATAGATGAACGGTCGTGATCGCTAGATATCATGGCCGTAGTTTGTGAGAGGTTGTTGGATTGAAGACTCACTGGAGATGCTGGTGTGCACGGCCTACAACAACGGATGTTGTAGGCGTTGGTTGATTCGCAAGGGGCAGCAGCTTCACCGGTCAGAGTTGTAGACCAATTTTTGGCCGGTAAGTTGCTGGCACTGCAACTTAAAGATGAGAAGAGGAAGAGAGGACAGTAGCGCAACAGGTGGAGGAGCCACCAGGAACGTGGAGGGCAGCAAGGAAGTGATGAAGAAAACGTTGGGTTGAGGGATCGCACGTAGGGATCCAAGGTGAGGACGGGGTTTTTGGAATTTCTAGGTTCGATGGTGAAAAGGAGGCGGAGAAGATGGTGGCTGGTGATGTTGGTTTCGCCGGAGTTGCAGGTGGTGGCCGGAGTTGCAGGCTGCAACTCCGGTGGAAAAACGGTGAAGAAGATGACGAAGGTGGAGGAGAAGTCGAGGAAAACAGCGGCCAAGAGAGGGGGAAAAGGGAGAAACGAGTTGGGGGAGAGAATGGAAGAGAAAGGGGAGGGATTAGGGTTCGAACGAACCCTTCTCCCTCATCTTATAAAGCTCCCTATTTCCATTAATGGAAATAGGGTATTTTTTGAAAATAAAATTTTTTTTTTTTTTTTTTTTTTTTTTTAAGTAAAAACCTACTTTTCTATGGGGAATCTCCCCAATTAGTGGACCCCCCATTTAATTAAAATTATTTTTGAAATTCGCGGGGTCCACTAACTGGTCGGACAGCGGGTCGATGCTAATGGGCCCGGCAACTGGCCCACATGGACTGATGATGTCCATCGTCTCACAAGATGATGTGACAGGCATTCTGAAGGCGATCGGATGGATGGTGACTTGATTGGGACCCAGATTGGTAGATCGACGGATCTAGAGAGATCCAACGGTCCGATTGAAGATCCAACGGTCCGATGAAAGATCCAACGGTCAGAAAGCTAAGGGAGATGAGATAGAGCTGATAGGTAGGAGTTCTGGGGTTAGGTCAGTAGATTCGAGGATCGAGAGATGAAGAGAGATAGAGAATAAGGAGAGATGAGAGAAAAAGTATCAAAAAAATGGAAAAAAGCACTGGCGGAGGGTCTGGAACCCTGCTCTTCACTGTGACCATCCTCACGCTTCTCCAGTAGAGTCGACTATCATTCCTTGCTGACTCATGTGGCTTTAAACGCTTTGGTCCGTCTCTTGGTCATTGGCTCTCCTGCTCTCTTCGTTCTTTGGGCCGGCTTTTTGGTCCTCTTATTCAGCCCATATTTGGCCCATATCTTCTAGTTATAGCATGTGGGCTTGTTAAGCTTTGATAATGGGCTTTCATGATCGATTTGGGCCCACAAGTCTCGAAAATCGTCCCATCGGGGTTTCCTGCGACAGAAGAAGCGCGTAATGAGACTTTATCAGAACGGCTTAATATCTAGACTTCCGAAAATGTGTTTAATGCATGCAAATATACCATTTCGTCCAGAAAAGTGTGTTCTACGCAACAGAAGAGACTCTTACGTAGAAAAGTAGGTAAATAGAGTATTTTACGTAGGAGAATGCAATAACGCTAAAAGGATAATTGCTTAAAATAAGCACTTTTGAGCGAATATCACAACCCCCAACCAGCATATTGCCAATCCTTGGCAATTAGTGCGAAATAAATGAGCTTAAAAGGGCTCTGCACATGCTGCACACTTTTTCATATAGCTCAGGGAAAACACCGTTCGTCAAATCATTGAATTGATGCAAAAATAGTTACATGCTAGCGAAGAGTTGGAGAGTTTTGGCAAGACTACAGACTGATAATCATGACCCAGAATATTCAGACTCTGCGTGTGTGTGTGCTCAACATTCTCATCATCCGACAGTAAAGATTTCCAAATCACCTCTAAGTTTTTATGCCTCGACCTCAAATCTCAAACGTTTAGCACTCAGAATAGAATCACACAAGAAGGGTTTTCTTCTTTTCTCTCAATTTATATGTGAGGAGATGTATTTAATATAAAGAGGCAAAAGATCTCACATATGTTTTATTTGAAGGAAGGACATCTTTAACAGAAGAAGATCTCATGATTGGAAAACCACTTCACTCGGGAACGTCAGATCAAACTCTATAGCTTCTCTTTCTCCAATCTCCACATTTTATGATCGTACTATCCTAGAATCAAGTAGGACTTTCCTGGGTTGTAATGAGGCTTAGGTCAGGTGTAGAGAGATAAAGGGATACAGGATTTCAAAGATCTTGAGAGGATATTGTCATTTTCTTGCATTTTTTCTGCGACGTAACACCATTATCTGGTTCTTTTTCCTTTTTTTTCATATTTTTCTCTTGTTCTTGATATTTTTGAGACTGCTCAATTTCTTTTCAGCACTTTTTCATACTTCTTTCCATATTTTGTTTTCAGCTTGAACCACTTTCTTTTCCTTTTGATTTTTCTTCTTTACTTTTCTTTTCACGGTACACCCACATCAGTTATTTTTTTATCCTTCTCAAAAGTAGGGTAGCTAGTAACACTTCGTAGCTAAACTGGGTTTTTGGTTAATGGGCTTACAAAGAAAAGGCTTTTATAGAAGGGTTCAAGGGGTTTCTAGTGAAGTATAATTCAGGTGAGTAAAAAGGCTGAATGGTTCAGAAAAAATGGCCTAAATCATTTTCTAGGGTTTGCACTATCATGTATACTGTCTTGACTGGATACAAAGAAGGTTCTGTCGTAGTAATCCAATGTTGATGTCGTTCCGAGTTTTATGATCGAAGCAAAAGATAATGAGATCTCTCAACGAATATTGCGGGCATGAAGAATAGTGAGTCATCTTGTGACTCAGAATTGTTGTATAACACTCTGAATTGATTAAAGGCTCGAAAGCTCACTGGGTTAGGTCTCCACAATTATTCTCACAGGATCTCTAGAGTTTCAAAACTTAGGATGACTCTGATGTTGATAGTGTACAATTGTGCCAAATCTGAGTTTTTCTGAGTTTTCAAACCTGCTGTAGTCACGCCTGACTTGACTCGACGCTAACTTTAAACAAAAATTGACATCCTCAATACTGACTTAACGAAGGTTTTTAGCTAATCAAAGTCAGGGTATTTGACACATTTTTGAAATTCTAGAAAACTTTTGGAGAACATCGGAAATCACCCCAAAAATGAGTTTTTTTTTTTTTTTTTTTTTTTTTTAAAGACATGAGTTTTGGTAAATATCCACCCCCAACCAAAATACAGCACCGTCCTCGGTGCTCATGACCGGGACATAAAATGATGAAAAATCGGTGATGATGATGCAAAGGATCAGGGAGGATGTTACCAAGTCAGCAGAAACTCGACAGTGAGTGATACCTGATGATCGGAAGAATGAATGTACCTGCATTTTCAAAGATATAACAATAATAACAAATGCATGAGACTCATGTACTCTAGGAATACCGGAATTGCCTTTCCGAAAGCGCTAAGTTTTACGTCTTCAGCCAGACATGACGGGGGTGACAGGCACGCCCAACCAAGTTGGAGCACAGGAGACTGAGTGGATTATCAGTCGACATAAACAGGATCGATGAGATCAATTTCAAAAGTCTGAATGAACGACACATCAAGTTCATGGAATTGCTTAAGACGCTGACCATTGACCTGGAATGAGGAGTGATCCTTGGGATCCTCAATAGTGATTGCCCCGAAGGGTGTGACTGCTGTGACCATATAAGGACCGGTCCACCTAGATTTCAGTTTTCCAGGGAAGAGATGAAGACGAGAATTATAAAGAAGGACCTTCTGTCCTGGATGGAACTCTTTCCTGAGGATGCTCTTGTCATGTATCCACTTCATTTTGGCTTTGTAATTCTTGGACAAGTTGTAGGCATCATTTCTGAGTTCTTCTAACTCATTCATTTGAAGTTTTCGCTCTTCCCCTGTAGAGTCGAGGTCGAAGTTGAGCTTCTTAATGGCCCACAGAGCACGATGTTCAATCTCTACCGGTAGATGACAGGGTTTCCCAAAGACGAGACGATAGGGAGACATTTTGAGTGGGGTCTTGTAGGCGGTTCTGTATGCCCATAAAGCATCAGTGAGACGAGTAGACCAGTCTTTACGTGTGGTATTGACTGTCTTCTCCAAGATCTGCTTGATCTGACGATTAGAAACCTCCACTTGACCACTAGTCTGCGGATGATAAGCTAGGGCAACCTTGTGGGTTACCCCATACTTCTTCATTAAGTTCTCGAATATCTTATTGCAGAAATGGGTGCCCCCATCACTAATGATGGCCTTAGGGGCACCGAATCGAGCGAAGATGAACTCCTTTAGGAATTTGACCACCACTTTGTGGTCATTCGTCTTGGTGGGAATGGCTTCTATCCATTTGGATACATAGTCTACCGCAAGGAGAATGTACTCAAAACCATAGGAAATGGGAAAGGGGCCCATGAAGTCGATGCCCCAAATGTCAAATAATTCATCGACCTGGATGGGAGTGAGGGGCATCATGTTCCTCTGGGAGATGCGGCCTAGATGCTGGCAATTAGGACAGGTTTTGCAGTAGATATGGGCATCTTTAAATAGTGTAGGCCAGTAGAATCCGCATTGCAAGACTTTTTCTGCAGTTTTCTTAGTACTGAAATGACCACCACAAGGTTGGTCATGACACGAGGACAAGATACTGAGTTGGTCCGACTCAGGGACACAGAGACGAATGATCTGGTCAGGATAGTATTTATACAAATAAGGGTCATCCCAAGAGTAGTACTTAACTCTTGTTAGGAATTGGCTTTTGTCCTATTTTGACCAGTGTGAAGGCATTTCTTCGGTGACAAGGTAGTTGACAATGTCAGCATACCAAGGATTAACAGAGATGGCGAACAGTTGTTCATCTGGAAAGGTTTCAGGGATGGGCTGGGTGTCGAAGGATGACTCTAAAGTCAGTCTAGACAAGTGATCAGCCACTACATTCTCAGTTCCTTTCTTATCCTTAATCTCGAGGTCGAATTCCTGTAGTAAGAGAATCCATCGAATTAATCGAGGTTTGGTTTCCTTTTTCGACATGAGATAACGAAGGGCTGCATGATCAGTGTACACAACCACCTTAGTGGCTAAGAGGTACTGACGAAATTTATCAAGGGCGAAGACTACCGCCAGGAGTTCTTTCTCAGTGGTGGAGTAATTCATTTGGGCAGAGTTAAGAGTTTTGCTCGCGTAATAGATCACATGGGATCGTTTGTCAATTCTCTGCCCTAGAACGGCGCCTAACGCGTAGTCAGAAGCATCGCACATTACCTCAAAAGGTAGAGTCCAATCCGGGGGACGGATAATGGGCGCAGTAGTGAGCTCAGATTTGAGATGCTCAAATGCCTTGACACAGTCAGCATTAAAGTCGAAAGGACTATCTTTAGCTAGAAGATGGGACAGAGGTCGAGCGATTTGAGAGAAGTCCTTGATGAATCGCCTATAGAATCCTCCATGTCCCAAAAAGGACCGGATGTCACGTACGGACTTAGGAATGGGCAAGGTCGAGATGATATCGATTTTAGCTTTGTCGACCTCAATGCCCTGATGGGAAATGACATGTCCCAGAACAATGCCCTTCTTCACCATGAAGTGGCATTTCTCCCAATTGAGGACAAGTTGCTTGTCCTGACAGCGTTGAAGTACCAGCCCTAGATGGTTCAGACAGTCATCAAAGGATGACCCAAAAACTGAGAAGTCGTCCATAAAGACTTCGAGGAATTTTTCTACCATGTCAGAGAATATACTCATCATACACCTCTGAAAGGTCGCGGGTGCATTGCAGAGGCCAAAGGGCATGCGCTTGTAGGCAAAAGTGCCAAAGGGACAGGTGAAAGTTGTCTTCTCATGATCCTCAGGGGCGATGGGTATTTGATTATACCCTGAGTAACCATCGAGGAAGCAGTAATAGGAGTGACCTGCTAGTCTCTCCAACATTTGGTCTATGAAGGGTAAAGGAAAATGGTCCTTCCTAGTGTTGGTGTTGAGTCGTCGATAATCGATGCAGACTCTCCACCCTTTCTTCAGGCGCTGGGTGACCATTTCCTTGTTCTCATTTTCCACAACTGTGAATCCTGCCTTTTTAGGGACGACATGAATAGGACTCACCCATTTGCTATCGGAGATGGGATAAATGATACCCGCATCTAACAGTTTAAGGACCTCATCCCGGACTACATCCTTCAAGACGGGGTTCAACCTCCTCTGGTGTTCTCGAGAGGTTTTGGATTCATCCTCGAGATAGATGTGATGTTGGCACACCGAGGGGTCTATGCCTCGAATATCATCTATAGTCCAACCTATCGCAGATTTGTGCTCGTTGAGCAGCTCGAGAAGTTTCTTACGTTCACTCTCAGACAAAGCGGAAGCAATAATGACAGGGTAGGTTTCCTTAGGACCAAGATAGGCATAGGAAAGATCTGTTGGAAGTGGCTTGAGCTCCAATGTTGGAGCAGATGGAGTTGAAGTAGGTGTCACAGAAGACACGGATTGAAGAGGTTTGACTTCAGTAGTAAAAGGAATGATGGGTTCTCTGGCCATGGTTATCAGAGGCTCGAACTCTATGAGAGGAGCGGGGATCTCTATCAGTGGAGCAGTCTCCAAAAGATCATTGAGATCAGAAATAGCTGACTCTGTTGCAAAGTCAGCTCCAAAGTGTTCTAGACACTGCTTAAGAATATCTTCGGTGGAGTCCGGGATTAGACTCTCAACGGCACACATTTCATCGGCCACATCGCGATCGGCATCTTGTTGCATTAAACGAAAGATGTTGACCTCAGCTTTGAGGTTACCAAAAGCAATGGACATGTTTCCGTCCCGGCACCCGATGTGTGCGTTCGCGGTGGCAAGGAATGGACGGCCTAAGATGACCGGAATGCGGTTATCTTACTGCTAACTGCTAACCACTTCTGGTCTAGAGGACCTTCTCTCTAAGTACATTGCCCAGCTAGAGCACCAACAACAGCAATCTATGGAGCGCTTCGAGCAACGTCTAGTTCAATTAGAAAATGAGAGAGAGGAAGTCAACTTCACTAGTCCACCAATAGCCTATCCTGAGGAGAATGATATGGCCACTGTCTATAATGAGGAGCCGCACAATTGGACCCAGTACCACCATTGTGAGGAAGAAATAGAAGTTGTACCCACCCTTAGATCGAGCCAGACTATTGAGGAGCCAGTGTTTCTTTCTTCGGTGCCTTTAACAGCACCAAATCTTGAACCTACCTCAGAGCAACCTAATTCTCACTCTACCTCTGCTGCCCCTGATGTCGATCTTCATGACACTAAGCTGTGTCTCGATCGTAGGATCCCAACTGTCATTGATCTACCGTTCCTCCCCACCTCCCTTGGATTGTGCAACAACAGTGATAAACCCGATTCTCAATCTTTGGTGCCCTTAACAGCACCAACTTCTAGATCGAGCACAGAGGAACTCAGTTCCATCTCTATCTCTGTTAATTCTCTCTCTGCTCTGAATGCAGACATTCCTACTGATGAGCCATGTCTAGAAAATGGGCCTCCCGCTGTCCTGGACCTACCAATCCCCACCGAGGAGGGACATATTGAGTGTAGGGATTGGAACATCCCTATCACATTAGGAAACATCGAGAAAGAAGTCAACAATTTTCACCTGTCACCCTACGTCGATGACCCATGTGTCGTAGAGAGTCTAATTCAAGACTCTCCTGAAGATAATTTATCCAAGTGTCATGAACACTGTGAGTATGACTTCATCTCGGAGTCCAATATTTCTGGTATTACTGATCTGCAGGAGTCTGCTCCATTCAGATCCATTCCCGCAAAACTCAATGAGTTTGCGGCTCTGCTAACCACGGTCAGAGAACCCACTACTACTCCCCTCTCAGTCTTTACTGAGAAGCTTCTATCCCTCCCCGCTGAATTAAATGTTTTTGCGGGTCTGCTCAGAGAAACCGCTCCTACTCTCCTCTCAATCTTTACTGAGAAGCTTCGATCCCTCCCAGATCAACTCCGTACTTTTGTCGGTCCACTCAATGCCCTTCTCTCAGTCTACACTGAGAAAGACCTGTTCTACACAGGTATACCTAGACAAGGGATAGGATAGTAGTTTCCCTTTCACCTTAGGTGTCAGGAAGACTGTAGATCCACTCAGTCTCCATGAGTTTTAACCTGGTTGGGGGTACTTGATATACCCCCATCATGTCTGGCTGAAGACGTAAAACTTAGCGCTTTCGGAAAGGCAATTCCGGTATTCCTAGAGTACATGAGTCTCATGCATTTGTGATTATTGTTATATCTCTGAAAATGCAGGTACATTCATTCTCCCAATCATCAGGTAT